>OU898280.1:112127359-112544120 GCA_918026665.1 Diabrotica balteata | reverse complement strand
GCTTTGAGACCAACCCCTAAATTGCAACCCCTAAAATCGCAACCCCCGTCGTAAGTTCCAAACGGCTTAACGTAGGATGACGTACGAGGCTCGTTGAAAAGGGATGAAAAATGGGTTGAATGCAGTATGTGCCGTGCGCATTGAGCATGCCAAAAGGTCATTATGGGGTATCTTCGTTCTATTGGTCCGATCGGGGACGTACGAGGGCTCGTTGAAAAGGGATGAAAAATGGGGTTGAATGCAGTATGTGCCGTGCGCATCGGAGCATGCCAAAAGGTCATTATGGGGTATCTTCGTTTCTATTGGTCCGATCGGGCGTACGAGGGCTCGATGGAACGGGATAAGACGGGGAATACTTTGACACAAAAAACAAAGATGGCGACGTTGCCAAATGGGCGTTAAAACGTATCTTTGTTGCTATTGGCTTGATTTTGACGTATGAAGTGTCAAATGAAAGCGTTGGTGACACATACACACACACACACAGAAGCCATGTCAACGCTTGAACATTCTTCTTCTTCGTTTCAGTACAGTGGCTAAGAGAACGTTGACGTAGGACGTGACATTTGTCGCAGGACGTGACAGTTATGTGACATTCAACACAGAACGTGAAATGTCGTGAAATTTGACGCAGGAGTTGACAGGTATGTGACATTCAACACAGAACGTGAAATGTCGTGAAATTTGACGCAGGAGGTGACAGGTATGTGACATTCAACACAGAACGTGAAATGTCGTGAAATTTGACGCAGGAGGTGACAGGTATGTGACATTCAACACAGAACGTGAAATGTCTCGTGACATTTGACGCAGGACGTGACATTCGACGTAAGACGTGTCATTTATGTGGCATTTCGACACAAAACGTGAAATGTCACGTGAATTGACGTGACATTCGACGCAGGACGTGACATTTATGTGACATTCGACACAAAACGTGAAATGTCACGTGAATTGACGTGACATTCGACGCAGGACGTGACATTTATGTGACATTCAACACAGAACGTGAATGTCTCGTGACATTTGACGCAAGACGTGACATTCGACGTAAGACGTGTCATTTATGTGGCATTCGACACAAAACGTGAAATGTCACGTGAATTGACGTGACATTCGACGTAGGACGTGAAATGTCGTGACGTGTGACGTTGTGACGTGACGTTCGACATTTTAAAAGACAAAGACACAATAACAAGGACAATAGAGGGTAGCAGAGGTAACAGAGGGTAGCAGAGGTAACAGAGGGTAGCAGAGGTACACACAGAGGGTAACAGAGCGTCATAACAGAGACATTCAGATGCCTTCAGTGACACATATGCAGCGGCACGAGGGAAATACCAGCGTAAAATCGTTTTATTCCACTTCGAATAAATTGCATAGCTATTGTCACCAACAGAACATCGAGGTTATTCATAATCATATTTATAGTATCATTATTTAATGTTCCAGTCACAGGAAGATTGTATTTTTCCTGAAAAGCAACTAGGGCCATATCTATACTAGAAAGAGCATTATTTGATGTATTTAGATATCCGAAACGTTTAAGAAAAGAACTAGCATACGCCAGAGTGCTATTCTCTGCACTCACAGATACAGAGAGCAACAATAAGACATGTAAAGAGACCAGCATCTTGATTTATACTAATTTCCAAAAAAATTGGTACTATAGTTATTTATACAAAATTCACAAAAACAGAATTATATACTGAAATATTAAGACAGAAATATTTTAAATAATAATATGTTAAAATAGTGCATTTGTTAGCAAACCGGATGAAGCCTCATGATAACAATACACCGCGTTGTTCAAAACACGTAAACAAGTGTGATAACAAATTTTATTTTAATCATTGGAAAAACAAGTACACCGGAAAGAAAACCGCAGTTGCTACATTTTGTAAAATGTATGAAGATATCAGCAACCACATCAACAAAATTCTAAATTGATAACAACGATTCTCTTACCGCAATATCTATTTATTATATTACCATAAATATTAGTTGAAGAAATAAAAATAAATATAAAAATATTAGCATTTCTAGAACTCAAGGTGTTGCTTATCTATGAAACGAATCAGTCGATGGTACCGTAGGCACATTAGGTTGACGCAACTCGGGCTCGGGTGGGGCGATATGCTGTTCTGTTCTTTAAAAGGCCGAGGAGCGCATACGTTGTCACAGTTCGCTTCGCAAACGTACTACAACAACAACAAGTTCGCAGTAGTCAATACGGTGTGCAGTGACTTACATATATCTGATAAAGGTAAGGGTTGTTTCTTTTTATGTATTTATTATGTCCTTTTTATCATTGTATTTTATGAGAATTGTACATCTCTCTGTTCGTATTTCATGCAGTATTTTATGAAAAATGTATATTTCTATGTATTTATTATGTCCTTTTTATCATTGTATTTTATGAGAATTGTACATCTCTCTGTTCGTATTTCATGCAGTATTTTATGAAAAATGTATATTTCTATGTATTTATTGTGTCCTTTTTATCGATGTGGGTGTTGTAAAACATTCCACGTCTGCTATTTTTTATAAGAAGTATTCTCCGCTGTTCGTATTTCGATTTCTTGTAGTATATGGTTCTTCTCTATTGCCAAGTATGTAATGCATCTCTCCATTCACGTTAAGCGGAAAAACTATAGTTTTTTATTATTATTGTAGATGGATCTATCAAAACTAAATAATGCATCCTTGGTTGCAGAACGTAAGCCAATAAAAAAACTTAAAGATCTACAAATTGGAAAAAAATTTACCATCCACAGTGCAAAGGTGGTAACAACACAATTTGGGGAGACAGTTCTGCTGGATTTGGGTGCTGAAGTTGTCTTCTTACCACAGCGGGTAACCAAAGCCTACCAAGCAGCAATAACGGACCTCAACAGCGGAAACTATTCGCTGATATACGAAGGGGAAGTTGATATTGGAAAAAGCAGACTCCTTGCATCCTTTAAGATAGTTGAATAAGGTAAGTGATTTTTTCTTATTGTTTGTTCTTATGAGTAGCCATGCATATAAAACAAGTGATTAAACAGTCTGATGATTTGATGCACATTATTAAAAAGCTTAGTAAAATAATTTTCGATAAATTCACTGAAAGAGATCGTACAGTTTGGACAAGACGGTTAAATAGTCAAATTTTTAGATGTAGTAAAGTAATTAAAAACAATAAACTATCCGTAGGAACAGTTAGAAAATTGCAAACTTACATAGGACATTTTAAGCATTTTAGGCAAATTATTTTAAATTTCAATAATAAGTACGTTGGGTTGGGCTTAATTCAAAATTACGCAATAGAGTTAAATGGGAAAATGTCATTTCATGTTTTGCTAGTAGAATTAAAACTGGAGTTATAGTTAATTTAGTGCATAAGGACTTAACACAGTTCCTAAATGATTGTTATATTATTTTTAGTAGAAAAATTAAAATTATTTTAAAAACAAATAGAATGCTTAAAGTCAATACTACATTTTGCGGCGAATTCATTAAAAAATCAGTGATAGCGAAAGTTTAGATTTAAAATATTTTAACACTAAAAATGCTATTATAGACGCATCGACCGATTTACATCTTTGGTTCAGTGAAAATGTTAAGGATAAAATTTTTACAAAGCTGTCTGAATTTGCAGAAAAAGATTCTGGTGCTGCTCTGTCTAAAGTAATCTCATTAGAAGTCAATATTAATAAAGTAGAAATAGGAAACGGTTCATCGTTCATTGATTTGCCAATAGAGATTCAGAAAAAACGAGCGTGCATTAATGTGCATAACTTCGATCAGGCTTGTTTTTATTGGTCAATTGTTAGCGCTCTGTATCCAGCAAAAGATCATCCACAACGAGTTTCAAAATATCCACATTATTCTACTGTTTTACAAACTGACAAATTAGAAAGCCCAATGCCATTAAGCCAAATTTCCAAATTTGAAAAATTAAACGCCATATCAGTCAATGTTTTTGCATTAGAATTAAACGTAGTTAAGGACAAACAATTTTATGAAGTAGTACCAGCCAGACTGACACCGCAAAAGATGGAAAAGCATGTTAATTTGCTCCTTATACAAGATAAATATTTCCCAAAGTTAAACGATTACGATGCTCCTCCAGAAGATGATGATCAGACTGAAATACGCCTTCATTATTGTTGGATTAAAGATTTAGGAAAATTAGTGAGGTCACAGGTTAAACAAAACAAAATGGAAAAAATATATTTGTGATCGTTGCTTAAACTATTTTACAGTGAAAGCAAACTAGCAGAGCATGAAGAAATGTGTTCAGATGTGAATAAATGTAAAATGACTGTTCCCAAATATGACCATGTGGCTTTTCGCAATTTTACATACAAACAAACAACTCCGTTTATAGTTTATGCCGATTTTGAATGCCAATTACATAATTTTACAGATTCAAATGTCTCAGTGAGTAAAACAGCAAAATATCAGAAACATGTACCTTTTAGTGCAGGTTATTATTTGAAATGTGCGTACGATGATAGTTTATCTTATTTTAATAGCTATAGAGGTGAAAATTGCATGGAGTGGTTCGCAAAAGAAATGACCGAAATTTCCAAATTTGTAAATTCCAAAATAAAGACAATTGTACCTATGGTCGAAAAACCCAACACAAATAGGCAACTGTTTGCCATATTTGTGAGAAAAGCTTTTTGGCTACAGATACAGTTGTTGTAGATCACGATCATTTTACTGGACAAGTACGGGGATTTGCGCACCAAGCATGTAATTTGAACTTTAAAAAATTGTTTGTCGTCCCAATCGTATTTCATAATTTTAGTGGCTACGATTCGCATTTTATGATTATAGATCTTTGCAAGCATGGGCACTTGAGCTTACTTCCCATAAACAAAGAAAAATACATTTCCTTTACATTACAATCTGACGAACATCAAATTAAATTACGATTTATTGATTCTCTAAGATTTATGGGAGCTTCACTCGATGAATTGGCATCTCTTTTAGATACATCCGAAAAGAAGATTTTGAAAAGAGAATTTAGTCAATTAGATAATGATACATTTAATTTGTTAACTTGTAAAGGAGTATTTTGTTATGATTATATTGATAGTTTGGAAAAATTGGATGAAACTTCTTTACCCACAATTAACCATTTTTATAGTAAGTTAAATAATGAATACATTAGTGAAGCGAAGTATGCTCATGCCCAAAATGTTTGGAAGAAATTTAATTGTAAAAATTTGGGAGAATACAGCGATTTGTATTTGAAAACAGATATTCTGCTGCTGGCTGATGTGTTTGAACAGTTCCGACAAAAATGTCGAGACACATATAAATTAGATCCAGCATGGTATTATACCATGCCAGGATACACGTGGGATTGTATGTTGAGATACACACAATGTAAATTAGAATTGCTAAAAGATGTGGATATGATCTTGTTTATGGAAAAAGCCATAAGAGGTGGAATATCTGTTTGTAGCAACAGATATTCAGAGGCCAACAACAAATACATTTCGTCTTATGATCCCACACGGCCCTCTAAGTACATCCTCTATTTAGATGTGAACAATCTGTATGGCTGGGCAATGTTACAATTGCTTCCATATGGAGGGTTCAAGTGGATCGAAGATGTTACCAAATTTGGTGTTGGTAATCTTCCCGAAGGCCATATAGATATTATGTCAATACAGGATGATGCAAAGGAGGGCTATTTTTTCCAAGTTGACTTGGAGTATCCACGCGAATTACACGACAAACATAAAGATTTTCCATTTGCTGCCGAACACCGCATTCCGCCCGGTTCAAAATTGCCAAAGTTAATACCAACCTTATATCACAAAACCAAATATATTATGCATTATAGAACTCTTAAACAGGCATTGGCTAACGGGTTAATTTTAACAAAGATACATAAAGTTTTGAAATTTAATCAATCTGCGTGGCTGCGACCGTATATCGAATTAAATACAAATTTACGGGCGGCAGCCACCAACAGTTTTGAGAAAAATCTCTACAAGCTAATGAACAATGCGGTGTTCGGAAAAACTTTACAGAACCAAAGACGTCATCGTATTGTAAAATTATGTAAAAAAATGGCATGGAAGGTACGGAGCCAGAAATTTGATTGCGAGTAGTCGATTTCACAGTCGTACGATCTTTAGCGAAAATTTGGTAGCTATCGAACTTAAGAAATCAGAAGTATGCTTTAATAAACCCCTGTATATAGGCGCAGCAATCCTCGATATATCAAAAGTATGTATGTACGATTTTCACTACAACTTTATGCTTCCAACGATGGGAGAGAACAACTGTTCATTGTTGTACATGGACACCGACAGCTTTATTTATGAATTGAAATGTTCAGATGCATATAGAGAGGTTATAAGAGCGCATCCAAATAAATTTGATACCTCCGACTATGCCGAAAACAACTCATATGAGATAGAACGGTTAAATACAAAAATCCCCGGATTAATGAAGGACGAGGCAAATGGGAAAATAATTACACATTTTATTGGATTACGATCAAAAATGTACACATTTAAACTGCAAATAACTGACGACGAGAGGGACAAAGAGAGACAGCGCCTAGAAAGAAAACAACTAAACAAAGAGAGAATTGAATGTGACTTGGGAAATTTGGGAATAACAAAAAAGGCAAAAGGAGTGAAATATAACGTTGTTCGAAATAAAATTACGTACGAAGACTATGAAAAATGTCTTAAAGAATTCAAAATTCAAACCGCGAGCCAAAGGTGTATTCGATCATACCAACATTCTGTATTTAGCATCGAGCAATCCAAAACGGCTCTAAGTCCTTATGACGATAAGCGGTACTTAATACCAAAATCATTTAATACGCTTCCGTGGGGACATTATCTTGTTGAATAACATTTATTTGTTGTTGTTGCAGAAAAACAGCAAGATGGTGCCAACACTACGCACACAATCTATAAAAACTATTTGTGAGAATATCTCGGACATAACCGACTTTGTTGAAATATCTCCTCTACCGTGGAGTCTTACTTTAGAAATTTGTAATAATTATAGTATTTATCGCTTTCAAAAATTATATGAATCTGATTATTTGCATCTAATACAAGTATGTGATCAAATAAATTTTGATCAAATAAAACATGAAAATGAAGCAGAAAGGATTCATCTGTGTGGATCGCATTATAAAGAAAAAGAATATAATATGTATTGTGTCCATCATTCTGCATTTATAGCAATGATATTGCTTTAAACTTTTGTTTTGGTTGTTTTAAACGTTTCTACACTGTACTTAAATCAAAAAATAAATGCATATGGTATGAACAGGTTGTTAGTGGGGATGAATATCATGAAGATGATATAAAATACTTGTATGATGTAAGAGATAATTGGTGTCAAAATTCGTTTAATCATGTCTTGTTTAATACTGAGTGGTCAATGCAATGTAGATGCACTATACATAAATAATTGTTTTCTTGTAGTATATGGCTACTCATAAGAACAAAAAAAGAGAAAAGATCACTTATCTCACAGTTTTTGTATATTGTAGATTTAACTAGTATTTTAGAATTGTATAATTTAATTTTTAATAATAAATTTGTGTAATCTTACATTTTTGGTTTTATTTATAATAGAATAAAAGACAACATATCTAATAAATTATATATTTATTCAGTTAAATGATTTACATGTCTATGTTCATAATAATATACATATTCCTTTAGAGCTAAACTTAACAAAGTGTTTGGACAAATATCGATATATGCTGCGAAGGCTGTAACTGGTCCATGTACAGAGTCTTTAGCACAAAAATTTTGCTTAATGAAAGTTGAAATATTTATATAGTATTTCTGGAATTGTAAACTCTGTAACAATGCCACTCTATGGTACAGTATTCTGTAGTTTGCGTTTAAAATGTGGTAGGCGTCATCTTCACGTAAATAATAGTCGACTCCAAATTTTTCAATGGTCAGCAACTTTACATTGTCTTTTACCAATTGTCTTAGTTTGCAAAAATCACCATTCATAAATTCGATTGGAACATACCCATCCGCATATGTAGCATGGAAAAAGTCACTCATTTTTTCTTTTAACCACACAATTATGACGTTCCACTCGCTTATACTTAAACTGATTCTTCTAAAATCATCACGTTGGCACAGAATGATGGATGGTAGAAAATCTCGAGCTGGAGATAGACCAATTTTTATGTGGAGAGAGCTGCTGATTGGATATGTAGTTTCCAATAAACAATATTGCTCGTTTGTGGCAGCTGCTTCATATTTAGCCAATACTCGATCTAATTCCGCACCAGGACTAGGTGGTTGTTGACTATCTTCATCGTAGTTAAATTCTATGCTAAATTCACTGCCATCATCATCATCATCGAAATTATTAGGTTGGCTGTTGTATCCGCTATCTTGAGAGCTCATGGTACTACTGTGTGTGTGTGTGTTTCTAACGTCGTTAACGAGGTGGATGTAAACTGAACATATTATCGTAGTTTGTCCTACATTTATACCATTGTCTTCTCCCACTTCTTGTGGTTAATTATCGGTCTTTTCACAAAAAATGTATGTCTACGCGGCGTATCGAAATATAGATCCTCAAACTATATTCGAGTTATTTATCCAGCTGTTGTGTTTGCTGTCCATTCCTAACCATTTCACGTACATCTTATTGCCTTTTCGTCTGAGTACTTTTTCGACCAGGTATATGTCAGGGTTTGATGTTTTCTGCAATTCTTCTTCGTAAAAACCGCCACTAATCGGCGCACCTTGCATGTCTTCGAGCAAATACGTTATAGGATTTGTTATCTTAACTTGTACAATTCTAAATAATTCAGTAGTCCAATTGGGCGTGTATGCCTTTTCGAAGAAATGTTTTGCCTTTGATACACGTACAATGTCGCCAACTTTAAACTTTCGTGGACCTGCAATCTTTAAATAAGTATAACTTTTGTTTAAAATAGTTTTTTCGTTGGATTTGTTAACCTGAGATGGTTTGTATCCTGTTTTACTGTGTTTTGTGTTGTTGTATTCCTCTGTAATTATGGGTAGAGCATCTAACCATTTGTACGATCCATGTAAACTGAAATACTTGTACAACTTTGCTTTCAACGTTCTAATAACTCGCTCGCAAATGGCTGCTTTTTTGATCGTGTAGGTGCTGTAATGATTAATCTCGTGTTTTTTCATTAAATTTTGAAATGTTCTGTTGTAAAATTCGGTTCCCTGATCAGATTGTAGGTTCTTCGGATGTCGTCGAGTATGTGCGAGAATATCCGAAAATGCCCGAGTAATTTCCTCGCCAGTCTTCGTTTTTAGAGGTCGTGTCCACACAAATTTTGAAAAGCAATCAATTACAACTAGTATTAGTTTGTAATTTTTATTTTGATGTGCATAAGGACGCATTTCAGCCAAATCCATTTGCCACAAGTCATCGATTCCTTTGATTATTGTTCGTCGACGAGGATAGTTTTTTCGTGCCGGTTTATGCAATTCGTTTATCAACTGTTCTTTAGACATTATTATTTTTTTAACGCACCTTCAACTACCGTAAGACGTTTGTCTATATCCCATGAATGAATGCTATCTACTACGCTTTTTAATGATTGTTCCACTTGTTTTATCCGCTGTTCCATCTGTATATCGTACATAGAATGCTTTGCAACTGTTTCTGCAGCAGATTTTAGATTGTTCTCCGTATCCTTTTTCAGTGCATTCATATCATCTTTGATTATTTTTTTCAATTTTTGCTCGAGAAGTGGAACTGTAGTTTTATGAAGCTCCTTTCTCACATCGTTAAGGCCAATGGCTAAATCCTGTATGTCATTAGTTTTTTGCTGTAACAGCACACCATGTGTTTGAATTAATGGATGGTGCAGGTTACGCAACCCATTAATTTGTTCATCAACGTATTTATTCATATCCTTTTTCAGTACAGACAGATCATCTTTGATTATTTTTTTCAATTTTTGCTCGAGAAGTGGAACTGTAGTTTTATGAAGCTCCTTTCTCACATCGTTAAGGCCAATAGCTAAATCCTGTATGTCATCAGTTTTTTGTTGCAATAGCACACCATGTGTTTGAATTAATGGATAGTGAAGGTTACGCAACTCATTGATTTGTCCATCAACGTATTTTTTCGTTGCAGCATCGCCACTATCTGATGGATCCTTGACATTGGATATTTTCACATTTTCGGCATTAATATTTCCGTCAGACGTATGTGGAAATGTGACTCGCGCCACCTTTTGGGCATTACTACTACTACTATAACGAGAGTGATGTCCGAATTTGTCGACACTCATAGTGGAAATGATAATGACATTCCCAGTTACTCTATTATATTGGCTTCTCTTAGTTCATTGATGATGGCTACGATTTCGTTGTCGAGAGATGTGTTGCCGGCGTCTTTCGAAGCCACCAAGAGTTTAAGACGTTCAACTAACTCATTTGGATCATCCCAATAAATATACTCCATGGGTGCAGTGTTGTATGTTAATCGTGAGTCATCCAATCCCGTTCCTTTGACCGTAGATGAAGATGATCGTGTTGTTGTTTTCGTTCTGTGTTCGAGTTCTTTTTTGGATCGAGTTGCAGGTGGTGCATGCTTTTTCATTGCTGCATCAGATGGTTTGAATAGAGGTTTAATAATAGAATGGTATTTTTCTCCGCTGGAACCTTTAAGACGTCCCAAGGTATCCAGATGAATCTCTGTGTTTTTCAACAGTGTTTTGTACTTTTGTAAATCCTCATCATTATACTGGTCGGGGTTGGCATAAAATAAAAGTTGATATAGACCTGGCGTACCACCTAACCTACGTTCTTCTAAATTACGTTCTCGAATTATTATTATGTCTCCATTGCGTTTGTCAAAGTTTATTCGACGTTTTCCCATTATCCAACCACTAATAGAATCGTAAAATGGACCATAGTTTTTATCAATTCTATCGTCTTTTTTCAAATATTCTTTTATATACTTGTGACTTATTGGAGGATATTGATCCATATATTCGTCGGCGGCATCCATCGAAATCTCGTCAGAGATTGGTTCTTGAATAATGTTTTCATGAGGTATCGCTTGATCAGGTGCGTCAAGAAATACATCGTCATTCTCTCCTCCTCCTCCTCCTCCTCCTCCTTGTCCTCCTTTTTCACCTCTTCTTTTTTAACTTGTTCAAACTTGTTAGTGATAGCATGATGTAACGTTTTTGATGATTGTGCAATATCTTTGAGAGGCTTCGAGAGTGGTTTAAATAGTTTATTTAGGGACTCGTCTTGTTCTGTTCGACCTAATTTCAATGCCAAATATTTTTTGCGAATTGATCTAGCCAATTCGGCGACTTTCTTCTTGCGAAGGGCAATGGCAACCGCATCATCTGACATGTTGTTAACGACTAACCAATCACCTTATAATTTTATATATTTATCAAATCCTTTGCGATATCGGCCATTGTTGAGAGCAAAATCTTTTATAATTACCAAAGTACCATAACTATCACACCAACATTCAGAACAAATTTTTTTAAATTCATCAAATGACATGTCTGGTGATACGTGCTCATCAAATACATGCTTCAAATTTATCTCGTCTTGCTTGAATAGTACAATCATGTTACAGTTGTCTCTAATTAGCTGCTTTGGTATTTTTGAATATGTTTGACATAAATAAGCGGCATCGATATCTTTATGTCTGCACATGGAATAATACTCGCGAATCTTTTGCTGACCATCACATGCAACATCGTCAAATAAAAACACAGAGTGGGGTTTAGCGTCGCTGGGACTAATAATTTCTTCGTTGTCTTTAAACGGGTAATATCCTACACCTTTAACTTGTGCTATTACATCTTGCAGTAGTTGGTATTTCGGTTGAAAGAGGGATTTCGAATAAACATAGACATTTTTAAACTTGGCGCCATTCGGATTGAATAGAAGAGATAGCATGACATTCGTTTTCCCGCATCCACTTGGACCGCAAATAATGGCTCTAAACGAGTTTGGTAGTAATTTACCATGTTTACTGACTGTCACTTTCTGGACAATGTCCAGATTATCAATTGGTAGCGTCTGCTCTTGCTGAACGATCTTCATCGTGTGACAAGTGTAGTACATATGTACGACAATATATTATAGATGTCACCACTTGCATGGTATCAGTCCAATGTTGGTCGTTGAAGGAGGAGGTCTCGTTAACTCTCTAATTAATAAACTGCCAATTGAGCTGCATATTCCCGGTTATCAGTACTGCGGTCCCGGAACAAAACTACAAAAACGTCTTGCACGTGGAGATCCAGGAATTAACCCATTAGACGCAGCTTGCAAACGACACGATATCGCTTATTCACAGCATTCATCTCTCGAAGAACGTCACAAGGCCGATAAAGAATTGGAAGATAGAGCCTGGGAGCGCTTCAAGTCGAAAGACGCTAGCATTGGTGAAAAAAGTGCTGCTTTAATTGTAACAGGCGGAATGAAGACGAAGAGAAAGTTGGGAATGGGATGTTCTCGTCGTGGACGACGGGGACGTTACTCATTCAATCGAGATGTTGTCTCAAAAATTGCAAAGTCCCTGAAGAGAGGAGCATCGTTAACAGATACTGCTTTGACTGCTGTACGAATAGCAAAATCCATAATCAAAAGACTTGGTGGTCGTAAAGAAGTTGATGTTCCACGAGTACTACCACTAAAATCCGGAGGTTTTCTACCCCTCATACCTCTATTTGCAGGCCTTTCCGCTTTGGGGGCCTTAGCGGGGGGTGCTGCCGGAGTGGCCAAGACAGTAGTCGACGCAAAGAATGCCCAAAAGAAATTGGAAGAAGATATACGTCATAATAAAGCAATGGAACACATAGGTTCGGGTCTGTACCTACGTAAGAAACCCAGAGGTGGATTCGGCTTGTATTTGAAAAAAAACTTCCAATAAAGCTACCCAATCGTCCGCTATATGATGTGGAGATTGCACATTATGCGAAAATACTTAAAATACCATATTTTCGAGGCGTTTTCATGAATGACGCTCTGCCTAGAGACGGTCCACGACAACGAGAATGTGCAATAGTAAACTTGGATGTGTCCACACATAACGGGACACATTGGGTAGCATATAGAAAGATAAACAGCGACGTAGAGTATTTCGATTCATTTGGTAATTTAAAGCCGACCAAAGAACTTGTTAAGTATCTGGGTGGTGCACGTGCCAACATTTCCTATAATAACCATCAGTATCAAACGTACAATCAAATTATTTGTGGACATTTATGCTTAAAGTTTTTATATAATGGAGCCTACTAAAAGTACGAAACTGCTTATGGACCATATGTTTCGCAAAAAATATTTTACAGAATTCAGTGAAGAAGAACTAAAATACATACCGCTCGATTATCTTATACGAACTGTACGACCTTCAGAATTGTTAAGTATATGGCATAAATTGCCTGAAGACTATCGAGGAGAATTTAACTTGCAGATACTACTTCCCTGCTATGTACATTACAACAGACCTGATTGGAAGACTCACTGGGATGGTCCACCTGATTCTCAAGCTAAATGTCATTTATGTAAACTTGTTTTGGAACAAATAAAACTACTAAAGTAAATATTGTTTTTCTAATATAATAACCTATTACTAGATTGACGTGAGTCAGTCATCATGTCGCAGTTGTTGAGAGTAGACAGCACCAATTACATATTCTCATTTCAACCTCCCACACCGATCGTGTTGGATCCGAACAAAGATTATGAAATAGCTCTTCGTGCTTTCCATTCCTACAACAGTATACCAAACATTGAAAATAACAAGTTTTATTACTACAATGACAAAAACCAATTGCAAAACTTTGATTTCCCCGATGGATGTTATGAAATTGCCGATATTGAAGAATATATACAAAAGAAATTGGGTGCTGATAATGTGCTTAAGCCTGAAACGATATTTAGTCTGAAACCTAACCACAACACGTTGCAATGTCAAATTTTCAGCAAATATAAGATTTCGTTTACGCACCCTGACAGTCTTGGTACAGTATTGGGATTTTCTCCTGCAATTCTCACTCCAGGACAGACACATTCTTCAGATCGACCTGTTAGGATTATTAAAGTATCTAGCATACGCTTTGAATGCAACATTAGTACCGGAGCCTTCGATGGTAACAGACCTGCTCACACGATCTACGAATTTGTCATACAATCAAATCCTGGGTACGCAATTGACGAAACTCCACACAATTTGTTGTATTTACCTGTTGTACCGCAACGAGAAATTACCAATATCACTGTGTTGGCTGTCGATCAAGACGGACGCCCTGTAAACTTTCGAGGAGAACAGAGCACCTTGGTGTTGGAACTTAGATCACGTGGGAAATGGGATTAGTAATAAGACAATCTACTGCCCATAGTACACCATTAGTTGTGCAGCCGTCTGAGCGACAACATCGTACGTCCTCATCTAAGCGGCAACATCTTACGTTTGCAAACAAATTGTTTTTACAATCACTTGGTTTTAAGCTGAAAAAATGACAACCATGTATGGAAAACGATCCCGTTCAAACAGCATAATGCCTCCAATATTTGATATTTATCGTAAGCCGATGTTTGACGAATCGATTCGAAAGGCCGAATACCGAACATATGCACCATTCATCAAATCATTCAACTGTAATGACATTGTAGAATTTAGCATCAATCAAGTTGACTCGTTTTTTGCAATGAGTGAAACCTTGTTATGCATTAAAGGATCGCTCGCAATAAACGGCAATGGTGAAGTCAAACTAGCAAATAATGTGGGTGCTTTTCTTTTCGATTCGTGTACGTACAGCGAAAGCGCAAGGGAGATGGAAACAGTGCGGGATCCTGGTATCGTAAGCGCTGTACGTGCTATGACATGTTATACTCAAGAAGATTCCAGTCATATGGCAATGGCGGGGTGGAATTACCCTAAGGATCCAATTCTACACGCTGCCGATCATTCATTCAACATACAGATGCCTCTTAAGCATGTTTTCAACATTTTCAATGATTATCCTATGATTACGTGTGGTCGTCAAACAATAAGACTAGTTCGAGCTCGAAATGACAACGATTGCATAATTGTCAAAGAAAAAACTCCAGGTCATGTTACAACTGTTAAGATTAACATTACCAATATTGAGCTTAGAGTCAAGCACATATTTCCCAATGATGATATTAAATTGGAACTTATGAAATCCATTCAACAAGATCAACCTATAGTTATTCCTTTTAGAAAGTGGGAATTGCATGAATTACCAGCACTTACCAAAGGCGCTAGACGTGAAGTTTGGGCTGTAAAAACTAGCAATGCAGTGGAAAGACCTCGTTATGTCATTGTTTTCTTTCAAACCAATAAACGTGACAAAAGCGACGCCGATCCCACCTTATTTGACAATATCCACATACAAAGTATCAGATTATCTTTAAATGGAGAATATTGGCCGAACGAGAGAATGCAGTTGGATTTTAGCAAAACTGACTACAATGAGGCCTATTTCAATTATACTGAATTCTATCCTAGCTACATACATTCTCAACAAAAGCGTCCTCTGCTCGATTTCTCAGGTTTCGCACAACACACATTGTTCGTCATCGATTGTTCGAAGCAAGAAGAAAGCATGAAAGCATCCACTGTTGACGTAAAACTCGATATTGAAGCGAATAATGGTTTTCCCGAAAATACCAAGGCTTATTGCATTATAATTCACGACTGTGTAATGGAGTACTTCCCTCTCTCTGAAATTGTAAAAAGTCTAAATTAGATGCATAAATTGCCAGTAGTACGCGAGCAGTCATCATGAGAGTAGCATTCGTAGACATTCAGGGATTCAATGTGGATGGATGGTTTGTTCCCAAAGAACTTACCATTGAAATAGGTTTTAAACGAAGTCATTACATCTTCTTGCCTCAGAAACCTTTTAATGCGCTCAGTAGTGAGGATAAGAAGACTGCATCATACGTGGAGAAAAAACTGCTTGGAATTCGATACTCTGATGGACACGTAGAATTGTCCAAAATCAATGAAATACTAGAATCCAAGTTGTTGTATGCAGCAGATTACATCTACGTTAGAGGAGAACAAAAAGCAGAATATTTGGATAAGAAACGTCACGTTTTTGGAGTTTTTCCCATTATTATTGATGTTTGCAAGTTTGATGGTACACCTCATGCTACTGGAAACGTTGGCCCTACTGCAAACCCATGTCATGCCTCTGGATTATTTTCATGCACCGAAAGAAATGTGGATCGTCTACGTCACTGGTTTGCCAATAACATAATGCCATTGTAATTTTATGTATAAATAAATAAATATATTAGAAATTAAACGCTTTTTTATTTATCACATCTTTATTGATCGAGTCTTATATTACAAGAAGATTCAAATTTTCTCCTTACAATTTCGAAAATAATTTTTAAAATTAGAATAAATACAGATGCTAATATTACACAAGACATTGCAAAGACATTGTCTATTTCACTTTTCATATGCTCGCTGGTGTTGTTGCTAACGTCCATGGTATTGGTTGAATACGTCTCAATGGATATGAAGCTGGTGGCAGTTTTCTGCAGGCGTAAATCCAGGTGTCTTGCTGTTGCTGCTGCTGTAGATTCAACTCTTTTGGTTTCCACGTTTTTTCCTCAATATGCAGGCTATCTAATTGTCTTTTAATTTGTTTTATATTCTCATATGATTTAATGTCTCTATTTAACTGATCAAGTTTACGTTGAAATTCCATAACCCTATGTATGTACTCGATGGAATTCATAGTACTACTGAATATGTCCTATGTTGAATGTCACGTTTTATGTCAAGCGATGTCTTGACTGACACATAACTGTTACGTCAAAACGTCTCACGTCACGTAATTCCTACATTTCACGTTCTGCGACAAATGTCACATATATGTCACGTCCTGCGTCGAATGTCACGTTATTCACGCAACATTTTCACGTTCTGCGTTGAATGTCACGTCATTTCACGTTCTGCGTCAAATGTCACATAAATGTCATGTCCTGCGTCGAATGTCACATAAATGTCACGTCCTGCGTCGAATGTCACGTCAATTCACGTGTCATTGTACGTTCTATGTCAAATGTCACATAAATGTCACGTCCTGCGTCAAATGTCACGTCCTACGTCGAATGTCACATCATTTCACGTGACATTTCACGTCCTGCGTCGAATGTCACGTTCTGTGACAAATGTCACGTCCTGCGTCGAATGTCACGTGACATCCAACGCTTTGAACCTCATACGTCACAATCCAACCAATAGCAACTAAGATACGTTTTAACGCCCATTTGGCAACGCCGCCATCTTTGTTTTTTGTCTCTTCGCCTTCTCCCCGTTCCAACGAGCCCTCGTACGTCACGATCGGACCAATAGAAACGAAGATACCCCATAATGACCTTTTGGCATGCTCCGATGCGCACGGCACATACTGCATTCAACCCCATTTTTCATCCCCTTTTCAACGAGCCCTCGTACGTCATCCTACGTTAAGCCGTTTGGAACTTACGACCGGGGGTTGCGATTTTAGGGGTTGCAATTTAGGGGTTGGTCTCAAAGCTGTGTACCCTATCTACTCTCCTCAGATTCGGAATCAGTACCAAAGATATTTTGACCATCATCCTCGTTGTTTTCATTAGTAAATAAATTTTTAGCTTATCTTTCCACTTTAACTTG
Source organism: Diabrotica balteata (assembly GCA_918026665.1). NCBI lineage: Eukaryota > Metazoa > Arthropoda > Insecta > Coleoptera > Chrysomelidae > Diabrotica > Diabrotica balteata. The sequence continues at coordinate 112,526,444 of OU898280.1, read as the reverse complement.
AGTCAACGGACAACGTTTTCTCAGTTTTCTTTCCAACTGCATCAAGCCATTTCCCAAAAAAATCATTATAAAAAAAAAATAATAAATTATCACAAACCTCACAGTGGCATTACCATTGAAATGCCGTTAAGCATGCTACATTCAGTTAAGTGTCTGGATGGATATCTCACACCCAAGTGTGAGCTTCCAGGGTTAAAGAGCCTCACCTCGCTTTTTCATTTTTTAAGTTCTGACTGGCAAACATACTCCAAGGGTTCGTGACCATATCGTGTGTTGAGTATCTTTAAGTTGTTCGAAATCATTCGTGTCCTGTACGACTATAGTCTGAAGTAAATCCAAAGCATCTCCTTAAGTGCAATTGTTAGGTTTAAAGATCTTTTTTTGGACCATGCCTCACATTTTTTGCCAAAAATCAAAACTTTGATGCCATCGGTTTTGAAGGTTGGGCTTTTACAATGGAAATTTCATATTGACCAGTTAATGGAAAAGTGATAAATTTTAATGATCTCATGAGAATCGTAAAAAATTTTAAAAATCTCACAACATTTATTTATTTAATTGCGGCATAATACAAAAATTGCATAAGAAAGCTGCACTCTTAATCTTTAAAATAACTTTTAATTTTTGTCGATAGCACACTTAAAAGATATCGATTTTTTACCTTTGAATTGATAGACATTTTTTTTTAAATTAATTGAAATCGTCGTACCGAGTATTTTATTTTTTAACGCCGTTTTCTGAATTTAATTTAATTTAATAGATACCGAGATATTATATTTGTTTATAGACTGAAACATTGTTTACAATTTTAAAACATTTCTGAGACCTTCCAAATAACCCGATTTCAATTCCATAAAGTACGTTAGATAACTAAAAATGTTTTTAAATGTAAAACATTGGTAAACATATGGTTCAGTTTTAGTTGTGAAAGATTAAAAAAAAATCAATTTAACAAAAAAAAAATTGATAACAAAATTGTTATGCAAAATCTGTAAAATTAATTTTAATATAATTTTCTGTTCAAATTCTGTTCAATCAAATGTTCTGCCTTAATATCCTCAGAAAAAAGTTCAATCTTTTTAGAAAATCTTCTAATATCTGACAAAAGTTCACAAACAAGTTTTCGCTTGCATTGTAGTTTTAAATTCAAGAAGTTCAGATGTCTGATGGTATCCGCCAAAAAGGCGATAGTTGTAAAGTTTTCTGTGTCCAAGAGAAAGCCCAAATGATCACGGCATAATACAAAAAGTGCATAAGAAAGCTGCACTCTTCATCTTTAAGATAATTTTTAATTTTGGTCAATAGCACACTCACAAAATATCGATTTTTTACCATCGAATTAACAGAATTTTTTTAAAATTGATTGAAAACGTCGTACCGAGTATTTTTTTAACGCCGTTTTCTGAATTTAATTTAATCTAATAGATACCGAGATATTATATTTGTTTATAGACTAATTAACTTAACTCAAATTGGGATCAAGCAAAGGAAATACGTATAAGAGTACAAAAGGCAAGAGCATCGTTCACTAACATGAAGCAAATTTTCACCTCTAAATGCCTCACCCTACCTCTCAAAATTCGACTTTTAAAATGTTATGTATTACCGGTTTTGTTATATGGATTGGAGGCGTGGACAATGACCGCAACATTGATGAAAAAAGTAGAGGCCTTTGAAATGTGGGCTTACCGACGTATATTACGGATATCCTGGACTGTGCACGTGACCAATGAAAAGGTACTACGTCGAATAGGTAAAGAAAGAGAGGTAGGAATAAGTATAAAGGAAAGAAAGTTGGAATACTTGGGTCACGTTATGAGACATAATAAATATAGAGTACTACAGCTGATCGTTCAAGGGAAAATGGACAGCAGAAGGGGTCCAGGGAGGAGAAGACACTCGTGGCTCCAAAACTTGCGGCACTGGTTCGGATTGTCATCTGCTGAACTATTCAGATCTGCCGTAAACAAAGTCAGAATAGCCATGTTGATTGCCAAGGTTCGGAACGGACAAGGCACATGAAGAAGAAGATAGACTAAAAAATTGTTTATAATTTTAAAATATTTCTGAGACCTTCCAAATAATCCGTTTTCAATTCCATAAAGTATGTTAGATAGCTAAGTACATTTTTATAAGTAAAAAATTGGCAAACTTTAATATGGTTTAGTTTTAGTTGTGAAAGATTAAAAAAAATTAATTTTAAAAAAATTGATGGCAAAATTATTATGCTAAATCTATAAAATTGATTTGAAAGAAATTTGAAGGAATTTTTAAAACGGGTACGTTTTGGCAATAACGATTATGGGACACCTTTTTTAAAAGTGGTATAATGAGGAATGTGCTAGTGACAGTGATGTAGACGATATTTTGGAAGACTGTAAAACACTATACATGTTCGAAATTTTCGGGATCTGACGAACCTGTAGATTGTGATGAACTAGCAGTTAGTGATGGTAACCAAAAGTATGATTATGGTAAAAATCGACACAAGTGGTCTACGTCAGAAGTTATCCCTTCATCTTAAACACGTAAACATAATATTATTGTCATGAAAGGGCCCATTCTAAAAACAAAGGCAAAAATGCAAAAATTACAAACGTAAAATTACGAACAATGGGTGAGAAATATTCTGCTAGTTCTATCCATCATCTTATAAAAATGAATGTAATTGAGTTAAGAGAATTTTTGGAACTTCTTGTTTACACTGCCATCTTCAATTCCAGTCACGAAAATATAGACCGTTTATTTGCAACAAATGAAACTGGAAGAGAAATCTTCAGAAACAGACCTGAAGGGTCAACAATTTATGGATTTAGAGAAGAATGTGCATTAATATATCATATAGGAAAGTGGGAAAAGGCTACAGTACTTATGTCATGCTCCAAAAGCACCTCAAGTCGTCGAATCGGAAGCTGGTCCTTAACAATATTTGTCCGTGTATTTGACATTTCTGTAGAAAATTCATACATTCTACATCAGTGCTATAAAAAATCAAGTAAACAAAGAAAAAAGTGTTTTTGTTTCGAAGTTGGCTATGCAGTTAGTGCAAGATCATAATATGAAAAGACTTATGATAATGACAACATTCGACGTCAATTACGTATTACAATTAGCCAGATACTTGGAATTCAAGAAAACGAAAAGGACAACCAGACAGATGTTTTTATTTTAGAAAAACGAAAGATTTGCAGTTTATGTCCGAGTAGACACCGCAGAATGACAAAATACCTGCGTTTGCATTGTAAAAAGCCTGTTTTTTGGGGCGAACAAAACCACTATGTAAAAATTGCATATAAAAATGGTTAAGTTTAATTGATGCTAAAAACAAACTTTTTTGATCGATTTTTATATTTTCTAGTTTTTTGTTTAGCGTGCAGTTCAAACATTTTTCCTAACAACATACTTTTTTTTATGTAGTTTTTTATATATTTTTATTTTATTTACTTTACAAAACTATGTATTTTTTCTCATATATTCGTAAGGATTTCAATTTTACTTTAATATCATTTATTTAAATAGAAAAATTATTTGTGTGTGTTGTTTTGCATTCTTGGAAACAGTAGTTTAAGAGACTGCGCCCGACCAGTTACGCTACTGCTACAGTACCGGACCAGTTACGAGTTAACTATGTTAAAAAGATTTTCTAGATATCATCTCTAGGTCTTAAGTGTAATGTAAGTGATAGAAAAACACTGAATAAGAAAAGGCTTATTTCCAACACTTTTTTCCATTTATTGTTATTTTGCAGGAACGGTAATAAATTAAAACATATCAAACCAGTCTTATCTTAGAGAAAATTAAATTGTTGCTATTTTATTTTATTACGGCTTTGTTCTAAAATGAACTGTTTTAAAGTTATAAGCGAGAATAGTAGAAAAAAATCTTTATTATTGTTGGAGAACTATATCTCCAAACCAATAATTCTATTTTGTATCAAATAATTCTATTTTCGCGTCGGTTACCTAAGTAAATCTAGTCTACCTAGACCTTGTTTCTGAGAATGTTAATCCCCGCCCACAGCGCCTACTTGACGACAGACCGGCTTTTCAAAATGCATAAACAAAAAAATATTCCAGCGGGGCTAGTGATTTAGCGACTTTCGTAGAGCTAACATCTACAATTCAAAGTTCTTTTTTCAATTACAGTTTCTTTCTAAACAAGTAATTGTTTTATTTCACTATATCAATTCAACAGGCCAGATAAAAGCAACTTTGATAGTTCATTTTAGTTTCTCTACTGAGCTGTCGAAGGCTAGCGGACTAATTGGACTTGCAGCAAGAACAAAGCCGCTGAAAGAGACACTGTTGCATACAAGCCTCTCCATGGAAGGGATGTTGTAAACCGGCACCCTCCAATTATGTTTTTTATTACTATTCCTGACCTATATGGGAGAGAGGATTACTAATTTATTATTACTGAAGTTATCTTCTGTCAAAATCCAAATGCAACCCCCTCTGTGGCTCAGTGGTAAGAGCGCCTACCTTTAAACCTAAAGGTCGTGAGTTCGAATCTCATCTAGGTGGAGAAATTTTCGTTTGTTAAAAATTAATGAATGAAAATAATTTCTAACTTTATGAGATCGATACTCACCGGAGGGACCGCAGACGTTCGGATACAATTAGCGTCTCTTAGCAAAGACAATGACGTCGACTTTGCTAAGTTTCAAGACAATTACTCTACACACACACACACACACACACACACACACACACACACACACACACACACACACACACACACACACACACACACTACACTATGTACCTGACTGTACCATGCCAATGATCTTAGTTGTCGAGGCATTAACTCAATAATAAAAAAAATTTAAATGCCAAATCTCACACCCAAATTTAGTCGATTTTTTACAGATCTGTCCCGGTCTATTACTCTTGACGTTGTAAATGAGTGGTAAATCAAATATTTTCGAGAGTACGCAACTATCGATTTTGTGAATTGTTTTTTTATCTGCTTCCAAGTTTCACATGGAGTTTCTGTCTTCACTTCATTTGTATACTAGTTGTTAGTCCATCATATATATTTACACAATCATCGCATACTTGCCTGGGAGTTCTTGTATATTGAATATACCACAGACGCACAGATCTCTTTGTTAACTCTACCATATGCTTTCTCATTGTCTATAATTAACATGAACAATAAATGAGCTTTTGTTTTTATGTTTGATCTTAATATAGGTTAAAATTGATTTGCGCCTATTTTAAATACTTTTCTTATCCGTCTCTCTCCATAGATTCATCATAAGACTAAATAACACAATAAATGCACAAAAAATATACGTAAGTTTTCTGTTCTACTATTAGTAGAACTGTTAGTAAACTATTAGTAAATTTACAAGAAGTATTTTCGCAGTGTACTTATCCAGTGAACTAGTTTATTTATTTTTCACTCAAAGTTCGCTCTAATAGATATTTATTCAAGGATCCTCTTCAGGTTAATTCAATTTTAAAACAGAAATGCATTTTTCTTACCGTAGCCATTATTTTATATACTTCTTGCATGCTTCTCCACTTCCAGCTGGAAAAATTTCTCTTTATTACTAGTCACATATAAAATTTATTGCCTGGTTAAAAAATTCAAAATTTAAAATAGTTTGTTGTGGTGAGGTTGCTTTCATGACACTGTAATATACTTTTATTGTATAATATATTTTATTAAAGCTCAGCTAAATTTTTATATTAACCCTCTAATGCAACAATTTCTGTTCGATCTGAAAAATTCAGGAAAGTTAGATTTTGCACTTACGAACACAAATGTACTGAGGCAAAAATTAATATTACTGCCAGGTGTACGGACATCCGCCTTTAGGCGGACTTGTGCAGTGACCATGCATTAAGGTAACAGCATTTTTTTTTATTTACAAAACTGAGCAAATAAAAACATATTGCAATAATTGTTTATTACGAAAATCGTAAAAACATGTTTTTGTGGTTGAATTACATAAAGATAAGTTGCATTTTATACAATGTGCTTGGGTTTCACATGTGCGTTTTGAAAATTTGCACTGTTTTTTACCAGTACGATCCCGAACTGCACACCAGTGACATATTTGATCGTAACGGATGTCCTCCGTTCGTAAAATATGCTCTCTTTGGTGCTCTTGTAGTGGTTTTAGGAGAACAACTGGAAGGTCGATCAACAGACAAGTCGTTTGACTGGAGCCATGCGACACAAGCAGAGCGATTCAGCTACTGGTGTTCTGAACACTGGCAACTCAACTTTTTCTGTTTGGGGATGAATTCTCTAATACAGTAGGTAAGCGCTGATCACCGCCACATCTATGAGGTGCTAAAAAATACGATTTTTACATTTTCTGGTTTTCATATGAATGTAATACCGACCTAATATCAACACCTCCTATATGCCAATTGTATTCTTTGATGATCTGTAGGCAATCGATTTCATCGTGAACTCTTTTTTTTTCTGTAACAATCAAACACTGAAAACTTTATTTTCAAACTTCCACAAAATTTATTTTAACCTATCACTACAGCTGTTTCCGCTAATTGGCTATTGGCTATTGGCTATCAAGTGGTCTATTTTTGGCATACGTTTACATTTTATAGTCTCTAATGGAGTAGGTTGAGGAGGGAAGAACTGTTTGTCTCAAGTTGGTCATTCAGAATTATATCTGTGTTTTTTAATTTGTTGATTCCCATAGATTCTAACAAGGATAGCTTAATGCCTTTATTATATATATATATATATATATATATATATATATATATATATATATATAATATACATATATATGTATATATATATATATATATATATATATATATATATAACAAGCGAGTCTTCTACAGCTGGCGCCGCTTCTCGCATCCTAATTTACAGCGTTTTCTGTCGAAGCAATCTTCAGTTGTAAGATCTTTGACGGTCATTGCATCGTCGACATCGTCTTTCCAGGATCGTCTTGGTCTACCTCGTTTTCTTCTAGTTGGCGAAGTCCATTCTTCTATTTTTTTTTTGGCCATCTATTTTCTGGCATTCTCTGAAGGTGTCCATACCAGTTAAGTCTTTTGGCTTCGATTGTGTCTATTATGTCTAGATCGATTTCCATTTCTGTCCGAATATCTTCGTTTCTCACCCTATCGAGTCTAGTGAGCTGGCAACATCGTCTCCAGTAGTTCATTTCCATGGCCTTAATTTTTGATTTGTTTCTTTGGTTTATTTCCCAGAGTTCGGCGCCGTACAGTCCAATACTTTCTATTATTGTTTTATAAATTCTTCTTTTATTTTCTTTTGTTATTTTTTTATTCCATAATAGTCCGTGTAGCTGTCTGGTGACTGATCTTGCTTGGCCAATCCTGGAATGTATTTCCTCGCTACTTCCTGCTTTTGATGTTATTTGGACTCCCAAGTACTTAAAATTGTCTGTTGGTTTTATAGTTCCCATTTCGATTTGTAGGCTTTCTGGTTTGTCTCCTACAACTAAGTACTCAGTTTTTTGTATATTAATTGTGAGGCCCCATTTGGTGTACTCATCTTCCAGTTTTCTAAGCATGTAGCTTATATCACTCTCGTCTTCAGCTAGAATGGCTTGGTCGTCAGCGAAGTGTATCGTGTACAATCTATCATCTCCGATTGGGATGCTCATATTGCAGCACTTTTTTCTCCACAGTGAGAGTGAATCATTAAGATATAGTTTGAAGAGTGTAGGTGCTATGCAGCAGCCTTGCTTTAGGCCCTTACTAATAGGAATTTCTCCAGTTAATCTATTTCCGGTTTTAATGTTTGCCGTCATATTTTTGTAGAGCTGTTGTACTGCTTGTATATTTTTTTGCTTATTCCTTGTTTCTCCATTGCTAACCTAACCTAACCTAACCCAAAGCATTGAAAGTGGTACTCTATCGTATGCCTTTTCGGATCTACAAAGACTATATGAGTTGAAAGGTTGTGGGCTAATCTTTTCTCGATAACTTGTTTTAGAGAGAATATACTGTCCATGCAGGATCTGCATGCATGAAAGCCATTCTGTTCTTCTACATCTGTCATCTCTTTTTCAATTTAATTTTTTATTATTTTTCCATACAGTCTTGAGAGTGAATTTATGACACTTAGCCCTCTGTAGTTTGAACAATTATTTCTATCTACTTTTTTGTAGATGTTGTTAATATGTGCTTTTGTCCACTCCGGTGGTAAGTCGTGTCCATTATAGAATAAGGTGAAGACATACGCCAGCAATTCCCGTAATACTTGTGGGCTATATTTTAATAATTCATTTGATATACCTTGTGGTCCGCATGACTTCCGATTTTTTAGAGTTCGTATTTCATTCTCGACTTCCTGTACTGTTATTTCATCTTCTTCACTGAATTCCAGTTCATATGTTGTTGTACTGATGTTCGTGAATTGAGGTCTTGTTTCAGTCAAAAGTTGTGAGTAGTTTTCGATCCAAGATTTTTCTTCTATTAAATCTATTCTACTCGTTTCTTTTCTGTTTGTTCTCAGATTTTTTACCGTTTTCCATGCTTCTCTTGATCTTGTTGACCCTATATATTTGTTGAGTTCTTCGCATTTACTTTTCCAGGAAATATTTTTAAGCCTTTATTTTAAATGTAAAGAATTTTAAATTCATCATTAAAAGAATGATTGTGATTTAGAAGGTAAAGTGCGTATATAGAATCTGTTATTCTATTCTTTTTTTTTATCATGTAGAGTCATACGCCGCCATGTCACCTATCCAACGGTAACTTAAACATCACAAATTATAACTACTAATAATGTAAAACAACTACAAATTTAAAACATTTAAAGGGTTTTGACCCATATATTTTGGTGGCTACTAGCATGTACAACCGTTTGCACTGATGATGGATTGTTTAATCCGAAAACGTTTTGCAATGTGTTTGTGATAGCCCGTTTGGGGCATTTTTATATACCTTTTATAAAGGATTTTAAACAAAAATTTTTTTTTCAATCTTAAGACCTTAATTGGTTAATAACTAATTCAGTCCAAAAAGTCGACTACAGGAAAATATAGGTTCTTGTTATAGAGGTCCATACTACTTAAAACAACTGTCATTTGCCTGGAGGGGTCAGTGTCACGAGAAAAATCTTATTTCCCTGGACCATAATAGGACATACTAAATAAAATCAATATTTTATTGTTAATTAAAAACAATCAACATTCGGTTTGGATAAATACCTAATGCATATTAATTAACATTACAATAACAAGGCAAGACAATATTGATTGAGTAATTATCAATAGCACTTGAATCCTGTGGTACCACAGATTAATATAAGCTACTAATTCCGTAATTGTAAATTGGCAATCGAATTGAATGTCTAATTTCAATTAATATCGTCCCCAACTTAATTGGTGAGTATGATTAATCACGTGGCCACGACTCTCCTAATTAGATTTTTAAAAATCTAGAGCTTTTTAAAAAGTCAAATGCTTAAGTAGTTAAATCGAGGATCGATCAAAAAATTTCCTACTCAGAGTAGACAAAAAAATTAAATATGTTGTCAGATTACTTTCACAAGTAGATAAACATTACTTATCATATTTATAACAACCAATATGCAAAATTTTTCTTTTCTAAAGCGATATCTAGTGATAAAGATGAAAATATGCAGAAGTATACAGAAGTCAATAAAACAATGTTTTTAACAACAAATTTTTTAACTTTGGTCTGCATCAAAGTAAAACACCTACAAGATGGTGCAGGGCAGTTATCATTTTTTTTACACAAAAAGGGCGATCTAACAGACCTCGAGAATTACCGACAAATAAGCCTGTTTAACCATATATACAAGTTATTTACAAGAATAATACCAAATATACTGAAAACAAAATTAGATTTTTACGAACCTAGGGAACAGGCAAAAACCTGTGGCACCAACAACTCAACAACTGCACAAGGCACAACAACTGTAATCCCTTTTATACTCTGTATAAAAGGGATTACAGAAAAATCCCTCCAATACAACCGACCATTGGCCCTAGCTTTTGTAGACTTTTGCAAAGCATTATATAGGATTGACATTAACAGCGTAATGAGAGCGTTGGAGGAAATTGACATAAATTATCGGTAAACCAAAGTAATCGCGAATATATACAATAATGCAATCATGACAAATAAAAACCACATACAAATACGAACTGTATAAAAAAGTCAACTGCAATAAAATAGGACTAGTTTATAGATTTAAATACTTAGCTGTATCAGACATCTTCAAGAGCAACACGCCAAATTATTTGAAAAAAAAGATTCGAAAAGTTCGACCAATGTTTTTTAACCCAGGCTACAGCAATCAGCAGTAAATGCCACGATCTGGATAAGAAAAGCGGTGAAAACAAGCAAAATGAAAGGAGTGGTTTTTGTTTTATTGGACAATAAAAACGCCTTTAATTCAGCGAACTGGGGTCTTATCGTAAACAAGATTGTCGAACTTGGGACTCCAGAATAGGTATAAAATATAATAAAGGACTACCTACCGCAAAGAAGCATATGCATGTCGAAGAAATATATTATGAAAATGACTGCTGGAGTACCTCAAAGGTCAGTTCTGGGACCCACACTATGGAGTATTTTATACAACGGGGTACTACAAGTAAACAAAACACAAGGAGTAATTGTGTTTTGCTATTGCATTTGCAGACAACCTAGCCCTACTTATAAAAGATATGAATTGGAGCATTATAAACAAATAAAATGAAGCAATAGAAAAAAACTGCAAGATAGATAGAGAGAAATGATCTATCTTTTGCAATAGAAAAGACAGAAGTTATCATCTTGAGGGGACCACAAGATCAAAAAAACGTTCATTTTCGGTTGAAAGGCTCCGACCTTAGACTCTAGAAAACTATAGAATATTTGGGAATCGTACTAGATGACAAAATGGAATTCAGACATCATAAACAAGAGGCATGTCGGAAGGCGAAAGAGGGGATCTCGACCCTTAATAAAATTATGCCAAATGCAGGAGGCCCTGGGTCACACAAATCCTCATTTATCCTACAATTAGTCATGTACTATATCGGGCCTCAGTGTGGCATGAGATCTTCAACAAAGCGTAATATAAAGATATGCGTCGTAGCACACAGAGCAAACCATTGATCAGAATATGCAGCGCGTACAAGACCGTATAAACCACTGCCTTACAAGTAGTGGCCCGTGCTTATGCCGGTGAATAATAGATTGGGCAGCGAAACTTTAGGTTCAGGAACACAAGAAAGAAAAAGAAGTTTGAAGATGTAACACAGACGCGTCAACTACTACTTCACCGAATTTATGATGGGGCGGGAATCTTTTCGGTCTTATACATATAAAATAAAGAAGACCGAGGACAATCTGTGTCCCAATTTTGGAGTGGTGGATGACGCATATCATGTGGTGTTCGTATGCCTTACATACAATGTGGAGCGAACATTGCTACAGCTAGGCCCGGGTCTTTCATAGCATACAAAAATATCATCTGATTGAATTCGCTGAGGGACGAAATATCTATGGACCCGACTTTACCTTAGTGTACAAAGAAAACATGTTATACTCTATTTTCTTCTCATAAATAAATGCTGTTGATGGCATTATCCAGTTCTTCCAAAGCTGATCTCCAATTAAAATAGAGTCTTTAGAGGATAAGCTTTCATTATGTTTTCAATATTCAAATAAACGATTTTTTTTTAAATAGTACTAAATTAAATTAGTCTTCATATTTTTTGTATTTCATATATTTTTTTTTAGAAAATTTCTAATTTATTTTTAACTTATTTTATTAATTAATTACTATTTAACTGATAATAAGCCACAATTAAAGGTTAGAGTACGTTTATTGACGTTTCAATTTCCACTTCAGAAATCGTTCTCAAAATAAAAACATTAGTAAATTAAAGTCCACAAGGAAAACAATTCCTGTAGCTTGCTGTATACCATGTATCACAAACAAGAGTTTCCAACTGTTCTCCGTGTGTAGAGGTTTACTCCCCGGCTCTGGAACTCAATTCAACAATGTATGTTATCTGAAGTCATATTTAATTTAATACTGAACGTCACAGTTTTTAACAACAAAATGTATAATCTTTTACAAGTATATGTAATTTAAAGGGTTTTTACCCATGTATTTTGGTGGCTCAGGCATTTTAACCTAGCAATTTTAAAATTTAAACCTGATGATAGACTGTTTAGTCTGTAGTTTTGTTTTTTTGATGTAGCCCTTTTAAGGGTTTTCTAAATAAATATACCCACTTACGAAGACTAACCTCTTTTTTTTTATTAGTAAATTAAACAAATTTTGTTTTTTTTGTTACTTTGTAAAAAATTCTTCTAATAATTTAAGTTTATCTGACTCATTTATATTGACAATTCAGACATACATTATGCATTTTAAAGTAGACGACATTGCCAATATTGTTGAGTTGCGCTCCTGGGACGACTTTACTTATAAGATAGTTCATTCGATTACATGAAATCAACTTTAACTTGAGAATATCCGTCAAAAAAAATCATAGCATGTAATTCATCTTAAAAAAAAACACATGCTGTGATGACAGTAAAATTTTTCTGGGATAACATTTCATATAATATAGTACAGGTTGTTTACAACTGTCGTTGTTTCTCTGTCCCTAGTTTCCATCGTTTTCTATCTCGGGTGTCGGCTTCATTTAGCTGTCTTTCTTCCATGGCTTCATTCACGTCATCTCGCCAGCTTCTTCTTGGACGCCCTCTTTTCCTTCTTTCGGTTGGGATCCATTTTGATATTTTGTTTGGCCACCTCTCGTCTGCCATTCTGTTTACATGACCGAACCAAGTTAGTTGTTTTTTCTGGACTTCATCTATAATGTCTTTTTCTTGCTCCATTCTACGTTTTATTTCTTCATTGCGGATTCTGTCCATCCTTGTCAGTCTACAGCTTTTTCTCATAAAATACATCTCGGTAGCTGGTAATTTTTTCCTGTTTCTTGTACTAGTGTCCCATATCTCTGTTCCGTATGTTACCACCGGCTCAACCATCGTCTTATATATTCGTTTTTTCGTCGTTCTTGTGACCTTTTTATCCCAGAGAATGGAGTTTAGGCATTTGGTAATGTTTCTGCCTTTGTTTATTCTTGTATTTATTTCTTTATGGCTATTTCCGTCTTTTGTAAACACTACTCCTAGGTATTTTACTCTATTTGTTCCTTTGATTTTGTCACTCTCCAATGTCAGGTCTTCGACTGTATTTTTTCCCACTGAGAGATATTCGCATTTTTGTAAGTTCATTGTCAGTCCACATTCTTCGTACGCTGTTTGTAGTTTCCTAACCATATAGCTGAGATCGTCTATATCTTCTGCTACCCCCAGTTGGTCATCAGCGAAGAATAGTGTATAGAGAATATCCTCGTCTATTTGTATTCCCATATTTCTGCATTGTCTTTGCCACTTTTGTAGAGATCGATCCAGATAAATTTTAAACAGCGTAGGTGATAAACAACATTCCTGTCGTAACCCTTTCGTAGTGTTGAATTTCTCACTAAGTTTGCCACCTATTTTAGTTGATGCGGTGTTGTTTACATACCACTTTTGAGTTGCTATTATTAACGAAGGTTTTATTTCCATGTTTTGCATTTCACTCTATAAATTATTTATCGGCACGTTATCATATGCCTTTTCAAGATCTATCAGGGCTATATGTGTTTCTTTGTTTCTTTGTTGTCGCTTTTCGATTAATATTTTAAGTGTAAATAGATTATCTATAGTCGATCTTCCAGCTCTGAATCCGCATTGTTCTTCTGGTTGTTTCATACGAATGTCTTCTTCTATGAGGTTTCTAAGTATTCGGGAGTATAGTCGTCCTATAGTGGGGATGACAGCAATTCCTCTATAGTTTCTGACATTGTTTCGTGCTGCTTTTTTGTATATTGGGGTTATATAGGCCTCACGCCATTCTAACGGGGTCTCTTCTCCATTCAGGCATCGTTGGAACAGATCTTTGAGCATTTCCCAGAGTTTAGCTGAGCCGTATTTAACAAATTCTGGTGAGATGTTTCCTGGGCCTGGCGCTTTTTTAAGTTTAAAAGATCTTATCACTTCTACGATATTTGTCATGTTCAATTCAATGAATTCTGATCGTATGTCTCTGTTTGCATTTTCGTATTGAAAATTCTGTCGTCCTTCTTGTAGTAACTGTTTAAAGTAGTCTACCCAGTCTTTTTCTGTTATGTTACTTAAATCTAATTTATTGTTGGTTGACGTTTTCATAGATTTTAGCGTTCTCCAGGCTTCTGAACTTTTCGATCCTCCAATTATTTGTTCTACGTATTCGCATTTCTTTTCCCAAGATCTATTTTTCCTTTTTGTTACTTCCGTCTTCACCAGTTTATTTAGGTTTTTATATATATCTTTAGAGGGGTCGTCTTTTTTATCTAGATATGTTAGGTATGCTTCTTTTTTCTTCTTTATCATTTCATCTAGTCCCTCATCCCACCAATATGGTTTTTGTTTTGCGCGTCTTTGAGTGCCTATTGCCTCTTCTGCCGCTTCTTTAATACTGTGTACTATGTGCTTGTATTCTTCTTCTATTGTTCTATTTTCTATTACCAGTTTTCCATCTAACCTTCTTTGGTATAAATACTGCACGCTGTTATCTTCTAGACTCTGTAGATTATAGTGCTCTTTATTTGTTGTTACGTTCTTATTTACATTTGCTGTTTCGTATTTTCCCCATCTCGGTATGGTCATATTTCCGATTACTAGGTAATGATCACTTCCACAGTCAGCTCCTCTCTTTACTCTAACGTCTAAAACTGTTAATGTTGGTTTTTGTCTCATTATAATACAGTCGATGATGGATTTCTGGTCTCTAGAGCGGTGTTTCCAGGTATATTTGTATATATCTTTGTGTGCATAGAAGGTATTTGTGATTCTGAAATTGTATTGTTCGCACAGATCTATCAGTGTTTCGCCATTATTATTTCTTGTAGGTTCTCCATGTCGTCCTACTACTGCACTGTTTTTTTTTTGGCCTACTCTACTGTTAAAGTCACCTGCCATAATGATTTCGCATCGGTTAGGAATTTGATCTAACACATCTCTTAAAATTGCGTCAAAATTGTCTTTTACCGCTACTGTTTAGTCTTCATTTGGAGCATACATTCCGATAACCACTATAGTTTGTCCTTTAATTTGAAGGGTCATTTTGATTATACGTTCATTAATACTCTCCCATGACTTTCTTGATCTCCCTCTCTCTCTCTCTCTCCCATGAACACTTCTTCTTGCTTATTTCTGAAGCCTTGAACATTCCATGTTCCAATATTCATGTACCTTTTTCTTTGCAATTTTCGTTGTCCAAAAATCTGATCTAACATCCGAGGCCTATTTCTAGGGTTTTTATCGTATCTTTCAATTTTTACATGAGTAGGTTGCTGGCCTACTGCACAACCCCCCTCTTAGGAGGACCGGTGTATCTCTCTTAGTCTCGTTTTTCATCCCAGATCTGTCCGGCAAGGGAAACCCTACCAGTAGCTACGCTACTGCCGGCATAGCTCCAGAAGTCATTAAAACACTCAAGCCCTCTCACCACGGCAAGGTAGAGATACGTCGAGAGGGTATTTCATTTCAACAACATTCAAATAACAAACACGTTGAGATCTATTTTGTCCAAAACCAAACCTAACAATGAACAAGAAAGGACAAAGAATTGCATGTATATAATACCTTGTAAATGCAATCAGTTTTATTTAGGTGAAACATCAAGGCCATTAAATGTTAGAATAAGTGAACATCAATCTTATATTAAAAATAGAGAATTTGATAGATCTCAAATATGTAAACACGCATGGGATAATGAACAGATAATGAACACAACTGTGTCGCAAATTTCTCGGCAGAATGTAGTAGGATCTGGTTACCCATATTGAGAGAGAAAGGTAATAATAACAAAATACCAGTATTAGTATGTCAGTAAACATATAGATTATACATCAGTTATGTTTTTTAAATTAAGAACAAACATATAAAATCAGAATTTGGTCTTTATTGAAGGTAAACTAAATGCACGGCCAAATACTTACCATGTCGGGCTAGTATTACGAGGTGTTTTTCGTGGTTTTTCCCTCATAATTTACTAAGGAATCACTAACAGGAGAATTTTACTGTCATTATGGCATGTGTTTATCTTTTTAAAGACGAGTTACATGCTATGATGTTTTCTGACGGATATTCTCGAGTTAAAGTTGATTTCATGTAATTGAATGAACTATCTTATAAGTAAAGTCGTCCCAGCAGCGCAACTCAGCAATATTTTCAATGTCATTTTAAAGTCGTCTACCTTCAAATGGATAATGTATGTCTAAATTTTCAATATAAATGAGTCAGATAAAATTAATTTATTAGAAGAATTTTTCACTAAGTATCAAAAATACAAAATTTGTGTAATTTATTAATGTTTGTATTTTGAGAACGATTTCCGAAGTGGAAATTGAAACGCCAATAAACGTAATTTATCCTTTAATTGTGGCTTATTCCCAGTTAAATAGTAATGAGTTTAAAATGCCACAAGAAAATAATAGCTTCAGAACAGTATTATTTTATCAATTGATGTCACATATCTATCACAGTTTAAGTGTTAAAGTAAAGTGTTTTGTACATCAAAACGAAACAACTTTATTTTAGAAAATTAACGATAGCTTCATTTGTAGAATAAATAGACTAAAGAAATTATTTGGCATTAGACAAATTTCCCTCAAGTTATCCCGAAAACAAATTCGTTGTAATTTTTACAAGAGCTAGGGGTTTCGATTTGCCGTTAGCGCCCTAGACGAATTGCCGCAATCCATTACTCAACAAACTTGGTATAATTAGATCATTTTTTACTGATATGGCCGCCAAGATAAGGTTCTTTTATGGTCTTGTTGTGATCAATTGGCTAATCGATCTTCTCAAATAGCGTTATCTGCTAACGAATTTATGTTTTGTTATAAAAGGGCAACAGTTAGGGCCATAGGGCGATAGGAAAATCTGAATGATGTATTTGCGTGAGGTTTTCTAAATTTTATAGGGGATGTGACTGATTACCAAATATCCAGTTTTGTGCATAGGATTGTGAAGTGGCTTGATTTTGTCCGTTTTTAAACTTGAAGAATCGTTTTATTTTTCAATATTAATTTGATGCATTTCATTGAATTTTTAATAAAAGTGTAATAAATACTAACGCATATTTTTAAGACAGATAGCGAACTTGATCTGTGGTCATATAATTAAATGTAAACTATATATATATATATAATATATATATATATATATATATATATATATATATATATATATATATATATATTGTTATGATTGTTTATTTTGACTTTGATCTTAGTTTATTAAGCCAATAAAAAAATATAACTTATTTGCTATCAATATGTAAAATAAAACTCCTTATTTTACCTGTGTTCGATGGATTCAAAGATTTTCTAGTTGTTCTTTATCGGGATAGAGAAGAAGGATAATAATAAAAGAAAATATTATATTACAAAAAATTACGTGTTCTTTGTTTTATATGAACGAATAAAACAATTATCAAATTCAGCCGTTATCTTATCAATCAGCATACAAGAAAATAAATGAAATTTTTATAATAATAAGATTTTAAATCTACATACATTTATATTAAGTGAAAACCAATTTAACTTAAATTTTCCTTTACTTGAAACAAGAAACAACAAAACTTTAAACTTTTGATTAGTCTAACACACGTCAGTTCTTAAATTTGGATGCTAATGACAATGATGTCAACACATATCCTTCACAGATATTAATTTCAATTGTACAAAACACTTACAACTCTTTTTCTTATTGAATTATATGTTGGAACATACCTAGAAAAATCCAGTCTCCTCAACGATGCGATCTCTCCTTTTTGGCACCTCGCTCCTACCCAACGTCTCTGCAAACCTCCTGCACTAACCAAAAACACCTATTTCACTTCTCCAAAAACTCAGCTACTTCTTAATGACACAAGGACTTCCTTTTGTCACCTTGATGCCGTAAAACTACTTTCACCTATTTTCACAAAATGTCCACGGTAGATACAAGGACCTCTTTTAATCTACTTGTTATCTCCTTCTGCAAAACTATTTAATTATTTTCACAATGCCGGTATACAACTCACCAACCACACCCTATCTTGAGACCAACGACTGTTTCCTTCGATGACCAAATTATCACTAACCTCTCCGGTCCTCCTAATCGGCTCACAAATTCCCATTCAAAAAACGACCGTTCAATCAAAAGTTTAAATTGTGTTTACCATGATTTTGGAAAAGCCTAATTTCTGTTTCACAGAAAAAACTAAATAGCTTAGTTTAAAATTGGTTTTGTCAATACACAATTTATACATATTTCAAAAGATTAGAATATGGTCATTCAATACTCGATTATACAAACAATGAAAAGATTAACTTACAGGTAAAATGTCTTCTAATTCTAAACAAAGGGCTTTTTTGATAATTTTGTTGGAAACGCAAAAGGTCGAATTTGTATTCTTATCTACACTAAATCTTATCGTAAATAACTATATACAATTTGTTTATACTGATATCTTAAAATTTTATTCCGATCGATCTTTTTATTTATTTTTCTTTGTTTGGGAAAGAGGGAACATGACAATATATATATATATATATATATATATATATATATATATATATATATATATATATATAATTTATATATAATATATATATTTTTATATTTATATTATAGTTATATATTATATAATAGCATTTCATTGAATTTTTAATAAAAGTGTAAATAATACTTATATAATAATACTAAAATGCATATTTTTAATACAGATAGAGAACTTGGTCTGTGGTCATATAATTAAATGTAAACTATATATATATATATATATATATATATATTATATATATATATATATATATTACTATAACACACATATTTACTATGAAACATATAAAAAGGATTAAATGTTCTAACTTTTATCTAATTGCCAAGATAAAGAATCTTTAATTTTAAACCATAACCATTTTAACTTTAAACCATATTTATTTAATTTAATATAAAAAGCATTTATGGATAAAGACTTTGTCATGTTAATGACAAATTTATATGGCTTTCAAAAACACATATGGTATGCAATACAAACACAACTCATGTGAATATCGAAAATATTTGCCTGACCTTTAATGTAGCCTTTGTGACACACACCTATTCTCCTTGACTGTCCAAGTTCTCCGACAAACATGTTAATCTAATTCTGCAAATCTACTTTCTCCTTTCACAATGTTTCAAAAGAGCCCTCGCTCGGATTTTCTCCACAAATCAAATCTCCTACTCGTTAAAAATAAGACCAGCAATCTTTAGGCCTAAGGATTTTTCTCCTCGACTTGGTACCTCGTGCCAATTTTATATAATGCTTCTATTCTTTACTCACAGAAACTGGAACCTCTTCGGACACAAGGAGTTTGAATTTCTCGATTTGGTCTATTTTTATTTTCCACGTTTCTGTTAGCATCGAATTAACCACACAAAAACACAACTTGCAACACACTGCTTTTAACTGGACTGCTTGTTCTGGAAGGTAAAAACATTATGATCAAAACTTTCTTATTTACATCTACTCTCCATTTTCCCCTCATCGTTTTCTTATAGCCAGTCACACAACGTTCATCCTCACTATACCACTTTCTAAAAAATCCATGCTTGAATTTTTTTTAAGAAATCGACAATATTTTATACAACTTGATTTTTCCCAACTTTCTAAAAGACAATCAGAATAAAATTTTTTT
The DNA here is from genome assembly GCA_918026665.1 of Diabrotica balteata. Classification (NCBI taxonomy): domain Eukaryota; kingdom Metazoa; phylum Arthropoda; class Insecta; order Coleoptera; family Chrysomelidae; genus Diabrotica; species Diabrotica balteata. The sequence continues at coordinate 112,506,685 of OU898280.1, read as the reverse complement.
TAATTTACTAGCACAAAATATTGTCTCGAAATGAAACATTAAAAGTTTCTCAAACTTCTGCCATCTTTGATTTTGTTATCTGAAACCACCATTATCTCTGATAACACCCAACGCTTTGTTTATTTAAGCCCCAAATTTTTAGGACCTATTATTATAACGTCTAGGTCTAATTACTTATAAGTTTCTAAACAGTATTTTGCTAACTTTCTAATGTTTATTAATACAAATTGTTCTTATAACTTAAATCACCAAAGAAGGCCATTCTTCCTCGAACACTACCTAAAAATATTTGGTTGGCTTCAATGTTAGTGGGTGTTTAACTACCCTTCCACTTGATCTAAAAGGTCTATTATGTCTTTTATTGACACTTCTACGTAGTAAGTCGTAAGACTCAAATCGATAATGCTTAAATGTATTGAGCCTTATCCTGTTTAACCCTGGGCAATTGCACAGAAAGTTTTCAACGTCTCATCTTCAGCTTGGCGAAATCTGCAATCCACACTTTCTGCCAGTCCAATTTAATTCATATGCTGCTTGAGGCGTCATTGTTCTGTAAAAGACGTATGTTAATTTTAAAATGAATCTTACTTATATTTAGAAGCTCTTTGGATCTTTTCTTCAAATGTTTGTGTAAAAAAGCCTTTAAACTTTTAGAATGCATTTGTTCGTACCAGTAGTGACGTTGCATATGTTGCACTCAGTCCAATATCGTTGTTTTAGTTTCTCTCCTTGCTATTTTAACGACAGTTTCTGGGCCTATAAATGTTTTCTTTCTTACATATAATAAAATGTCTTTGTTACTTTTTTCGATCAGAATCAACTTCTAAAGAGAAACTAACTTGCAGTTAATTCGATTCTGTTTCAGTACCTTCAATACCGCTTGGCTATCAGATTCAATTTTAAAAGATATGTCCCCGCAGTTCCTCTTTACTAGTTGCTGCATATACATCACTATAGCACAAATTTCTGATTGAGATGCCAGAAAGAACCAACTGGAACAAATATAAAAACGAAGCAAAAGGTTTAATTTACATAAACTTACCCTTTAAAAGGCATAGCGATATAAAAAAATGTAGTTCTCCACGTAACTACGGTTGCTCAGCAAGCTTCTTGGTGATCCACTTCAGAATCCAGCTTTAAATACGATGCTGTGTTGTTAACTTCTCACTTAAATACACTTAAATACACATAATAGAAAAAGAAAACTTCATAAAAGAAATAATCATTATCCCTCCAGATACTGACAGAGAATGTAGCGTAGAATCTTTAAGTAAGTTTAAACTGTTTGTCCTCGTTTTTGTGTAGTGTTTTGTATAATTTAATGTTATTTTTAATGTTTCCACATTCTACGCTTGCCGGATAGTTTACATTTTGATGAAATGCCCCTGAAGATGCTATTTTAAGCGAAAGTACTTGGGCTAGATTTAATTAACTTGTGCTCGATAATAGCCTTATTTTCAAAGTTAATCGATATTTATCGACAGTCCCCAATTTGTGCATTCCATGTCAACTCTATTGATTAGCTCCTGCAGATCGTCGATGTTTTCAGCTAGAATCACAGTATCGTCGGCGTACCGTATATTGTTAATTATTTCTCCTCCTATGATAATCCCTTTTTGATCTTTTAAAGCTTCCCTAAATAGATTCTCAGAATACACGTTAAAGAGGGTGCGAGATAGTATACAGCCTTGTCTTACGCCTCGTTCAATACTGATTGACTTTGATTCTCTGTTGTTGGTATTAATAATGGCTGTTTGGTTCCAGTAAAGTTTGGCAATAAGTTTGATGTCTTTCTCATCTAGTTGGATGCTCTGCAAGGCGGAGCGGCGGCAATAAAAAAATGCAAAAAAGAAATTATTTTTAAAGTATGTATGTATGTACAGCGTTAACAGGCCTTTTTCGCCCATTGTTGGATGGATAATTTCCATCGTTTTCTATTCTTAGCTAATCGTTTCCAATCACTGTTGCCCATCTCTCTGACATCTTTCATCACTATATCTCTCCATTTCTTTCTTGATCTTCCTTGTTTTTTTTTTGCCCTCAGGTACTCTCCAAGCAATATTCTTGACTAGTCTATTATCTTGCATTCTTTCTAGATGATTTTTGTTATTGTAGGGTTAGCATACAAATGATACACTTTTGCATTAGTTCGTCTTCTCCGTTCTCCCTCTAATAATTTTCCACCAAATATTCTGCGAAGTATCTTTCTTTCCCATGCTTAGAATGTATTCTGTATGGTTTTGTTCCTAGTCCATGTCTCGGCAGCGTATAGCATTTTGGGTCTAATTATAAAGTGTGTAAACAATTTAATTCTTAGATCAGCGCTTTCGGCTTACAAAGCCAACTTCAGAGCTTTGCTACAATAGAACAATGTTTATTTATATCAATATTTTCCTTTTTCTATTTTTTGACTAAATTAAAACTCCACTTAAACTGTAAACGTCAGATTCCTAGTACTACAACCAAACTTTCTACAAAATGGTAGAAATCTGTCAATTTGTAAAGTTTACTTTAACGGCAAAGCTCATGACAATCGTCTTTGACTTGCATCTAGTTTGTTGAAAATGTTATTTTTATCAAATTTAAAATGATTTTAGTTACTTCTTTAAGTTCGGATTCTTCCAAAAATGAATTTTTTATGTACGCCACTCAAAAGTTTACAGTGAAAGATTTAATTTCTTAGACTAATATGGTGATTTATGTTTCTTTGAACGTTTTTTCTAGACAGAATATAAACTTGCGTGCATAGAAATCGGCCCACTGTAAACTTTTGACTTTAACTATATTTTTTTCAAAAAATATTCATCAGATCACAAAAACAAATATACTGTTTGAAAGATAATTTAATATGCTTTAATGTGAGTATAAATTTATGAAAACTTATTTCGGCTTCCTATGTTTAACATAGTGAAATGAGTTCATTAAGCAAATTAAGCTTTTTTATTATTAACATAAATGGCGTTATTGACAATTTAAAACTTAACACTTAATTTTTTAACAATGGGTATGACCTCCTCTTGCCCTAATAGCATCTCTCATACGATTAGGTATAGATCTAATTAAGTTTGCTATTGTTGCTTGTGGGATGTTAAGCCACTCTTCTTCTGCTGCAAGAATAAGCTCTGGGATCGAGTCTGGGTATGAAGCCTAGCTGGAATTCTTCGTTTTAGCTCATCCCATAAATGTTCGATCGGATTTAGGTCAGGACTGTTTGCTGGCCAGTCTATGACCTGAAAACCGACTTCTGCAATGTAACCTTGCACGATTCTTGTGGTGTGTGCCCTTACATTGTCATGCATAAAGATAAATCCGTCTCCAATGTAGTCGACGTAAGGTAAAACATGAATTGCTAAAATCTCCTTGATATATCTGGCAGCCGTTAAACCTCTTCTTCCGTGAACACGGTTGTCCCTACGAATGAACTCAAGATCGGTTCGTGCTCCTATAGAAATTGAACCCCAGATCATGCAGGAACCACCCCCATAAGCACTCCGCTCTTTAAAGCAGCATTCTGCAAATCTCTCTCCTGGTCTCCAGTACACCTTCCTTCTTCGGTCGCTACCATAGAGGCATATTTTGGTCTCATCTGAGAACAGAACAGATCCCCATTGTTCCAACGTCCAATTCCGATGATCCTGTGCAAAACGGAGGCGTGCTTGCCGATGAGCTGGAGTAAGTTTTGGACCAATCGCAGGTGTTTTAGGGGTCAGGTTATTTTCCCGCAGTCTTCGTCTCACTGTCCACTGACTAACAGCCACTCTTCGCACCTCATGGAGCTGTCGTTGCACCTGAACGGCATTTAGGTGACAATTTCTTAATGTTGTTGACACAATAAAGCGGTCATCACGAGCGGTTGTAAATCGCTGTCTGCCTGTTCCAGGTCGTCTATGAAAGGATCCAGTCTCCTTATAACGTTGGCACTCTCTTCGAACCGCTGCGCGTGTCATATCCAATTGTCTAGCAACAGCTCGCTGACTAAGTCCATTTTCTATTCGAGCAATAACCTGGGCGGCTTTTTGTGGTGTAGTATGCATTAAACTAACATACTTGAACACTGTTGAGATTATGAAAAACGAATAATATGCAAATTTCACTTGCAAAGGCAATACTTTGTTAGTAGCAATTAGACAAATTTTCGTGACAATCACCACATAAACACGTTTCATTTGTTTAGCGGTTACTACGCATGTAAACGATAAGCCTTCTTGATAAACTTATACTCACATCAAAGCATATTAAATTGTCTTTCAAACGGTTAATTTGTTTTTGTGATCTGATGAATATTTCTTGAAAAAAAAATATAGTTAAAATCAAAAGTTTACAGTGGGCCGATTTCTATGCACGCAAGTGTAGTTATGTCTTTATTTGAACAGATCGAAACTTTAATAAAACTAATAAAATTTGTTATCTAATTAACATTGGCGTATAAAAAAATTATTAAAAAGCACACCAATTAACATTAATGTTGAAATGTATATAGAGAAATTGTTAATCAGTACATATTTTAGGGAAAAGCTGTTACACCAGTCCAACAGTTAACAACAGACTATATGGGTATATCGGGGGCAACAGCTTTAAGAATTATCAAAAGAATTTTACAGCAATTGTATCATTAAGCAGATAGTACAATAAAATGTATCAAACAAAGAATGCACAGATGCAGTTATTTGTACTTTATCCGAATTTATTCTCATGAAGGTGCAGATGCCGAAATATATCGTTTTCAAAAATAATTGTTGCATTAAATGTCCAAACAATCAGCGCCTATTTTAATAATTAAAAATATTGTTGCAAGATGGCTGGGTTATGTCATGATCAAACAACATTTAACAATAGTGTGAAACGAATAAAATGTGTGAATTGACAAAGTTCAGAAGAACTGCAAGAGAAGTGATGAAAAAAATACTAAAAATAGGGCTAAGCTCAGAGGAACAAATTTAAATGGCCAAAGAGACACTAAATCTCAAGTGAGTGTTCGGGCTAGCTTCAATGCACTGGATTGTGGCTTTAAAGATTTAAACAGATAGCAAGGATACTGAGCTAATGAGACAAGAAACGAAATGAGACCTGGTAATATCAAACGTGATACAACTAAAGAAGGTCACTGGGAATAAATTTATAGAAAGAGAACAATAAGAAGAGAAAAGAAGGGCGCCAACTCAACGATAGTTGAGATTTTGAAGTAACAAATGAATCTGGAGGTAATACTCTGAAATACAAAAATACTAAATATTAATCTTGTTTTGCTATGTTATATACTGGTTAGTAGAACTGAAATAAAACTCAAAATAGCAACAATAAATATATTTATAAACAAATGTATATAGGTATATGTGTATAAACAATTTACATATAATGCAAAGCCAAATAACAGTGGTAGTGGATGGTGTACAGATACAATAGGACCTAATAGCCCCTCAACAAATGAATAGTCACTACCACTGGCCAAATAAAATATGAAATATTAGTATACAACAAGAATAGTCCGTAGGGTAGCCAAAGTCTTAAAACAAAAAGGTAGTCATTTAAATTTAAATTAGTTCTACTAAAATGAGGTACTAATGACAATATTGTAAAGATATCAAACTTGATAAATCTCTATTACAATTATATTAAATATATATATTACATCCAAAAAATGAGTTGTTCCATACTCATTATATAATATTTAAAAACAAACCACATTAAATTTATGTCCCTCTCAATATCAAATTGTATTATATTAACAAAATATTATATCCAAAAAAAAGTGAGTTTGGTCAGACTCTCTAAATCCTAGTTAAAACCTAATAACACATGAAGTGTCCCTTTTTCCTCCCGAATATTTTATAATTAAATTATCAAAAAAAAATTATCATAAAGGTATTCACCTTATCATATGCATATGATCAGTTAACAGTAAATATAAAGTAATACGTAATACAAAAGGTCAAATAGTTAAACGACTTATCTTTACAGCACTATAAGTCCATAGGAAAAACTCCTCTTGGCACGGCTACATCAGTTTGTGGCTGTAAAGACGAATCCTGGTCACAAAAGCCACAACCAGTCACTGGCCTCTGGGTGACAGCAAAATCCACGGGTTTGCTAACTATTTTAAGGATTCAAGTTACTAGTATCCTTGAGGGAATATTCTCAAGAGAATATCCTCAAGTAACGTGAAATTAATATTTTCACGTGACGGAATATGGAGCTCGCAACACGCCAAAAACTCTTCCTTTTTATGTGGAACTCATAAATGAATATTGATTTTTAAAATTAATTATTACTATTATTATAAATGAATTATATTTTTCCCCAAATTATCTTCCTTGCTCCAATTCCGTCACTTTGAATGTGAACAATTTCACCGGTTGGCGTGTCTGCGTTGGCGAGTTCTGACCAAAACTAACCGCTTCGCTTCCGCACAAAATCGATCTTCCTTTCAAAGCGATAACAGCGCGTGTGGGGGAAAATGTCGATTCAAAATCGATCGTAGGCGGGTAATAAAAATTTCTTGAGGGGTTTAAATTGGACTAGTCAGTAGCGTAAACGCTACATTCTCCCTCATCTCCAGCAAAAAAAAAAAGGAACTTTTTTTTTTTTTGTGGCAGAACGATCTAACGCTGGGTCGACAATGAACGTTGATACGTTAAAATTGAACATTTTCCTCACCAGTCAACCATTTGCTCAGGAATTGGAACAAAATCAAGGACGAAATAAAAATATGGAACGAAGAATATAAGACAAAGTCATACATTTTTTTTAATGCGATAATGTATGTTAATTTAGTATAAACCAAAGATTAAAAAAAATAATAAAAAGGTATACATTTTAAGTTTAATTCTATAACCTTACAGATCAAGTTAACTTTTAACACTACTTATCTACATTCTCAAGTATTGGTAAAAACAACCATCGTTAAAACTACATTATATATGTGTATTAACAACCCCTAACACAATATCTCCAAGAACCATTCATAACAACGAAATTCAAACAAAGTTCTATGAACTTTACCCAACGTTGACACTAGAGCGACCCGATTCTATTCGTCACCATAGAGTTCAATGAGGGCCTAATTACTCAGAACTAGTTGAAACTACAAACCTAAACATATATATGGTTCGGGATATCAACAACAAGGTAAAAGATAATTCAATACACCTACTTGATTTAGCAGCGGTAGGAAAACACACAATCGGTAAAGGCACAAGCCTAGATACTAGCAAGCCCACTATACTCATGGTATAGGGTATGCTAAAAAAAAGGTAAGTAAGATAAATGCAATCCCAACTCATAGTAAAGGATATGCACAAAAGGTAAAAGATAATTGCACGTCCAGATCTACTCATGGTAGAGGATATGCACAAAACTCACTTCTACCAGCTATACACTTGGTAGAAGGAAAGATAAAAGAGATCCTAACTGTAATACCTAAACTGTACTATTGACGTGTTCCAATTCTATACTCACGACAAGAACAGTAAAGGACAGATTTTTAGGACTCTATAATCAAGATATAGATAAGAAATAACCTTATCCAGCAAAGGTAAAGATAATAACTTAAGGTAAAGGTACAAGATAAACCAATTAAGGTAAAGATAAATAACTCAAGGTAAAGTACGAGATAAACTCAGTCAAGGTACGAGATAAACTCAAGGTAAAGATACGAGATAAACTCAGTCAAGGTACGAGATAAACTCAAGGTAAAGATACGAATAAACTCAGTCAAGGTACGAGATAAACTCCATTACAGGTATGAGATAAACTCCATCAAGGTAAAGATAAACTCAATTTAGGTACAGATAAAGATAACTCACATCTACCAATCCATATCACTAGTAGAGAGACAGGTCAAACTAACAGTATACATAAGATATGTTAAACTCAAATACTTTGAGAAGATAATAACATAGGAGATAACAAACCAAGTTAAACAGACTTACTACTGCTGAATATCAGAACGATCCAATTCTAAATGACACATTCTAATTTCAACCTAAGAGACACTCAAGGAACAACTAATATGTATTGACATATTTCTGAGCCAAGTGAGGGCACACATCCAGGGTGATCAATCCTGAACCCACGCTAAAACACCGACACAGTAAGTGAATATGAATGCATAAGCTTTATGGCCATAGTCCACGTAAACCTATGCAAACATCAATAAAAGAAAATGTTTGAAGTGTTTTCCTAATTATCTCTGTAAACATCTATTTAACTCAGAACTCAAGATGGGGAAATTCCCATATATCCATCCTGTACTCCTATGATATGCAGTTGGACTTTTAAGAGAAAACAAACAACAAAATTAACAAGTCCATATACTAAGATAATAACCAACATTAAGATAAGATAAAAAAAATAGAAGGCAAAATAACACAACATCTTATGGTTTTTGCCAGGTAAACAAAATAGATAATCAGATCTTAAACAACCAAACTGGTACAGCATTGATAAGGGACCAGTTAATCTTCATCTGAAGATGAAGAATCCGAATTATCTGACAAGTTATGTGGACCTACTGTCTTATCCTCCAGTAAGTCTTTGACATGAAACCTTCCTAGTTTCCTACCAGTAGAAGTTTCCTTCAGCTCATAAATTAAAGGAGAAATAACTTTAATAACCGTACAAGGTATGTACTTCTGACATAACTTAGCAGATTGGAAGTTCAACTTATCAGACTTGACAAAGTTCCTCTTTAAAACAGAATCTCCAACTCTGAAAGATAAGGCTCGCTTTCTCAGGTCATACTGGCATTTATTTCTAGCATAAGATGCTTTCAACCGTTTGCGAACATCCACATAAATATCAGGAAGATGCTGAATATCTTCTAAACGGTGTAATTTATCTGATATAGTGGGAAAGTTATTGGCATTCTCTGAAATCTTACCAAAATAATCACCAGAAAGAGGGACATGACGACCAAACATCAAATAAGATGGAGGACATTTGGTTATTTCGTGAGAAGAAGTCCTGATCGCTTGTACTATAGAGTGGATATGAGTATCCCAAGCTCTCTGATCAGGAAAAGAATAAGATCGTAAAGCGGTCACGATTGATTTGTTCACTCTTTCGGTATGGTTGACTTGTGGATGATAGTTCGCATTGTACCAGATCTTTTGGACATTGTATTTAGCCATGAGATCGCGAAAAGCCTTAGCTGTGAACTGAGGTCCATTATCGCAAGACACGATCTGGGGAACACCATAAATTAAGAAAACCTCATTCTCGAGGTATTTAATAATAGAAGAAGTAGTTGCCTTCGACATGGTATGGACCAAAGGAAATTTAGTAAAATAATCAACAACTACTAAAGCATATTGGGAACCTTTATAGGACCTAGGGTACGGACCAATGAGATCTAAAGATATCAGTTGAAATGGAAAATCAATCCGTCGATAACTACCCATTAAACCTGGTTGGGGAAGATTTGTCGGTTTGCATGTAGCACAGATTTTGCATTTTGCGATATAGCTACGTACAGTTTGACGCATCTTCGGCCAGTAATAGAGTTCCGATATACGACGGAGAGTTTTGTAAAAACCAAAATGAGCTGCAGTAGGATGGTCATGAAAAGTGGCCAAAACCTCTGCTCTATTAGGAGTTGGAACGACTATCTTCCAATCCGACATTCCAGTAAGGGCATCCATGGAACTTAAGACATGTTTATACAAAACACCATGTTCAACTTTAAAATCAGGAAATTTACCTGGTACATTCTGTACATCATACAACATTTTTCGATACCAGTCATCTGGTTGTAAGGAAGATAAGTCTAACAAATTAATATCGAAAGTTCTAGAGAGTGCATCAGCGACTACTACACCTGAAGCTTTACGATGAACAATTTTATAATCGTATTGTGCCAATTTTAAAATCCACCTAGCCAAACGAGGAGATGGGTTCTTCATACTTTGTAACCACACCAAACTACTATGGTCAGTTATGACCGTAAACGAACGACCTTCAAGAAAATATCTAAAATGTTCAATACCCGTAATTATAGCTAACAACTCTTTTTCAGTTGTAGTATAATTTTTCTGGGCTTTATTTAATTTCTTGCTGGTGTAGGCTATAGGGTGTTCTTCTCCATCAACAATTTGATAGAGTACCCCACCAGATGCTGTGTTTGAGCAATCTGTCATCAGATAAAAAGGCTTAGTAAAATCTGGGGCTACCATAACAGGAGAATTTGTGAGAGCCTCCTTGATTTTAATGAAAGCTTCATTAGCCTCAGGAGTCCACACAATATTTTGTCCCTTTTTTCCGATTTTGAAGTAAATCTGTGATAGGAGACAACAAGGTAGAATAAGACTTGACAAATTTTTTATAATAACCCACCATTCCTAACAATCGACGAACCTGAGTGGTATTTTTAGGCACAGGAAAATCACGAATAGCTGATACCTTATCGGGATCAGTACGAAGACCCTGAGAATCTACAACATATCCTAAAAACTTAATAGATTCACGACAAAAGCTACTTTTATCTAAGTTAATAGTCAAATTTGCGTCTTTTAAACGCTGAAACAACTGCTGCAATACAGAGATATGAGTTTCGAAATCGGGAGTAATGACAAGAATGTCATCAAGATAGTATTGGCAAAATGGATCTAAAGCAGGACCAATTACCAAATCCATTAACCGACACATAGTCTGTGGAGCAGACACAAGACCAAAAGGCATTGTAGTGAATTGGTACAATCCTTTTCCATTGACCGCAAAGGCAGTGAGCTTTTTACTCTCTTCGCTGAGAGGAATCTGTAAAAACGCCTTCTTCAAGTCAATAGATGAAATGAATTTAGCATTCTGTAACTTACTCAGGATGATATCTATACGAGGTATAGGATACGCATCTCTGTTCATAGTTATACTGTTAAGTTTACGTCCGTCAAAACAGACACGAAAAGTCCCATCTTTCTTTTTTGTCAGCCACAAAGGACTACAAAAAGAAGAAGTACTGGGCTCAATAATACCTAACTTAAGCATTTCATCTACCTCCTTTACTAGGCTTTCATGCCAGGCTTGAGGCAAGGGATATTGATATTGCCTGAAGGGCTTGGACGAACCCACATCAATGTGATGTTCGATGAGATGAGTTCTACCCAACTTATTTTTCGAAGATATAGAAGAGAATGATTTGATGACATTATTTAACTTTTCTAATTCATGAGCATTAAGTCGACTCATATCTTTAACCGCATTGACACAAGAGATATTAAATGAAGAAACAGATAAGGAAAATTCAGGAAAATTTAACTCACTATTAAAAGTTTTCAGAAAATCCATACCTAGGATGACTGAATTCTTAACTGACGGAATGACAAAGAATGTAACCATTCTTTTACAAAAACTAACACAAATCTCAGTAGTGAATTGACCTAAAATTGGTTGAACTTGACCATCAGCTGTAGTCACTTGCAAACTTTGATCTATTCCTATATTTACATTGGAATTCTGGAGAAATTCCATACCGAGAGAATCTAAAATAGAGATATTGGACCCTGTGTCCAGTAAAGCTAAACAAGAATGTCCTAAGATAGAGATTTCAAGATATGGACGATTATCCTTGTTTTTTCGAACCAACAATGAGTTTATATCTAAATCAACAAACGAAGACAAGGGATTACACGAAGAAACTACAGAAGAATTACGGTGCTCGTGCTCAACTAACGTTGTCCTCTCTTCGGTTGGTATTTGCCGTTCTGTGGTCTTTTGTCTTTCGGTGGAGGGTGAGATGTTTGGCTTGTGGAAGCTTGGGCATCCAGACTCGAGAAACTGGTTCCTTGGTTTTGAGGAGTTTGGACAGTGTTTGTATTCCCTGTATTTTGACGAGGAGTAGGAGCCAGGGCCAACCCACCCCTTCTGTCGTTTCCCGAACAGAATTGGCATTCAAATTTGCGGACACCTTGACGTCCACATCCATAACAAAACCGAATTCTAGGTTCAGAACATTCGTAGTAACCATGTCCTGACTGACGACAATTCCAACAGGTAAGCTTCGAATTAAAAGAAGAGACATTACCAGACCGAGAATAATTAGGCCTACCAGAATAGGATGAGTCATTATTTCTGAAATTCTGATGAATAGGAGCTCTAGACACGCTGTCAGAAGACCATGACAAAACTTCCTCTAACTTCTTACACTTTTCTGTAAGATCAGCAATCGAGGGAATATCTGTAAGTGCCAGACTAGAATGGTACGATGGCAACAAGTTTTTCTTAATAATCCTGACAATATGAGGTTCAGAAAGAGGAGTCTCCAGACGTTTACACATACTAACAATCTCATTAATAAAAATTGTAACTTTCTCCTGTGGAGCTTGTTTACGAGACTTGATTTCGTCAAGGAGATTATCCTCATAGTTATATGGAAGAAAATCTGATCTGAGTTTGGCAACTAACTCTTGCCAAGAAGCAAAACTACCTCGGTTATTGAGGTACCAAGTAAAAGCTGAATCTTTAAATAAATCTGCAGCAGAAGAGTAACACTCTTCCTCACTGTTACCACGAGCTATACGCATACATTCTACCTTCTCTAAGAAACTAACAACGTTCTCATTATCTTGACCTGAAAAATGCACACCCCATTTATGAATAGGAGCAGACTTAACAAAAGGAAACGAGTTGACTGGAACACTAGCATTATGAGGAGTTGACTGTGCCTGGGGAATCACTTTACAATCAAGTTCACCTTCCAGAATCAAAACTCTGAAATTAAGAGACCTCTTCACTTCCTCCTCTTCCTCTGTTGTAGCTTCTAACAGATGGATTCTAGCTGCAACATGACCTAACCGAGAAGTATAACGAGCATAGGCAGTATCACTAGAAGAACCAACAAAAGAATTAATTTTGACCACCAGATCTGCAAGAGTAACCTCTATTTCGGCAATCTCATCCTTAAAATTAAGATGGGAAGCTGACAGAACAGCGAAACTCCGATTGGATGAAGTTTGCTTCAATGCACCACGCAACACTACCCTTTTCCTTTCCACCGTTGTCAAAGATGGATCGTTTAAGTGACGGACTCTCAACTCATACTCTAATTCAGGAGCTAACAGATGCTCTACCTTGAACGCAGACATATTACACAACAGAAATATACAAGAGAATGAGTAAAAGTAGGTAAAGTTTAACTTACTCTCTGTCCTCAAATTAATATTCTGAAGGGATACCTATACCAGTAATGTTTAATTGTTTTGGTCCAGTTATGAAATCCAATGACATATACTGCTACAACACCCTAAGGAACCTAAAATTTCAAAACTGTTATTTCGAGGTAGTGACTCAACTTATTGGCTACTCCGGACTTGTAAAAATATGTGAAATAGTTAACTTTAGTTATTTAAATTTTTAATTAATTTATTATTAATTTAAATTGTTATTTAATCAATCAAAAACAAAGCAATTTATTCAGTCTACACAGTATATAGCAAAAACAAGTCAATTTAAGATATAGATATAGATATAAGGTAATGTCCAAAAAAAAAATTGAAAAACAAAACTAAAAGTTAAAATGAAAATCTAAAAGCACAACCAGTGAAAACCACAACAACCCAAGATCAAAACCAAAAGTTAAAGGAGATATATATATATATATTTTTTTTTTAAGGCAGAAGTGGAAAAGAAGCCACACGTTGGGTCTAGCCAATTGAAACGAATAAAATGTGTGAATTGACAAAGTTCAGAAGAACTGAAAGAGAAGTGATGAAAAAAAAATACTAAAAATAGGGCTAAGCTCAGAGGAACAAATTTAAATGGCCAAAGAGACACTAAATCTCAAGTGAGTGTTCGGGCTAGCTTCAATGCACTGGATTGTGGCTTTAAAGATTTAAACAGATAGCAAGGATACTGAGCTAATGAGACAAGAACCGAAATGAGACCTGGTAATATCAAACGTGATACAACTAAAGAAGGTCACTGGGAATAAATTTATAGAAAGAGAACAATAAGAAGAGAAAAGAAGGGCGCCAACTCAACGATAGTTGAGATTTTGAAGTAACAAATGAATCTGGAGGTAATACTCTGAAATACAAAAATACTAAATATTAATCTTGTTTTGCTATGTTATATACTGGTTAGTAGAACTGAAATAAAACTCAAAATAGCAACAATAAATATATTTATAAACAAATGTATATAGGTATATGTGTATAAACAATTTACATATAATGCAAAGCCAAATAACAGTGGTAGTGGATGGTGTACAGATACAATAGGACCTAATAGCCCCTCAACAAATGAATAGTCACTACCACTGGCCAAATAAAATATGAAATATTAGTATACAACAAGAATAGTCCGTAGGGTAGCCAAAGTCTTAAAACAAAAAGGTAGTCATTTAAATTTAAATTAGTTCTACTAAAATGAGGTACTAATGACAATATTGTAAAGATATCAAACTTGATAAATCTCTATTACAATTATATTAAATATATATATTACATCCAAAAAATGAGTTGTTCCATACTCATTATATAATATTTAAAAACAAACCACATTAAATTTATGTCCCTCTTAATATCAAATTGTATTATATTAACAAAAATATTATATCCAAAAAAAAGTGAGTTTGGTCAGACTCTCTAAATCCTAGTTAAAACCTAATAACACATGAAGTGTCCCTTTTTCCTCCCGAATATTTTATAATTAAATTATCAAAAAAAAATTATCATAAAGGTATTCACCTTATCATATGCATATGATCAGTTAACAGTAAATATAAAGTAATACGTAATACAAAAGGTCAAATAGTTAAACGACTTATCTTTACAGCACTATAAGTCCATAGGAAAAACTCCTCTTGGCACGGCTACATCAGTTTGTGGCTGTAAAGACGAATCCTGGTCACAAAAGCCACAACCAGTCACTGGTCTCTGGGTGACAGCAAAATCCACGGGTTTGCTAACTATGTATCTAAGGATTCTGTTACTAGTATCCTTGAGGGAATATTCTCAAGAGAATATCCTCAAGTAACGTGAAATTAATATTTTCACGTGACGGAATATGGAGCTCGCAACACGCCAAAAAACTCTTCCTTTTTATGTGGAACTCATAAATGAATATTGATTTTAAAATTAATTATTACTATTATTATAAATGAATTATATTTTTCCCCAAATTATCTTCCTTGCTCCAATTTCGTCACTTTGAATGTGAACAATTTCACCGGTTGGCGTGTCTGCGTTGGCGAGTTCTGACCAAAACTAACCGCTTCGCTTCCGCACAAAATCGATCTTCCTTTCAAAGCGATAACAGCGCATGTGGGGGAAAATGTCGATTCAAAATCGATCGTAGGCGGGTAATAAAAATTTCTTGAGGGGTTTAAATTGGACTAGTCAGTAGCGTAAACGCTACAAGTGGCATACAAAGATTGAAAGATGCAGACGTTGTTAGGTTTGTACTATTTTTTATAGTTGGTGATTACAGTTTGACAATATATTTAATGATAGTTATAGACAAGATGCTAGAACAGAAGCAAAAAATCTTTATAATAAATTGTCCAACAAACCAGGAATGTTACGAAAAGGCAATTAAATAAAGAGTACAGAAACGATGATTTTAAATTAAAAACAAATGGAATGGTATTAAATTTGAAAATGACTATGAATATAATAAAAAACTTACAGAAAAATAAAGACTTCAAATGCATGATGGTATATTTTATTAAAAATATTTAAAATGTATCAAAAAAATTACAAGTCTTTAAAACACGTTCGGTACAGTTGGACCATCATCAATGAACCATTTTTAATAGTAGTTGAAACTAGCTACGAAAATAGATGTGAAAATTATTGAATTGCATGACAATCATGAGGTTGACGGTATAGGATTTCACATAAAAAAACATACATCTTTCCTGGTCGAAAGAAGCACGACTTTGTTTTTAGATTTGAAAACAAAGCCGTTTTTGGTTGTGCTATCCAAGCTTGGCCAAGTCCATCTTCTTTGTCGTTTATTTTGGAAAAAGCTATTGATTGGAATAAGTTGTTTTGAATAAGAAAGCAATCATAATGTCTCCTCTTTTGTTGGGCTATCCTCGGTCGAATTTCCCTATAGACAGTTCTTCAAGACATGTTCTGTTGTCAGTTTAAGCATTAAATTCACCACATACTATAACATATTTCGTAGGTATTTCATGTAGCACTATTGATATTTCGTCGTAAAATTTCTCAACTTCCTTAGCAAAATTAAAAATATGAATTACCACCTTCTTGTACCAACAGCTCTAATAATGTTTTCTGACTGGTATTATTTATAAAACAACGCCTGGTTATTACTTTACTTTAGTTATTCTTATTTAAGTTTTCTATATCCAAAAATTCTACATCATTTTAATGGATCAAGATATTAACTTTTTTGTTGAAATGCTTTTCTCAATTTTCACATCGTAAATCGTTAGATCTTTACGTAAATAATCTAAAAGAGGTTGAGGGAAACGTTGATAGTGAAAATTTGTCACAAGTTGAATGCTCACATTTTCTACCCAACCAACTTCACGAATATCTTTTTGTCCTATACATCCATCCCTTCGAATTTCTTAGCAAAAACAAGTGACAGTTGATAAAGTATGGCTTCGACCTTGCCGTGATGCTTCTTTCGTAGATCTGCCGAAAGTTTCGAAAACCGTACAATAATTACTTTAATGAGGAAAAGATAATAAATTTATGGATTAAGGACAATTCTCTAAGACAAGTACAAAAATTAGTTTAAATAATATTTATTAAACACAAATAGTTTAATAATTATACATTAGCAATAAAACAAGGTAAGAGAAGAAATTATCTTATAATACTCTTAAGTTCTATCATGTGATTTACCGTGTGAGTAAAGAAGATGAATATACTGGTAGATTGGGTTTATCATACACACGACTGTATATGTATGTATATATTATAAATAATACTAATTATATAATAAATCTTCTTCTTTTTTGGTACTAAACCAAAAGGAATTTTTAAACAAAATTTTATTTTTTACAATATAATTGTCAAAAATAAAAATTTTAAGTTGGCATTTATGACATTGAGGCATAACTGTAATTGGTCGCTAGTCTAACTTATATTTAAATTCGTTTGTTTTTGTGTTAAAAAACTTTTTCAAAATTTTATTAAAATTTCAGAGAAACATTTATTAGGTAAGAACATTTGTATAGTAATATTTTTTTATATATTTTCGCAGCATTTTTATTAACGAAATAATTTTATTTTGAGAGTTAACAAAAATTTTTTTCTTTCTAGTTCAACTTTGTAAAATAATTTATATTTTTTAGCAGCTCTTGATAATAATTGTAAACACAATTGAAAGCTCGAATAAATATATATATATATATATATATATATATATATATATACAGATATACGTATATATTAGTCACATAGTCACTAAAGCCCTTTCTACGAATATAAATACATATATATATATATATATATATATATATTAATATATATATATATTATATATATATATATATATATATATATATATATATATATATATATATAGCAAAACTGGTAGGATTATCGACCGAAACGTAAATAACAATTTATTGTTTTGGAGTATCAGGTATGCGGTCTGTTATTAAAAAAAAAACTCTTTTTTTTTCTTTTATTACTCTATATTTCGCTGATTTTTGTTTTACTGTTTCACTGTTTTGAATATATTATGATCAACATTTTTAAATATTTTAGCTCTTAATCTTTATCTCCTGAAGAAGCTGACAAAAATCAGCGAAATATAGAGTAATAAAACAAAAAAAAAGAGTTTTTTTTTTAATAAAAGACCGCATACTTGATACTCCAAAACAATAAATTGTTATATATATATATATATATATATATATATATATATATATATATATATATATATATAATATATATATATATATATATATATATATATCACAATTTATTGTTTTGGAGTATAAAATAAGGATCACTCGAAGAGTGGCGGATTTTTCGGTCAAAAATTGGAAAAAAAAAGACAAAGATGATGGCTACTTCATCTATTTATTGAAAACGTTTCGCTATCCAATTTGATTTTCTGTGATATTTGAATTGCCAGGAGATTCAAGATTGTCTGGCGTCTTTTGTGCTAGTTCATTTAGCGTTACCCAGGGTGCACGTGTAGTGTTCTACTACGGACGCGAACTAGCTTTACACCCCAGTGTTGATGTCTATATATATAGAGTGTGTATAACAACGCTAAGAATACAATTCTTTGGAGGGTAACTTTCGGGAAAGCGTCAAAACAAGGATCAGCTAGAGATGGTATAAGCCAGTTTGGTGTAGAACTTTATTCTAAATGTGAAATTTTCGGTGATATGTTGTCACCTTCAAATGGTTTTCCATTTAGGTGCTGATGAAGGTGACAACATATCACCGAAAATTTTACATTTAGAATAAAGTTCTATTCTACACCAAACTGGCTTATACCATCTCTAGCTGATCCTTGTTTTGACGCTTTCCCGAAAGTTACCCTCCAAAGAATTATATATATATACATATACATAATATATGCGAAGGAATCAGTGAAGTAAAACGGAAAAATGAAGAGCTATTGAAACTAGTGTCTATTACTACATGTGAACTACTTACTACATGTTGACTACTTACTTGTGAATTACTAATCCACAAGAAATTGAATGGAAAAATAGTAGAAATAACTAGCATCTCAGATAGAGTAGCTAGCAAAACCTTACATCTATCAAAGAGATACAATATAGAAATTATACAAATATACGCCAACAACGATTACTCACAGTGACGAAGAAATAGAAGAATTCTACAGTAACATAAATGAAGCATTTAATAACAATAAAAGTATTTTTAGGTATTTAATTAGTGGCTTTAATGCTAAAGTAAGAAAGAGAAACTACAAGGAACAAGTTGTGGGCAAGCATGAAACGATGATATAATTGAGAGGGTAGAAAGACTGGTTCAGTTTACACACTACCATAACATGCCGATTCATGCCATAGCACCAAATGGAATCACTAATAATGAAATTGACTTTATACTAATTAACAAGATTGATCCAATAAAAGATAAATAAATAAATAAATAAATAAGTTTTTAGATCAGACGTATATAATATATATAATAAAGGTCCCAGGGCGCTGCCCTGTGGCCATTTTAGATCTTTCTCCATTTACTTTTGTTCTAAACTCTCGGTTTTCCAAGTATGATGTAAGTATTCGAAAGAATGGTGGTAATATTTGTTTAAAGAATATTGTAAGAAGTCATTTATGCCAAACCTTATCAAAAGCCTGACGTACATCTAGTGATACCATTGGGCAATATTCGTTTTCTTCTAATGCGGAATTGATTTTATGGGTTATTCGGTGGCATTGCTGGATAGTTGAGTGTTCTCGTCTAAATCCAAACTGATAATTTGGTATTCAATCTGCGCCTGTAAGGTCTAGATCTATTGTTTTTATTAAAAGTTTTTCTAGTAATTTGGAGATTGTTGATAACAGACTGAAAGGTCGATAGGATGAGACATTACTTGGATCCTTTCTTGGTATTATATTTGTTCGATAGTGTAATGATCTCATCTTCTTTGTTTCTACATTTGATCTGATTTTTTTGCGTTTTGTAGTTTTAACTACTTGCCATGAGTTTTTTGTTGACACATTTGCACTTTCTGGTTCGTCATCGCTTGTTGATGACATTCTGTAGTATTGCTGGCTATTTATGTTATTTATATTGCTGTTATGTGGCGTGTTTTGTTGATTTATATATTTTTCTTGATTTGGCGGAAATATCATATTCGTCGAAGAATTGGTGGTTGGTTGATTTATATTGTACATACCTGGTGTTTGTGGTGAGGTTTGTGGATAACCCTGTATATTACTGATTTTGTGATGGACCCTGTGTGTTGTTTGGAATCTGCATTTGTAAGTAACAATTCATTGGGTTTGATGAATTAGATTGGTAATGGCTGGATATTTACATTTTGCATTTGTTATCTAACTATGTAGTTGTCGAATCCTGGTCCATTCCCCGTTGGAAACATTATAAATAAATTACTGAAATATTTTTAAATTAAATTTGATGAGTTTATTGTTTTTAAAGTCTATTACTAATTGATTGCTTTTTATTCACTTATCATTTATTTGTTTAATTCGAGAAAACCCGTCGCATGTTGATAACGGAGAACCATTTAACGTCACTCGGTTTGGAGTATCCATGTAAACTACAATAAAGTTAAATTAAAACTAAGCCACAAAACATCTAAACATGTTCAAACAAGAAAAACACGCTATTGTTAATAAGGCATAAAATACAATTCCAACAAATTAAATAAGTTTTGACCGAAACACCAACAAAAAACAAAAAAAATCCAAGTGTCCGGTTAATTTTGCATCCCAGTGTATATGTTTTATATTTTTAACCTACTTATTTGTAATTTTGTATATTGTGTAGCTATTCCACGTGCTTTTTTGGTAATGGCAAGTCTATAAATAAATAAATGAATAAATAAATAATCTTGCAACTATTATTGTAACTTATATTCATCAGCTAATAACCACTTCTTAATGTGACTAACTTTCAAACAAACTATTAGTTTTAATATCCTATAAAAAATTTACTGAATATATATTAAAATATTGCCCTTGTATTCTAATAATTAACTTGTATTGTTGTTGTGTATTTATTATCGTACAATATTTTTTAATTATATTTTGTAGGTCTTTATTTCAACGACGACCGACGTCTACCATACAAAAGACCCTTTGCAGTTTATGTCTGTGTAAACCTTTAAAAAAGAACAATAGCGTTTGTGACGAAGCGCTTTGTCCCTAAATAAAACGGTTCAGCGTCAGATCCCAAATCCGGGAATGCCGAAATCGGATTAACCCTTGCACCCGATACTTGAAAGTTTATTTTAACTAGATTTCATATATACACCGTATACATAATTAAGAGAACGTTCGTCACACAGAGAGGGCGCCTCTTTGTTTTGGCGCACGGCTAACTTGATAAAGAGAGAAGAAGTTTCGGGACCGAGCAAAGGATCTCTCCTCATTACTACTGGGCAGAGATGTAATTGGGGATGACTGCAACATTCGAAATGAGCTAACGAAGCGAGATAGGGACAGTTGAAGTTTTGGTATCTACAAATGGGGCTGAGACAAAGTCCTTCCCCTTTCTAGATTCATTAAATGATGGAACTCGAGCCCAGCCAGTGCATTAATTCCTACCATATAACTACTCTCAATACCGAATGTCAATTAGCAAGATAATCGACAGACGGTGTAAGAGAATAGTTAATGTGTTTGTACGGAACTGCCGTTATGACAATGAGCTCACCCTAACATGGCAATTGACTAGACGTTACTAGTTAATGTATTTATTATTTAAGTGATGCAGTTTATAGTAAATGGACTATTCTACAAAACCACTGTAAAATAATTTAATCAGATATCGTAGACGTAATTAAAGATCAAATACACTGTTCACATTTAACTAGCTCTGCTCTTCTTCTTCTTAGAGTGCCGTCTCTCTAAGGAGGTTGGCAATCATAATGGCTATTTTTATTTTAGAACTTGCTGCTCTAAACAAATCAATCGATCGATTGATACCAACCACGTAGATTTTTTAACCATGAGTTCTGCTTTCGCCCAACAGATCTTCTTCTTTGAATCTTTCCCTGTATTATGAGTCTCAAAATTTCATATTTTGGTCCCCTCCTTACGTGGCCTAGATATTCCAGTTTTCTGGTTTGTATAGTGGTGATTAGTTCTGTTTCTTTACCAACGCTCTCCAGTACTTCTTTATTTGTAATTCTATCAGTCCGTGATATTTTCAATACTCTGCAGTATAACCAATTTTCGAAGGCCTCGATTCTTTTTAAATTACATTTTTTTAATGTCCAAGTCTGAGCTCCTTCATGCTGAATGGCTTCATTCGTATAAATGCTGATCTGGCAATCTCTATTCGCCTGTTTATTTCTACGTATGATCATTAGCTTCATTGATCAAAGTTCCTAAATACTGATATTTTTCTACTTGTTCTATCACGTTACCATTGATTGTCAATGGGTGATGTATATTTTGTGGTCTTTTTGTAATTAGCATGTACTTTGTTTTTTTAGCGTTTATAACAATTCTCATCTCAGCACTATTCGTACTCAAACTTTCGATAAGATGTTGTAGATCCTCTATACTCGTTGCTATGATCACAGTATCGTCTGCATATCTTAAGTTGTTAATTAATGTTCCGTTAACGGTGACTCCCGCTTCGATATTATTGAGAATTTTATTATTTTCCAAATATCTTCAGAATATAAGTTAAAGAAAAGTAGTGATAAAACACATCCCTGTCTAACTCCTCTGCTCTTAAAAACTTATTATTATACAGGGTATCCCATAACTAATTGGAAATTAGCTAATGGGTGATAGCAAAATATAGCGTTTGAGCTCCAGTTGCTTAGGCAAAATGTTGCTAGTTTTCGTTCTACAGGGTGATTCATTAATGTTTTTTTCAGGGATATATGGAAAACTTTAAGTGAAATTTGGTATATTGCTATTATTTAGTACGCTTATTATGAAAATAATATTAGTTTTACCATTGACACTAGGTGGCGCCACCTACTATAACATTGGTTCATTAATGTGGCCATAATTTTTTGTCCGTCCTGTATAAATATTCTAGAAAAAAACATGAAATAGCATCCAATTCTACACTTTCTTTCTTTCTTTCTTTCTTTAAGCACCTTTCAAGCACCTTTTTGACTTTAAAAAGAAAGAATTTTATAAGAATGCTGCACTGAATTTAAGAAATACAAAAAATTCAAACGAACTTTGGAAGGCTGTTGGACTGTATAGAAATTTAAAAGTTTAACCATTGGGGAAAGTGTTAACTTAACCAGTTTGCTGTAACATTTTACAAGATATTTAAATACGGAGATAACAGCAGATCCTGCGTTGTATGCAGAACCGTTTGTCTTCAATGAACATTTAGACCAGCCCTTTAGTGTGAAAAAACTTTAAATAGCATTAGATTTTTTAAAACCAAATAAAGCAACATTTAAAACCTGAGTTCTACAAGGTTCTTCCAAAAAACGGAAAAGTGCTTGTACTTAAACTCGCTAATAATTTTTTCGTCAAACCAAACTTTTCTCGGGGTTTGTATGATGCAACAATTTTCCTCTTTATAATAAAGGAAACATGGAAAGTGCAGGAAGTTATCGAGGTATTAGCTTCTTAAATGCAGTAATCAAACTAATCGTGGCATTGACTTTAACCAGACTTACTTCGTGGGTACAAAATAATAACATTTTAAATGAGTTCCAGGCAGGATATAGAACTGGCTATTCAACTATAGACAACATTTTTGATGCACTGGGAGTAAAAAATGTTTATATATTTTTTGTGAACTTTGGTGCTGCTTTTGATACAGTTGATCGGCGGGCTATTTTTTCAAGTTGAGTCACTTAGGATTATCTTATATATATATATATATATATATATATATATATATATATATATATATATATATATATATATATATATATATCCGGTATTTAGGCGGCCCACGCCCTTCCTACAGGGATCTATGGAAGAGTATTACCGAACCACAAGCCCTTATCTCTTGCCGTACTGCTCCACTATAGGCCGATC
This sequence comes from Diabrotica balteata, assembly GCA_918026665.1. Classification (NCBI taxonomy): domain Eukaryota; kingdom Metazoa; phylum Arthropoda; class Insecta; order Coleoptera; family Chrysomelidae; genus Diabrotica; species Diabrotica balteata. The sequence continues at coordinate 112,483,071 of OU898280.1, read as the reverse complement.
AGATACCAGCATATTCTAGACTAAGCAGCAGATTCATTTAGAATTTTAAACTGCTGCGTTAGCCTTTTTGTTTTCTGTACACCGAGCTGGGGATTTGAACTGACATCTCTCGCATTGAAGCGAAGGAGAAGCCAGCCGCCCAGCCCGCTTGGCTATCCGATCGACTATCTACTAGGAGGATTATCTACTAAACTGCTGAATTTGTTAAAAAGTATGTTTGTGAGTACAAAATCGACAGTCTGGTCAAGGGAAGGTCTATCTGAATGGTTTGACTGTAATGTAGGAGTGAGATAGGGATGTCTTTTAAGTCCATTACTGTTTGCGATTTTCTTTAATGACCTACATGAAGTATTGGAAGGCGGTTTGGAGATAAACGATTTGATTATAAGACTTTTATTATATGCAGATGATTTGTTTTGATGGCAATCAATTCGAAGGTGCTACAGCGGATGATTAATGAATTGAAAAAATACTGCAGTATGTGGAGGTGGTGTGATCAGGGAATTTTGGAAGCTGAGTGATCGAGTATTATTTGGGAATGATACTAACAACCAAGTTGTCGTTTAAAGCTCATCTAAAAAAGCGCCAGAGTTTGGCAAAAGTAGCGATTCACACAGCTTGAAGTAGGTTAGTGTCTAAGGTTGATATACCCTTTTTGGCTAAAGTAACAGTGTATGAGTCGGTGACAAGATTAATTTTGACTTATGGGTCTCAGGTATGGGGTCTTTTTAAGTATCATAAGATGGAAATAATTAGAAGATTTTATATAAAAAAAATGTTTTTTTTGTCAAATGTATTGTCCTAATGTAAGACTTGGAGACAGGTATTGCTAGAGTCAGACGATGAATTTACATCAAAAATATGGTAAAAAAATAGTAGGCTATTCGAATGATAGATTGCCAAAATTTCTTTTGAAAGAATTGATAAGAGCAAGGTGTGGCTGGTGAAAAGATTGGATGAGCATGGGAGAAAATTTGGTATTAAGGTAAGGCGTGAATGGGAATGGAGAGAAAGCTGGCCTAGTATGATTGAGAATAGGATAGAAAAAAGAAGGGGATACAGCGTCAGGCTGAGAATAAGGCACTAGAATCAAATTTTTGTGGACACTACAAAGAACTGCGGGAAGAAGGAGTAAATATGCATTATCTACTGGAAATGGAAAATTTTGGGGATATTCGATGGCTCTTCAAATTAAGATGTGGAGTTCTATATTTGAATAGTCGACCTGGCAGAAACGATGAAAGAGAGTTTTGCTCAATGTGTAACACTAAGGAAAGGGAAGATGTGATATATTTTTTGGGAAAATGTTCGGTGTTGAGACATATTCGGCTAAAGTGGTTGTGTGGACATGAACTTAATAGAGTTGAAGTAGTTACTATGATGAGACAGGGAAAGGCTGAGTTAGCAGGTTATTGTAGGAGGCATGGGCGTATAGGTATGAGTTAGTGCATCTATTTAATTACTAAATCTATTATTATAGTTCAATAGGATGAAAATATTATAATTAGTATTAATAATTTGTTTAGCTATTATCTTTTTATCTATCTTGACTATCTTGTTATTATTATTGTTATTATTATTATTATTAATATTATTATTATATCAACAGCTTTCACTCCCTCTGAGGGACAAATTCAAGCATTTCAAATGCAATATATACCTTACTGTTATAGGTATATTGTTATTACTGTTTAGTCTAGTGCGAAGTGTTACTCAGTATGATATACACATTTAGTTTACTACTTTTATATATGAATATTAACATTTATATGAATATTTACTTAATTCATTTTTTATTAATTTTAATGACCTTGTTAGATGTAATGAGCCGTAGTGTAATTTTTTGTATATTAATTAGGGAATAATATTAGTTTGCCAACCCTCCTGATGGCATGTGCCAAGGAGAACAAATGTCACTAAAAATAAAATTGTATTGTAGTTTTTTTAATGAGAAATAAAAATAAATTATTGATTGATTGATTAAAGTGGATCGGAATTATTATATCTAAACTACACAAGGAGGATTACAAGGGAAAGAAGTGTAAAAATATTATCATGTGTGATATGTGTACATTATTATCATGTGTCATATGTGTGTGGAGATTTATAAATTCGTACGTAAATGTGTATTGATCGAGAATTTCTTATATTTATTTTATAGCATAAATTGGTAGGCTTTACTTTACAGTTTTCATGAATTTCTTACCATTCTGTTTATAGTAATTAAATTAAAGATGATTTTATTTTGATATTTGTGTAAAAGACATGAAATCTATCAGAGAATGTACATAACGTGGCATTTAAAAATGAAAGAGAAATGGGACATTTTCTATAATCATATGGTTGGTTAGTATGTCAGGTGGTGGATTTCTCATGACAGTGCAGATTCGTGACATTAAATGTCAGTAATCATCAAAGTCCCTCACATTAAACCAAACGTTTTATTATTGCTGTATAGAAATCGTAAAATATCATCTCCAGTTAGTTCTTTTGGATAATAAGTATCCACAAACAATTTACGTGGAATATAAAAGTTTCATATCGTGATAGCAACTAAATGTTTATGTTTGAAATTATCTAAAAATTTTATATTCTTTGTTAAATAATAGCTCGGTTTTCAATAATTCATAAAAAGTTTTTACAAATTTTATTGTCAAAATAATCGAAATTATTTTTCTAAACTTTTTTTTTAGAATAATCTCCTTAGCGAACCAATTGCGAGATCAATTTTTAATATTGATTTTCATAACTTTGCATTTCCGAGACAAACGAAATTGAAACAAACAATACTGGATTTAATGTAAGAAAGAAGAAGAGTAAATTATGTATGTATAAGAGAATCCCCAGAGTGTAAGGGTATAAGGCTATCAAAAATAAAGTTGAAAAGAGCATAAAATCAGACTTGCCAGGCTATCAAACAAAACAAATATTGCAAACCATCGAAAACAATAGAAACATGAGAGTATTGAAATCAAATTTAACTAAAGGAAAATCAAAGATAACTAAAATCAAAAACCAACAGGGGAATACGGTGACGGAAAAAACTCAAATAACTAAGGAAACACAAACGTTCTATGAGAATCTGTATACATCTACTATATAGAACCCTGGAACAGATAATAGAATAATAATTCTAAACGCCGCGTCGCCTAGAAAACTCTCCCTAAAATAATTTCTTTGGAAATAAGACATGCCTTACAGCAAATGAAAAATAAAAAAGCTCCTGGCGAGGATCGTATAACGTCCGAAATGTAAAAAAAGGGCGGCAACATCATTATAGGGGTTGTGGAAGTTTGGTTGAATAAGTGTCTAACAGAAAAAAGAATAGCCAGTCTGTGGGAAAACGCTGAAATAATACTTTTACACAAGAAAGGAGACACTACTAATATTGCAAACTACAGGCCTATAAGCTTGTTGTCACACTTATACAAATTGCTAACAAGAATAATAACCAACCGCATAACACAAAAGCTTGATTTATATCCACTGGTTAAACAGGCGGGATTTAGAAAATGGTTTGGTACTAACGGTCACTTATAAACCATTAGAACTTCTTCTTTACGTGCCCTATCAAGTCCCCTTGACGTTGGCGATTAACATGGCGAAACTGTCTCTTTCTCGAGCTATTCTAAATAGTTGCTTAGTTTTCTTTATTCCTGTCCACTATCTGATATTTTTCAACCAAGAGGTCTGCTTTCTACCAATTCCTCTGCGTCCTTCGATTTTACCCATCATAATAAGTTAACGAATATTATAACGGTCTCCCCTTACTACGTGTCCAAAATAGGCCATCTTTCTACATTTGATGTTATCAAGCAGCTCGCTAGCAGCATTTGCTCTCTCAAGGACTGCCACATTTGTCGGCATAGCCGTCCATGAAATTTTTAGTATACGTCTGTGCAGCCACATTTCAAAGGCCTCCAGACGATTAATGGTGGATATTTTTAATGTCCATGCTTCGACACCGTATAAGAGGACTGATCAAAAGTAGCATGTAACCATGCGCTTTCGAAGTTCAAGTTGCAAGTTATCAATATAGAAGAATGACCTCATTTTTAAAAATGTCGTGCGGGCTATCTCGATTCTACATTTTATCTCTTGATCTGGATCTAGTTGTTCAGTAATATGGCAACTAAGATATTTAAAACTGGACACTCTTTGAATTATATGACCATCAACATATAATCGTGTATCTTGATGTGCTAAACGGCTAAACACCATGTGTTTTGTTTTTGCACAGTTTAGGATTAGGCCAAACTCTCTTCCCACTGTATCAATGGCATTTAAAAGGCATTGTAATCCATTCATGTCATCACTTAGAATCACCACATCACCATCAGAACACTGGTAGAAAAAAACCACAGAATATAATGTGCTTCTACATATGACATTTATTGACTTTCACAAGGCTTTCGATAGTATTGAAACTTTTTGTCAGCCCTGAGGGATGTTCGAATAGCCTCACGGTACACTACACTTATTAAAAACATTTATGAACAGGACACACTTTACATCAAAATAAATCAAGACGAAAAAACTGAAAAAATGCGTCTTGGTATAGGTATTAGACAAGGTAATACTATTTTACAAAAGCTTTTTACCTTAGTATTGGAAAATGTATTCAAACAGCTCGACTGGGAGCAACAAAGTCTAAACATTGATGTTGTACATTTGAGTCATTTAAGGTTTGCGGACGACATAGTATTATTTAGTACATATATCAAGAAACCGCCCAGAACCTTGACTGAAGGATCGAAAAATATTTGTAAACTTGTAAATAAAAAAGGAGAAACTACAACAAATAAGGAAAATATTTTAAAAATTGCTCAAGATTTTTACTCAGAATTGTATAAGCGAGAAGAACTTCCAGATCCTGATCAGAATCAAATACCAAAAGTTCAAAATGTAGGCTCAGAAGATATCCCAGATATCAATCACAACAGAGGAAATAAAATTAGCTCTCTCGGATATGAAAAACAATAAATCACCTGGAGAAGATGGAATAGTCATTAAATAAATCAAAGAAGGAGGAGGAACGTTACTAAATGTGTTGAAAGGGATGTTCAATGCTTGTTTGACAAGAGGCATAACCCCCTCCCAGTGGCATCATACAATAATAACCATAGTGCACAAAAATGGTGACATTTAAGGCCTAAAAAACTACAGACCTATTAGTTTGCTCTTCCAGACATACAAACTATTTATGAAGATAGTTACTGGATAGTTATTAACCTTCTGAACAGGCTGGGTTCCGCTCCAGAAACGGAACAAATGATCATCTGAAAGTTATAAAAACGCTAATAGAAAAGTGTACAGAGTGTAACAAGCCTATCTTTTTTATATTCGTAGATTATGAAAAGGCGTTCGATACTATAGATCATCATAAAATGCTTCGAACATTGGCTGACTACAGCTTGTGCCAGCCTTCATTAAGATACCAAGAAGTTTCGAATAGAATAATCGAATTCGAATAATATGGGAATTAATATAAATGGTGAAGATCTGAACCACCTAAGATTTGCCGATGGCATCGTTTTAATATCTGACAGAGGTAATAAAGCTACAAAAATGCTGCGCACGCTCTATAAAGTGTCGAAATCAATTGGTCTTAAAATTAACACCTCAAAAACAAAATTTATGACCAACCTTGTAGTCAGCGGTAAAATTCTAATTGGGAGCCATAGCATTGACCAAGTAATAGCTTACAAATATCTAGGGCATGAGATTCGCCTAGGCCGAGATAATCAGACAACTGAAAAACAAAGAAGGATAGGTCTCACATGGGCTGCCTTTGGTAGATTGAATAACATTTCAATCAACAAACAAGTCTAGTATCCCAGTTTGTTTAAAAAGAAAGGTTTTTAACCAGTGCGTTTTACTGGTTCTTACATATGGTGCAGAAACACTGACTCTGACAAAAAGAACAATAGATAAAATAAGAGTTACACAACGCGCTATGGAAAGATCAATATTAGGTATTACTATCAGAGATAAAGTACCAAACCTAGAAATAAGAAGAAGAACAGTAGTCACAGATGCAGTTGAAAAAATACCCAGGGCTAAATGTGCTTGGGCCGAACATGTTGCCAGATTAACGGATGACAGATGGACCAAAAAAATTCTGGAATGGCGACCAAGGCAAGATGCATATCGAAGCAGACGACCACCACCGACTAGATGGACGGATGATATCAAGCGCATCACCACAAAGTGGATGCAAGAAGCTCAAGACAGAAATAAGTGGAAAATTTTATGGGAGGCTTACGTTCAGCAGTGGACAATTATGGGTTAATTGATGATGATATCAAGAAACTGGAGCAAATGCTCAAGGAATTACATCAGCAGTCAAATAAAATAGGTCTTAAAATGAACCTTTAGAAAACAAAAATAATGAGTAATTTACAAACTAATATTGTTATTTTGATAATATAAAAGGCGAATATCGAGCACAGTATTAATTTAATCTTGTCCAATTACTTTCGATCACTAGATCATCTTTAGGGGCATTTCGTCAATTGCGGCCTATCCGATAAGAGTAAAATGTCATAAACATAAAATGGAACATTACAATACACTTCACAAGAACCAACAAACACTTTAAAATTTTTGAAAATAGACAATGGCTTCTATAGACAATGTATAACTACTAAGTCGAAAGTAGGATATGGGCTAGAATTTTAAACGTTTACAAAGGAAATGGCTTCTAAATATGAACTACACAATGCAGAAGAACTCAAAAGTACAAACAAAAATAGAAAATATCAACAAAATATAAACATTAATTCATAAAACAGACTAAAACATGAAAACATAAATAAAGAGTGGGAAGGGTACAGAAACATCATAAAAGAAGCACCTGAATAATTACTAGGCATGGAAGGTAAACAAAGAAGAACAATAACGAATTACTCTTTTGACGAAGAATCTCAGATTATAATAGAAAGAAAAACCAGAGCATATTTACTAATGTAACAAGTAAAAGAAGAATATAAACAACTAAGTAATGAGGAAACGAAAATCCACCGCAAAATGAAGATAGAGGATATGACGAAAGAACTACAAAAACCAACTAAGCCATTTGAGCCATAGAGTTGAGACATTTTTGACAGAAACTAAACAAAGCAAAAAAAATTCAAACAAAAGAAGTAAAGAGATAAGAAGGGTAATATATTAACAGAACAGCAAGAAAAACTAAGAAGAAGGAATTTCTGAATGCAACTAAAACTGTTTTATATTATATTAATATATTGACAGGCTTCTGGCTAACAGTTATAGGGATATAGATAAATTGTAAGATATCTAAAGATCACGAGTATGACTTATTAAATTATTTCTTCGAGGGAGTATAAGGATGGAGTATAGTTCATCAAAATAATCTAAAGAATTCTAAGAGTCTTTTTTTACCGTGTTTCATTAAAGGCCAGTTGACACGATCCAAGAATGCTTGGATTCCAACTTGGACCAAGTGGACTTATATAAGTGTACTTGTACCAAGTTGGTTGCCACGGTTATATGACTTGGATGTTAAATAACCATTGTAAAAATAACGGAAGTCATTGTCGAAAATGTTCTAGTGGTTGCTGATATGTTGATACATGAGCTTGAAATCCAGAAAAAGAGGAATAAAAAAAAAACAAAATGCCGCACTTCTAGCATCTGAATTTTTATATTCCTTTATCCGTATATTCTATAATGTTTCCTTAGCTTCGTATAACTCCATTAATCTAACACTACCCTTTTCAGACAATTTTCTTTTTGAGTTTACTTCTCGTTTTTGATTTTTCAACACCGACGCCATTTTAATTTTATAATATCGCACTACTTGGATCCAAGGAAGTTGGCCATCGTCCTACTTAACATGAATAGAACCTGTTGATACAAGTCTACTCTAGTACTAGTTGATACAAGTTGATACATGTTAATGTGACACGATCAAAGTAGCTTCAAAGTGTTGCGCGCGCAACGTCCAAGTAGACTTTAACCAAGAACACTTGGATTGTGTCAACCCCCCTTTAAAAGCAAAATATCAATAATAAATAAACTGCATTTGTTTATCATAATAGATCTAGCATTCCAATGACTTATTTTTGAAATATGCTCTACAGTGATTAGAATTAAAGGGTATATTTTTCTTAAAATTGCAACATAAAATTTCGCTTAATAGAGTTCTGTTGATTGTTATTTTTTACTTTTATAAAAATAACTGACGATGTGTATAGTATTCAGATATTGTGCCTTTTTTTACTAGACTTATTTATATCTTGCCTGTAACATCCAGCAACCGTGTTTAAATAGATCTACCATACAATTTCACGTTTAAATGATTTTAACCTAATCAAAATTCATCAGAGTTGAAAACGCTAATATGATAGGCATGAGCATTACCGCATTCAATAATATAACAGACAGATACATGGTTAGTCAAAAATGTCATTGTTTTTACATTAAATCTCAAACAAAGAGATTTTAATTTGAAATCAATAATATATTAAGAGGAGTACAGCCCTGACAAAAGTTATAAACAGAACAATTCTCTAGGTTCTTGATATTTCTGTGTTTAATTGCAAATAATAAAAGTTATAAATTACAGTTAAAGTCAGTGGCGACCGGTCATGGTCTGCAGGGTCGGCAGTGTCGACCCACACCTTTATAGATATTATACTTTTTTTATATTTAATTTAATCAGTATTTTAATAAATAATTGTGGCAGGTAATCAGTTGATGTCATTTGTTTTTGTGAAATAAAAAAAATATCTGTGAGATAATAAAGACTAAATTTTATTCATGATTTTTAAAAGAATTCGTCCAATCTGAGCGTTAAGTGATCCCTGCGTAGACAGTTTTCAAATTGATGATCCGATATCGGAGACATCCATCTGAATGTGAATTCTTAAAAAGGCCCGTTTTGTTTTTTCGGCAAGCCAATCCCAACATTGACGATTTACTTGTAAAAATCAACGGAATATTAGTTGAATAGCAACCAAATATACATTTCTTTCCATATGAACTTAATTACCAAGTACGGCAAATTTAAATTTGCTCATGTTTCATTTGGATTGGTGATTGGTCGCGAACTGTACATTTCAAGCGCGGGATGAAATGTTATTTCATATAAGAACGTAAGCAGTAAAGTGAAGTGATATTCATTGCACGAACTAGCCTTTCTTTTTTTGATTTATTTTTATTTTCTAAAGTAATACTGTGATACGTTACGTCTGCCGTAAATAGTTAAAGGTTAAAGGGTTTTTTGACATATTAGAAGTTTTTTTTTTAATTAAAGTGTAAACAAATGCAGGTAAATTAACCTGAAAATGCAAGCCATGGGAGAAACTGTAAGTATTGATAAGTCTGATATTGTAAATTATATTTTGCATAATGGGTTTTCATCTATTCCATACGAAGAACAAATTGTTATTAAATATAAGGAGCATCCTTTGTCTAAAATGTCCCGGTTTATAAATATTAGTGCGGGTAAGGGAAGTAATAGATCATTTTCAGATAATTGGTACAGCAAGTACTCATGGCTTACCGGGAGTGAGATAAAAAACAAACTTTTCTGTTGGCCTTGCATTTTATTCATTTAAAGGAATTATTTAAGGCTTTACATAAACATGATATTTCGAAAGATCACAATTACAGCCCGATTAAATTAGATTTATTTGGAAAACAAAATATCTATGTTTAATTAGATAATGCCCAACATGAAAATGCTATTAAACATAACGAAATTGTAAAAAATAATCACGCAGTTTTACGTCTTTTCATAAGTTGTCAGGAATTATCTTTTAGGGGACACAATGAATCGAAGCATTCGTTAAATCAAGGTAATTATAGAGAACTAATAAAATGTTTAAGAAATACGATTTGGAATTTTCTGATTCGAAGACATTTAGCGGTGTATCTAAAACAATACAGAATGAATTAATAGAATCAATTAGTTACATTTTAAGTAACGTTATTGAATCTAAGATTCAGGAAACTATTTGCTTTTCACTAAAAGTAGATGAAACTAACGACATATAATGTCATTGACATGTCAATTATCAATTGTTGTTCAATACGCTTTACGTGGTAATATCTATGAGAGGTTTTTAGGTTTTACAAACGTGAGTAAAAGCCATAAGGCAGAATATATTTGTGGTGTTTTAAAGGACAGATTAAAATTTTTTAATATCAAAAATAAATTGGTAGGGCAAACTTATGACGGCGCTGCCGTGATGTCTGGTGAATTAAATGGTCTCCAGGCAAAAGTTAAAACTACTGCACCTCAAGCTTTATTTACTCACTGTCATGCGCATAGAATAAATTTAGTTTTGCAGAATACATGTAAAAAATTAAAGAATGTCGTCTTTTTTTTGCCAGTTTAAGCGGATTTGCTTCATTTTTCTCGCCCAAACAGACTAATGTTTTAGAAGGGTTTGTTTCGAAAAAAATGCCAACAGTTTGTCAGACGCGCTGGACAAACTAACACATTAATCCTCGGTATACTGTATTCTAAAATATCCCATTTACAGTAACATATTTATAGATAAATATAGCGAACTTTTTAATTCTAATGATAAACTTAGAAAACCGTACTATGAACTAATTAGAACATATTCTAAGGATCCGGCCCTGAATATCAGGCATAAAAGTCGACTTCATTCAAGCTCCACAACTTTTATAGTTTTTAATAGAAAAAGTATAAATTTAAATAATTATGTGATATATTGAAAAAGTTTACAGTGATTTGTTAAATGCCCTAAGTATTTATTTCCAATTAATCATAGTTTGATTAAAAATATCACTTTTAAGCATCAATAAGATATTTATTATTATCAATAAAGGTAGTTACAAATTAACCAAAAAACTAGTTGTACTCTTATCGTTATTCAGCTAATTTGGTAATTACCAGATCGATCAACTAATTTTAAAAATAAACAGAGTCGGACTTTATTTTATTTAATCTATATATTCTACTATCTATATATTTATTAATCTACACCTCATAATACAGGGTAAGATCGACGGAAGGAGAGGCCCAGGCCGACGAAGAACATCCTGGCTACGAAATCTCCGAGAATGGTATCAAGAAACCACGTTTAATTTATTTAGAGCCGCCGTGAATAAGGTTATTATTGCCAATATGATCGCCAACGTTCGATAATCGGACAGGGCACTGAAAGAAGAAAGAAGAAGATATATAAAATAAAGTCCTTTTAAGATCGTATATAGAGGATTCATCATGTCCGTAACATCAGACGAAAGTTCCAACGTAACTAGCTCTGTACCACAATATACCAACACAGTTAAATCCTACTCAAAATTTCTAAGCCAACATTCATACCCTAGTCCTGAACAAGCGATCGTTTTATCTTCAAAGGATGGATTACCCCTAGAGGACTACCTCATACCACTAGGAGCACTTATACAGTCCAAAAACATTTTATTTTTTTCAAGGCTGTCTAATAATCGAGTATGTATGTATCTAGCGAGCAAAGAAATTGTGGATAACTTTATGCAGGCACATGATGGTGTAATAATAAAAAATGATAAACCAGTTCAAGCTAGAAAATATATTACTCTAGCGGATAGGTTAGTTCTATCAAATGTATGCCCCTCAATTCCCCATGATATTCTTATTCAAGAATTAGAAAACCTAGGTCTCAAGCTAATGTAATCAATGACTTTTCTTCGTATTAGCTCTACCTTACCGGAATTCAGTCATATTTACAGTTTAGAAGACAAGTTTTTATCAACCCTGTTATAAATCCTTTACCAGAATCTTTTTTGATTAATTACAATAAAAAATCTCATCGAATTTTCTTATCCCAAGATAATCAGTTATGCTTTAACTGCAAACAGCAAGGACATAATGCTAATAATTGTAAAAATCCCACAAACTCTCAACAATCACCCACACCTCCAACTAGTTCAATATCGTTAAACACTCCTTCACAAATGGACACCATAGAAAAACTTCCCAATCAACAATCTACTTCCTTTACAACCAGTACAAATCCTGAACATGTCGAACTAAAAGGATCCTCAGTTACCAATACCATTACACCACCAGAAAATAACAGCGCTATTTATATCACTAGATATTTCTCAACAGACAAGCCGTAAACGTGACGTAGATGAAATTCTATCACCTTTACCAACATATACACCAGCTCTTTCAGAAAAAGACAAACAAACAGAAATAAATTTTAGAAAACCTGCACAAAAACTTAACAAAAAACCCAAGAAAAGTTCTGATACTGACCTAACAACAACAATAAATGAACATTCACCACTATATATCCTTAATTATGACCAATTTATAGATTTGTTAGAAACGCACCAGGTTCTCCAAATATTATCACCACTATACCTAATTATACATATGATTTTACTGGATTATTAGAAATGATTAGTAACTTATATGCCCACATAACAGATAGATCTCTTAAAATCAAATGTACCAATATTAGAAAAAAAAATCAAAAACACCTAAATGACGAACTCTCTTTTACCGACAATGAAAATGACCTTTTACTTGTTTACAGTCTTAATAAAATAAAACTTTTTTACAACTAGAAAGTAAAAATATCGTCGTTTAATTCAATTATTTAGAATATAAACGGATACTATAATAACTTACCGATGTTAAAAATTCTACAATCAGACTATCTACCAGATATTATTTGTCTTCAAGAAACCAATCTTAAGAGCAACCAAGAATCTTGTTTACATAATTATCAAAGTTTTTCAAAAAATAGAGTAAACCAAATAATAGCAAGCGGTGAAGTGACAATTCTTGTAAATAACAAATTAACCGCAAGCAGGTTACCCCTAAAAAAAAAATTTAGAAGCTGTAGCTATTAATTTAGAAGTGACCACAAAAATAAATATTTATACGAATACTTACCACCAAGACAACTAATTGATAAACAGGACCTTTTTAACCTCGTGAGACAAATACCTTCTTTGCGTATTTTAACAGGTGATTTTAATGCTTACAAGAGTATTTGGGGTTCTACATATGATGACAAAAGAGTACTTATTATTAAAGAATTAATAGATCAGTATAACTTATCACTGTTACATGATGGACGCCCTACAAGATTCAATATATAAAGAAGCGAATCAACTCCCTTGGACTTTACGATAGCGAATAATAACTTCTCTGCATTAATGACATGGGACAGATTAGACTACACTTATAACAGTGATCATTATCCAATAATAATCACCAATAACTTGTTCAAGCACAAAAATGGAAAGCACATCCCTAAGTGGAAAACCAAGGAAGCAAATTGGACATTGCTTAAAGATATTGTAGAAAAACATGTCACAAACTGTAAATTATCCAACAGTATTGATACAGACATAAAGCCTTCTTCAGCATCATCTTAGATGCAGCCGAGGTAACCATTAAAAAAACTGCACTTGTTACAAAACATAAACCAGTTCCTTGGTGGAATGAACAATGTAAGACATCGATCGAAACTTCCAAAAAAGCCTTTAACAAATACAAAAGATATAAGACACTTAACAATAAAATAGAATTTCATAAACTTAAAGCTAAAGCTCAGTTAAGAATAAAAACTTAAAAAAAAAATTCGTGACCCCTATGTCTGAAATGTGGAAAAATGTCAAAAAAATATCTGGAATATCGGCTTATATCTAACAAAATCACTCAACTAAAGACAGATAATAGAATAATCACAGAAGACCTAGAAATAGCAGAAGAATTTGCTATTGCGTATTAAAATAGATCTAATACAAGCAATTATAATAATAATTTTATCAACTTTAAACAGAACAAATAATGCAATGTAATTATACCGTTTGTAGATGACACAGGTGCTTTAAACACCAAATTTAATATAAATGAATACAAAGATGCATTAAACTCATTTAAAGAGACTAGTGAGGGTCCAGGTATTATATCAATGGTTTTTCTTAAGCATTTACCTGAGAATGTACATAATCATCTTCTTAACATATTTAATATTATTTGGACAGAACAGAAATTTCCAACAGCGTGGAGAAATTCTATTTTAATACCAATATTAAAACCAAAATGTCCCAAAACAGATCCTGACTCTTATAGACCAATTGCACTAATATGTACTGCATGCAAACTGTTAGAAACAATTATCAACCGTCGTGTCCTCTGGACACTTGAAGATCGGAATATTATTATTCAAGAACAAAGCGATTTCCGAAAAAATAGATCAACTCTAGACAATATTATAGACCTAAAAAGCAGTGTACATGAAGCGTTCTCCCTTAATTAAAAATGTATTGGGATATTCTTCGACATTGAAAGAGCCTTTGATACTGTACAATTTAGAAATTAAAGAACATTGCCTTGCATTTATAAAAAATTCTTATATAAAAGGTATATGCAAGTTAGAGTAAATGGTTACTTGTCGTCAAAAGTGGAATTAGAAAATGGAATTCCCTAGGGATGTGTTAATACCATTTCTATTTCAAATTAGATCTAAGCAATAATTAAAACATTCACAAATACCAAATATATTGTAGTACTAAACAGTCACTGAACATCAATAAATTACTACATTTCACTATTACATTTCACAAAAACATAGCCTACTATATTTATTTTAAATTGATAAGAAATATCTTTCATATTCTGTCCGCTAGGCAATAAGTATTTTGATATTGTTAATTTAACTTACGCGTTACTTTATGTAAACCCACAAAACTATTATATTTTTGTCCACCCTGTACCAATTTAAATCAACTTGTGATAAATTTTTGGAATCAGCTCAGCTAGAGTAATCCAAAAATTGGGACAAAATGGGGGTCTTCCATTAAAAAAAAATGATGATGACGTCATTACTCGAAAGTAATTCACCCTGTATATTAGAATATTGTTTTAAAATGCGGTAAATTAAAATTAAAAATCGACGTGTTTCAGGATAATTTCTTAAAATGCTCTGTTTAGCTAAAAAAGAATTTGTTCCATACTTTACGGACACAGTGTATAGACCAGCAAAATATTGATAAGTTTACCGATGTTTCAAACTATTCAATGAGCTGGTCTCACTATACACTCGTGAATCGCACCAATTTATATTGTTACAGGGGCAAATTCATCTTTTCATTTATTCAACTATCCAACTATTATATTCAACTTTTTCATTTATTAACATGGGCGAAGCATACACAATAAAAATGACCCCGGTAAGAATTTACTAATGAAATGCGGTAAATTAGCGGTTGCCGCTACCGTTTAGATCAGTTTGTAGTTTAGTTCACCTTTAATTGAAAATTGTCCGATTATATGTGAAGATGTTACTCTAAACGACACTAGTGTTGCGTTCTGCACATACGATGACCTCAATATATCAATTGGGGTCATCCTGAAGGGGAAGAAAAGATCTTCTGTTCAATTTAGAACTCGCTGGTTTTCCCCTTTCGAAATTGGTATGTATATTCAAATAAAAGAAGAGAAATGAAAGACAGCGGACTGTATAAAACTCTATTTTAAAAAGCTGTAAAATTAAACATAAATATGCATAACGAAATATCGCTTCGATATGCTTCGAATGCTTCGATGTTACGTGTTCTCTACTCTTCTTTATAGTCTGGAAGCTTGGACACTAAAACAAGTTCATCTGAATAAGTTGGCCGCCTTTGAATTTTGGTGTTACAGAAGAATCCTACGAATATCATGAACTCAAAGAATGTCAAACATGGAAGTAACTAGAAGGATAGGAAATGAGGCGGAAATAATATTAACTATTAAAAGACGAAAACTTGAGTACTTGGGACATGTGATGAGAGGGCAAAAATACGCATTATTACAACTTATTATGCAGGGCAAAATCCGAGGAAAGCGAAATGTGGGAAGACGCAGAATATCCTGGCTTAAGAACTTGAGGGAATGGTTTGAATGCAGTAGTGCAGAACTTTTTAGAGCGGCAGTCAACAGAGTTCGCATAGCCATGATGATTTCCAACCTTCGATAGAAGATGGAACTTAAAGAAGAAGATAACCAAATATACCATTAAAATTAAAGAAGAATATACTACATTAAAGAAGAAGAATATATTACAAACTTAACTATTAGCTACTATGGAACACACCAACAGACACACCGAAAGACAACCATAAACCAACCAAAACAAAATGTCGTTTCTATAAAAAACCACTGACAAAACAAAAGACAAAACCTACCATAGCCGCAAACAAACTATACATAAAAAGATAAAAGCCAAATTAATAATCTTACAAAAAATCAACTATCACACTAAAATCAATAGGATATAATATTTTAACGTTGTAAAAACAAATTAAGAATGCGGTGCGTACAAATAATTAATAAGTACAATTATTAAAACAAAACATACAAGAAATAAAATCGGTGTTAACAAAATACACAAAAAAAATATACAATACAGTTAATAAACCGAAACAAATGCAAAATGTCCAATTAACAATGTTCAATCTCGATCGCGGAACAAATACGATGAAGTTCCAAATATCAAATAAATATACCAAGTGCACGTACTTGATATATGCAGCAACAAATTAATATGGTGTATTGTTCTCCCATGGTCACGCTTCAATTGTCTCAGCGACACTTTAACTACCTACGTTTGTGATGCACATTGGCGTCTTTCTTGGCCGATGCGGAATCAGGTACTCTCTGTCTTCACATTGTTCACATACACATGTTCATCGTTTGAGAGATACTTTTCGACTCTTTTTGTGTTTGAAGTGCATTCCCTATCTTAGGTACCACACATGTGGTGATATTTGGAAGATGGCCCGCCTTGCAATCTTTAGCCCTTAAAACGGCTGTGTCACTTACACGCAAATCTGGTTTTAAAATATACGAGGAGAATAGAAACTATTAAAAAGTTTTAAAGTATTAAAAAGTACATTTACAAATGTTTATATACAATTGCGAAACTGCAACATTCTCCCCGCGTTGGCATACGTGCCAATAAAACATAACTGTACTTTGTACTCGCGACGCACTGTACAAAGTCCGAAACCGTAAACACTTCTTCGGTTACGAAACGAACGCCACACTTACAAGAATACGAAAAGCTCTACAATTACAAAAGAGCACAAAGAACGATAAACTTACAAACGATAATAGATTACAAATACATAACCATATACTAAATATACATCACTAACATTATACAACTATCAGTACTCTACATAAAACATATTTTCCCTCTAATAGGAAGTGCATTCCTCTATTATCCTAGGATACAATTCATGAACTTGACGCCATCGAGATGTGGCTATACAAGCGAATCCTCAGGATACCATGGACGGACCAGTTAACCAACTTGACCGTATGAAGAAGAACGAGGAAAGAAAGAAAAATGATGTATATAAGTAGAAAGCAACAATCAAAATGTGTCGGACACATGATGAGAGACTGCACTCAATATAAATGCTACAAATAACCTCTTAATAGTTTTAGAAACGCGAAGAATTGGGAGAAGACGAATATCCTGGTTAACAAACCTAAGGAAATGGTCTCTCCGCAATAACATCCAAGTTAAGGATAAATAAACAGAATAATTGTAGCCCGAATGGCCACTACAATATTCGAAACGAATACAACTATTGGTGATGAAAACATGAGTAATATTGAAAATGAGTGTGTTGGGTGCAACTAGGACTATCGCCAAACATGTATTTTTTGTAAGCGCTGATTACGTGAAACTGTACTGGCTTCGCTTATCTCTGTAACAAGTGCGGAAAGTCTCTTGCTATTAAAAAGAAAAAGGTTTAGCTTTGTCCATCTTTTCTACTCCTAGTGGCCCATCTCACCTCCGCAGTGTTGAGAAGAGATGGACCGATGACGTGCCAGTGCATTATATTTTTTTTAGTTTTTACTTATATCAAAACAAATACCAATGTAAAGTTCTGTTATACTATTTTTTTTCTATTCTGATGTTTATTTAATAAAGAAACAGGCTTCAGTTTTCTAAAAGGTGGTCCTTCTCTCTCCCCTTTGCCCTATATGAATTCACCTCTAATATCTTGTTGTAATACGGGTGGAAAGTAAACACTTTGAAATCAAATCTTGCAAAGAGCCGAAATAGTTCAGCTCTACTCGTATTCTCCTGTTAACATAGCATCTGAATTAGTTGCGCTTTAAAACAAAGTTGGTGGCCAGAGAAATATTATCGTTTCTTGATTATACTCTGATAAAACTTAACGCTCATACTGGTACTGAATACATACTAACTCATGATCATCTATATCTAGCACACGTGTAATGTTTTTAATCACTGTATTTTCAATACATATTACGAGTTATTAAATACATAGAAATTTATTCTATTTACACTAATTCATTACCATTTACATTTAGTATTTCCTGATATTTGCAAAATTGAAAATGCTAAAATGTCCCGTTAATATTTTAATCGCTTGGGTTTGTTTTACTGCCTGTACAAATAATTAAAATTAGAATGATATCGCTCAGATTTATTGGTATACAATAAATTAAAATATTAATTTTCTAAAATGATTAAAATATATTATAATATATTGTTTATATTTACATTCATTTACAACAAAATATATTAATTGGATAACACACGACCGTTAAATAATATCTAAGTATATTTTTGTGAATTCAAAAAACAGATTAACCTTATTTGTCCCAGTAATATAAATTAATAATTCACAGTCCAATAAAAAAAAATTGTCTTGATGACAAAAAAATCAACTGATTGTGGTTAATTCATCTGTGCTGATTTCAGAAATACAAACATCTTCTTTGTATTAGCTGTAATTTTCTAGATATAACATACTCATCAAATACTTAAATCCGTACCTCGGTGGTAAAGGACACTATGTCCATTTTCTTACTTTTTAAGGAGAGCAGTTTTAACATTTTTTAAATTTGTAATCAGTAAATACTCAAATGTTTCTGATATTTAACCAAAATTAATATATTATATTAATATAATATATAATATATTAACTTAATATATTAATTTTGGTTAAATATCAGAAACATTTGCGTATTTACTGATTACAAATTTAAAAAATGTTAAAACTGCTCTCCTTAAAAAGTAAGAAAATCGACATAGTGTCCTATACCTCCGAGGTACGGAAATATTCTAACATTTGTGTATATTCCACTGCATATATATATATATATATATATATATATATATATATATATATATATATACAGTGTAGGAAAAATTTTATGGTCGGTATGGACCTTACGTGAGATGGAGTGAGAAACAGCTGTTTAAAAAGAGAGAGGTATATTGGGTACGCCCTTTATATCGCCGAATGGAAATATTAAAAAAGGGGAAATTCAACGTTGCCAAACTTATTGGTTTTATTTGACCTGTTGTCTTTTTTTGCATTTGAACAATGTTATATCAAGAAGATAAAATGCTCAAGATAATCAAATTTGGGCGAAATTGATTTAAATGGCAGGTTACTGTTTTTTTTATTGGGAATATGCCACAAGTTTTCTTTACAATAATTGTAATATAACATTTTGATTTCCATTTCGGAAATCGTTTTATATAAATAAAATTTATTAATGTTTCGTATTTTAAGTACGATTTCCGAACTAAAAATCTAAACATCAAAATAATTTCCCAATATGAAATAATAAACAATGAAACATGCATACAATAACGCCAAATTAAAAAATATTCATACACTAATTTATACGAGAAGTATTTCGGGCCAATGTTTTTTAAATGCATTCATTTTTTTCGAATCCTGAGAAAACTAATAAATATTTTTGAAAAAATTAAACGCAGAATGAAACAATACATTATTACCGAGAGCTGAAAGTCCCTGAAAACTTCTATAATGTTTATTTTAATAAGTTATAGGGATGAAAAAAAAAACAAAATTTAGTGTGATTTTTAATTTCAAATATCTCATTAAAAAATCTTTTTGTTTATTATAAGGGACCTTCGGCCCTCGGTAATAATGTAATCTTTCATTCTGCATTTAAATTTTTCAAAAATATTTGTTAGTTTTCTCAGGATTCCAAAAAAATTTAAATTTTTTTGAATGCTAAAAAGCATTTAAAAATTTTAATTTTCATAAACAAGTAACTATGATTGTTTAAAAGTAGTTTCAAGTAAGATAGTACCTACATAAACAAACATAACGGCTATTATCGTTTATGTGTATATCTTTTGAAGTGAAAGAAACTACCTAATGATATATTTATTATAACTTGAAAAATAAACTTAACAATCATCATCATCATATAACGGGGGTCCTACGGCGATTGCCGCTTCCCGCATTTCAGCCTCCATCTTTTCCTATCTCCCCAATCTCCCTCTTCTAAGCCTCTAGATTGCATTGTTTTTGTAATTTCTCTTCTCCAGGAATTTGGTGGTCTTCCCCTTTTCCTTCTTTCTGGCGGAACATACATTAAGGCTTTCTTTGGCCACCGCTCCTCCTCCATTCTCATCACGTGACCATACCATTGTAATTGCCTTCCTTGTATTCTATCTGAAAGAGTATCTCTAATTCCTGTACAGTTTCGTATTTCCTCATTCTTGATTCTTTCCATTCTTGATACTCGACATGACCTTCTAAGATAATCCATTTCCACAACGTCTACTTTATCTCGTTCATTCTTTGTCATCGTCCAACATTCGTCACCATATGTGGTAATTGGTTCTACAATTGCTCTGTATACGCGAAGTTTGGTATGCATCTTTATTTTATTAGACCACAGTAATGAATTCAGTATTCGGATGCATTTTTTCCCTTGGGTTATTCGGTTTTGTACATCTATCTTAACTCTGCCATCTGCTGATATGATGCTTCCTAGATATTTATACTGGTTGCAGCCTTTTATGACTGCGTTTTCAAGCCTCAGATCTGTGGTATTTCCTCCAATTTTTAAATATTCTGTTTTAAATATTCTGTTCTAAACTAAACAATACAAATAGTAAATCGGACTTACATTTACATTACACATTATTATTAAATCGCGAATAGTCTAAATTGACATAAAAACATAAGTTTTTCTACTTTACTTCTTGTTAACCGTATTATTTTTTATTTAAAATTAAACCAGATTTTGAACATGTGTTCACATTTACAATACTTTATGAATATAGTGGTTAAGTTAGGATATACATGGCGATGGTTTTTCCACCGTTGTAATGGATTCTCGATGCAGGTGTACGTGTAGATGAGTCGTCTCCAATTAATTGATCAAAAATACACCATGGACTTAAGTCATATTTATTGGTTTCTTTTTCTTGTACTGGTTGATTTTCAATAGTACAATCTTCTTGTTCGTTAATTATGGAAGTAACCAGCTTCTTAACTTTTTGTTTTGTTCTGCACTTTAAATCGTGAATCCATAAATGTACATAATGACAATGTGCCACTCTGTTCTATCCCTCTAAATCTTTTTGCTAAACCCGATATTAGTAATTGTACTATGTCGGATACTATGGATGTAAGTATGCCGTTTGCTAAAATTTTATTGCAAGATTCTTGCAGGCAGCGTACCATAACAATCACTGAACTAGCATTCAAGTATTTTTGGTCACTCATTGTACTTGTTATTTCTTTAAACGGCCGTAAAATTTGGGAAAGTTGAGAACAAATAATCCAGTGTTCTTTATTTAGATTAGGTTTAAGTCTAAGTCTGTATTATTTAATACCAATGTGGAACGGGTTGCCTCTTCTAACTCAGTCATTCTTTTTAACATGTAATAGGTGAAGTTCTACCTAGTTTCCACGTCTTGGATTGGCCGTTTGGGAACTGTGTTGTGTTGTAATTAATACTTTAAAAGCCTTTCTGAAGATAAGGTACTTTTTTGAAATGTGTTTTTTTGCAGAATTGTCGAAAAAAGGACTTTTTATTTTATCTATTTGTACACGACAGCATTTAAGTGCGTCCCCCACCAATAAATTTAATCATCATCATAAATCACAATCATCATAAAACAAAACATATTTAATAGCTTTGACCATATTTTAGGAATTATCAGTTACTGCAAAATTTACTTTTCGTTTTAGACCCGACTGATTAATAATTTCAGTAATCGCTGTTTTCTGGATTATGGTTTCCAGAAAAATGGCAGCAGCCTAATAAAAAAGTTTTGAATACTAAATTTTCGGTTAAATATTGTCCTGTTAATGCGAAGTAACTCTCAGTTACTCCAGATGTCCAGAGGTCAGTAGTAATACAGATATTTTCTACTTCTTTAACAACTTGCGATCTAATAATTTGCTCACTTTTGACATAACATTCCTGAAGTAATGAACCTGACAAAGTTTTTCTTGTTGGCGGTTTATATCCAGGAATCCACCCTGCAAACTTTTTAAAAGCTGGTTCTTTAACTATGGAAAACGGATGAAACGAAAAGTTTAGTAAATCTTGAAAATCAATCAGTCCAAGAAAAAGAAACTGAAAAAGATGACTTAAGTCCATGGTGTATTTTTGATGAATTAATTGGACATGACTCATATAAACATGCACCTGTATCGAGAGGTATAAAAGAAGTCGACATGTAATTGTCTGATGATATATTACCCACAAACAATTTCGAACGGAGATTGGAACTGTCCATTACCGTGGTGAAAAAACCATCGCCATGTATATCGTAACTTAACCACTATATTCATAAAATGTTGTAGTATTGTAACAAAATCTTTTCCTTGTGAACACATGTTTAACATCTGGTATAATTTTAAATAAAAGAAGAACGCGATTAACAAGAAAAGTGGAAAAACTTATGTTTTTAAATGTCAATTTAGACGATTCGCGATTTAATAATGTGTAATGTAAATGTAACTATTTAAGTACCATTTGTATTATTTAATTTATTTTTCAAGTTACAATAAATATATCCTTCGTTAGGTTCTTTTATTTCAATACTTATACACATAAACGATAATAGCTAATATATTTGTGTACTCGCTAATTTAAATACTGGTAAACAATCAACTAGTTACAGTTTACGAAAAACGGTTCCGATAAAAATTAAAAAAACGAGAAGACCCACCTCTAGTTTTTTAGGTATATTAGGATCGGAACCAGAGAATATCTGATCGGAACTAATCGTCTCACTAATGGGCAATGGCCAATGAGTGTTAAAAGGATTTTAGGAGGGGAGACGAAGGGGAAATATGATTGTTATCTTTGTCTAATTCGTTGAAAATATGATTTTATATCTGCGTTAGATATCCTGTTAAATTTTACCATACCGACCTTAAAATTTGACCTACACTGTATATATATATATATATATATATATATATATATATATATATATATATATATATATATATATATATATATATTGGAATAAGAATAGATATACAAGAAATTAGCATAGTAATATTATGACGTTTAATTAATAAATTTACTTAAATAGTAGTAGTTGAAGACATAATTTATAAGTTATATACTAGCGAATATTATTAAAAAATAATTATATAAGGGTATTTTTGAAAATTTAGCATAGGATTAAGTTTTTAAAAGTTCTTTATTTTATTTTATTCTATAAATAAATATATTTAAGTGAGCCTTGTGTACAGGCAATAGTTTATATATATATATATATATATATATATATATATATATATAGTATATATATATATATATTACATATATATATAGTATATATATATATATATATATATAAAATATATATATATAAATATATATATATATATATATATATATATATATATATATATATATATATATATAATAGTGAATTCTAATCTAAAAAGCCTAAATGTCCATAAAGTTCTTACTAGAATTTTCTGGAAAATGTCATACACAAGACAGTTATATATATATATATATATATATATATATATATATATATATATATATATATATATAATAGTGAATTCTGATCTAATAAGCCTAAATGTCCATAAAGTTCTTACTAGAATTTTCTGGAAAATGTCAATACACAAGACAGTTAATCCTATTTGCATAATAGAGGATTCCAGAACTTTCATCTATGGATGAGATGAAAAGTTTAGAACATGATTTCTTTCCCGATGATTATGGAACCAGGAAAAGATAAATAAACGATGTAATTTGAAGCAAGAGGGGATTATTAAGTAAGTTACAGTTGATTCGTGAAGTTAGTAAAGTGAGAAGAAATCATTAAGTTACAGGAAGTCATTAAGTTACAGTCAATTATTAAGTGAATTAAGTTAAGTCAGTCAGTCAGTTACAATTGATTAAGTGAGAAGAATTCATTAAGTGATTAAGTTAAATTAAGTTAGAAAAAAGAATTAAGTGAGAAGAAGTCAGTCAGTCAGGTACAATTTAAGTCATTAAATTAGATTTATCAAGAAAGTTAGTTCAAGACAGTTATAATTAAATGAAATAAGAAGAAAGGATTATTAGGAAAGGATTCTTGGAAGAATTCATTAAGTCAGATACAGTTGGAGAGTAAGAAAGTAAATTAATTCAATATAAATAGTTCAATACAGTAGTATAGTATATTATATGGAAATTACAAGATTTTAAATTATAATATCTATATGCAATTTCCCAAATACAAGATAACCGAGGCTGATTAAGAAGATATTTAGTGTTGATTGTAAATTTGATTTTGGAAAACTTTAGTCTTTCAGTGACAGAAAGGTACCAAATTTGGTTAATATAATTTAATAATTGTAAGAAATTCAAATTTAGATAGGTTGTTTTAAATTTATATTGTTTATATTAGATATATGTCTGTTTCAAAATAGTTATAATAAAGATAATTTAAAAAGTACTTACAAACTAATTCTTTGGGAACCGCGATAAAAACCCTATACCCATATATATTATTTTAAACACTCATTCTTTTTCTTCTTCACGTGCCATCTCCGCTACGAAGGTTGGCTATCATCATGGCAATTTTGACCCTGGAGGCTGCCGCTCGGAACAATTGTATGGAAGTGCAAGCAAACCACTCCCTGAGGTTTCTCAACCATGGCATTCTTCTCCTACCTATGCTGCGCCTACCTTCAATCTTTCCTTGCATAATTAGTTGTAACAGTTGATATTTATTCCCACGTGTAATATATCCCAGGTATTGTAGTTTCCTCATTTTAACACTCAATACGACCTCCTTTTGTTTGTTCATCCTGTCTAATACAACTTGGTTAGTTATCTTATCTTTCCAGGAGATTTTTAACATTCTTCGGTATGCCCACATCTCAAATGCCTCCAGCTTACCCATACATTGCTTATTTAGTGTCCACGCCTCCACCCCATATAACAGGACCGAGAAAACATAACATTTAAGCATTCGTATTTTCAGCTTTAGGCTTGAGTGTCTGCTACACAACATTTGTTTTATATTGTTAAAGGCACTGCGGGCTTTCTCTATTCTTATTCTTATTTCTCTGGTGTATTCGTTTGACTCGTTAATATTTGTTCCGAGGTAATTGTAATTTTGTACTCGTTCAATGAGATTCTGTCCTACATGTAAGTTGATATTATTGATATGTTTCTTTGTAATTATCATGAATTTGGTCTTCTTTGTATTCAGTGATAGACCAAATTCTTTACTTGCTTCTACCACTTTGTTTAGTAATCTCTGTAGGTCGTCAATATTTTCTGCTATGAGCGCGATATCATCAGCATATCGGATATTGCAAATGGGGTGTCCGTTGATCTTTACTCCGGCTTTTTCGTTCATAAGAGCTTTTTTAATAACTTCTTCCGCGTAGACATTGAACAAGGTTGGAGACAACACACAGCCCTGCCAAACACCTCTTTTGATCTGTATTCTATCTGATATCGAGCTGTTAATTCGTACTGTAGCTTCTTGTTTGTAGTATAGATTCCTTATCACTCGCATGTCCCTTGCATCAGTGACCTATGTTTTACTGTATCAAATGCTTTGTTATAGTCTAGGAAACACACAAATATGTACTGATTTACGTCTAAGCATCGTTGTGTTAGAACAATAAAAGCAAACAGTGCCTCTCTAGTTCCTAGTCCGTCTCTAAAGTCAAATTGAGAGAGTCCGATGTCAACTTCCAATTTTTTATATATTCTCCGATGAATGATTTTTAAGAAGATCTTTAATATATGACACATGAGACTGATGGTGCGATGTTCCGAGCATTGTCTCGCATTAGACTTTTTGGGTATGGCTATTATTGTTGTTACTAGCCATTCATTAGGTATGATACCAGATTTGTACATGCTGTTAAATAGTTCCACGATCTTTATTAAGTTGTTGCCTTTGATGAGTTTAATTATGTCTATTGGTAGTTCATCTGGGCCTGTAGCCTTCCCCGACCTCATTTCTTAAATCGTGTATTCCACTTCATCTCTTGTTATTTCTGGTCCTGTGTCACTGTTTATGTATTCGTTATCTACATTGTCTCTTTGATCTTTAAACAGTTGTTCTATGTACTGTTTCCAGACTCTTAATTTTTCTTCTATGTCCATAATAATGTTTTCACTCTCGTCTACTAATATGTCGTGTCTGTTACTTTGTCTTCTCGTCCACTCTTTGTTCTTCCGATGTGCATTAAAGCTGTCGTGATTATTTTGTAGTTGTTAGATTTCTTCGCATTTTTCCCCGTACCAGTTTTCTTTAGCTGTGCGTATTTTTAGACGAATTTTTTTTGTATCTCTTTATACTTCTGGTTCTTTTTGTTTTTCTGTTTTCTTCTTTCATCCATTAAGTTCAGTATCTCATCTGTCATCCATTCTTTTTTATATTCTTTACTTTTATGGAGGTGACTTATGCTTGGTTTCATTAACGCTGTTTTAATGTCTGTCCAATTCTCAATAATGTTAACTTTTGTGTTGTCTTTTATGGGTTGTATCTTTGTTACTGCTTCATCAATTTCTTGTATCATCTGTTCTCTTACTTCTGGTTTACGTAATTTGTTGATATCAACTGCTTTTTTGGGGGTTGTGCTATTAATTTTCTTTAGTTTTATTTTCATTCTTGCAACTAGTGGATTATGATTAGATGATATATCTGCACCAGGGTATGTCTTAATTGACATTATGCTGTTTCTGTATCTTTCATTGATTAGTAGATAGTCTATTTGGTTTCTCACTATGTGATGTTCTGTGTCTTGTGGAGATCTCCATGTGTATAAACGTCTGTTGGGTAGTTCGAAAAAGGTATTTGTAATTACGATTCTGTTCTCCTGGCAAAATTGTACCAGTCTTTCACCGGACTCGTTCCTATTCTCTAATCCAAAATTTCCTACTAAATCATCTGTCCTTCCTTTCCCAACTTTAGCATTCAAATCACCCATTATTATTGTGGTGTCCCTTTTTTTGGTCAGTTTCAATGCCGAGTCAAATTGTTCATAAAATGTTTCTATTTCATGTTCTTTGTCCGCTGTTGGTGCGTATACTTGTATTATATTCATTTTTGTGATGTTTGTATTTATTTGTAACATCATAACACGATCGGACAAAGGTAGGAAGTTCAGGACATGACGAGATAGAGACTTTTTTAACAATATACCCACTCCATTACGATGTTGGGGATCTTGGTTACCGGAGTAGTAGATTATGTGATCTTTAATATGACAGCATCCATTTCCCGACCATCGGGTTTCGCTTATACCCAAAATGGTATTCATTCTTTGCATTTCATCTGATAATTTCTTTTATTATGATAATACTACATTTTCTGTTTGTATTATCAGGATGTTATATTCTTTGTATCCTATAAACTAATGTAGGTTTCATAATAAATAAAATATTATATACGGAAAAATACACCGCCAGTATATATTTTTGTTTTTAGAAAATATTATTTCCCGTAATAAAAAAGTTGTATCGGTATTTTGTTAATAAAAAGCGAAATCCCTTGATATCCGCATTTATTCCTATATTTAGTAAATTCCGCAACAAAAAATACCTACCTCAGACATTATTTATGACCGGACTACATTTTCGCATTTTAAAGTTAGGTCGCGCAAACAAAAAAACACATAAACATGGTCTACATAGTCGAACAATGAAAAATTTGAATGGGATATATATTAATATAACTATTTACAGTATAACATAACTAATTACTGAAAATGGTTATGAATTGTGGAACAGAGAATATGATTACGAATTGTGGAACATGAAAAATAATTACGAATTTTAAAACATGAAATGGGCCTTTTAAAAAATTATAAATATAGTTATAATTACAAATATAATTATAATAACAAATACTTCGTGAAAACAATATTCAAACTGATGTTATCTCAATTAACCGGAGTCTTTTTCGGAGTTCTTTGAGTTGGTTCTGTCTAGCGATGAACCCGCTGTCTCAGATACTAAACTTTACTAACACAGGTTTTGTCATCAAAATAACAATACTGTTCTGTCGAAGGTTAACCATCTACTGTAAATTGATGATTTGAAATTAGTGGCTTTTACTCGAAACCACCTGGATCAGATGCTAAGACCTGTGGAAGCATTCTCAAATGATATTAGCATGCACTTTGGACTAGACAAGTAAACAACCGAACTGAATTTTGAGTTTTTGTGAAGGGTAAGACAGCTATAGAGCTCATATCTTAATATTAAAACTCTATTTAAGGTATTAAATACGTATGACTGTTTCGCGTTCATTTCGTATTATAAAGTAGTCAAAAATGGATACAGAAAATGTTCAGCGAAAAGTAAGAACATTTCCCACAAAGGAACAAAAACACCATATACGCAGTGCAGTGGTGAAAACGACATTACCGCGGTATTAAGGGGAAAGAGGACTTATGAACGTAGATGAAAGACTGCATAAACAGGTGCTAATTTGAAAACTTATTTTTAGGCGAAGTCTCAGACATTTACTTTACATCAAACAATTTGAGCGGTAAAGGACACAACGCCCCTTAAACTCAAGGAACCAAAAATGCAAATAAATTACCTAACTATTTAAGAAAAAATTCTTAGTTGGATGAGCAGACCTCTGCATGGGCAACATCTCAATGAGATCAGCCAAGAATATGGCACCAAAACAGCATCGAGCTACTATTGGTTGACATCAGAAAAGACGTTTCCCGATACCAAGGGTTTCCTACTTGTCATTTAGGATCAGGTTATTCCAACTAAAAATTACCTGAACTATATTGTCAAAGACACTTTACAGTTCAAAAACAGCGGCCAAAATTTATCAGGAAGTTTGACAATGTAAACCTGACAACATCTCGTATTGATCAAACTGTTAAACATACAGTCAAAAAATGTTTTGGAGATGTTTTTCATACATGGGGGTTAAATCATTGGTACTAATCGAAGGCATGATAAACAGCCAAAAATGGAAAGCCAAAGATAGAATTTTTCACAAATAAGAAGATTGATGTTTTAGATTGGTCCGGTAATTCGCCAGACCTCAACATCATTGAAAATATATGGGCCATGTGCCATACTACAAAAATAAAAATGATATAAGCGGTCATTCAGGTTTGGTTTAAGACGAAAGGATATCTGGGAACTGTCAGAAGCTCGTAGAATCTATGCCTAAACAGATAAAAGCAGGAATTGCAGCCGAAGTTGGACATATTTCTTACTAAATAATGTAAGTTTGCCTTTATAATTTTATCAAACTAATTTTTTTTCTAATTAAACTGTTTTTTAAATCGGTAAAAAAATGATAACTAACCTTACTCACAATCAGTTTAATTTAACTATCTAGACGACCGGTTTCGCTTTCTACAATTTGCAAAGCATCTTCAGGTCTGTCGATACAAAGTTAATTAAATGCTGAAATTATAAAACCCATATTAGGGTGTTGTTTTATAGAGATAAACGAAAAGATAAAATAATATAAATTACAGTAATTATGCCAATATTACATGTCTGTGTTTTTTTTAATATGAATAAACTGTTTAAGCAGACAAAGTAAGACCCACAAATTGGTATAAAATAGTCTATTGAATTGCAATTAATTAGTAAATAAACAAAACATTACTTATATGCCGGTATACAATTTATTAATGGTTGGGAGAACGTAGTTCAAACTATCCTGTAATTGTTGATGATGGGAATATTCAGTTTTTACTATTGTAACTGTTTGACAATCAACAGGGAAAATTCTTGAGGAGATAGATTTTATCCAATGAAGTAGAAAAAAGTGTGATGTGATTCTTTGTTAAATGAAAGTGATGTTCTGTATTATTTAATTCTTTAAAAGTTATTTATATATTTATTCAAGAGATATATTTTCGAAATGTGTGTTAGTTTATTGAAATTTTTTATTAAGGTAATAGTTGTATGACAATGAATGAAATTAGATGTACAATTGTGTATGTGTGTGTTTGTGTGTGTGTGTGTGTGTGTGTGTGTGTGTGTGTGTGTGTGTGTGTGTGTGTGTGTGTGTGTGTGTGTGTGTTTGTGTGTTTGTGCAAATTCCTTTAACTTGAATTATCAAATTTCTTTGATAAAGTTCAATTAAATTACTGTTGTTTGGCAGATGATTGTAAAGTCAAGTATGTTAAAATTATTAAAACTAAAACAATTTAGGACACTTAGGGACAAACAGAACACACTTAAAAGGACAAAGCAGACATTAAATTTTAAAAAGGGGGACTTAATAGCACTACACCTGTGAATTGGAGAAAATGAGTTTTTTTGTATTGTCTATTAGATTTTTAGAGGTAAATTTAACAAGCTAATGTAGTTTAAAGTGTGACAGTTCTTCTTCTATTTCTCAGTACTGCAAGTAAAGTTAACCAGTTTTTTAAGTAAACAAATATTAATGAAATTCTCTAAAAATTTTTAAATGGAAACTGTAAGTTAATATGTATAATACTGGCATACTTTTAACAGTCATTAAATAATTAAATTTAAATATAACAATCAGAATAATTGAAGTAAATTTCCTATTATAACTAACTCAATTAAGTCAGAATTACAAAACAAACCTAAGTGATTATTTGGTAATGAAATATATAAAGTATTAATCAAAATCTGTAATTAAGTTACAAAATTTTTTTGAAAATTTTTTTGAAAAAATATTGTTGGTGCGAATGAGCTATCTGTCATGGTATGTGAAAACATTTTATTTTAGTACTAATATGTTAATATCAAAACTAGAGCAATAGATAGATAAATTGTTGATGGTAAATTAATTAACAAATTCAAGAAATTAACTGAATTATTACGAGTTAATAATTAGTTGGTAATTCTAATATATGACACTTGAGTACCGGAAGTGAGTCAAATAGTAGGTAAATGATACACTATTTAAACCGGTGTAAAAGTAAATTTATTCTTATTTCAAGTTTATAACGTACCATGAAAAGATATATCTTCACACCGACAAGAACGTTGGTAAGTCTGTATAATAGTTTTCTGTAACACTTTAACATTTTCAATCTTATTGGCCACTTATGGGTAAAAGTTTAGTATCTCTATTCGACAACGTGAAATTTGTATATTATTAGGATTATAAAGCTTTATTTAATTTAATTAATTAGTAATACTAGTCTGAACGATTCTTCCATGATGTATAGGAAGTTTTCAAACCACGTGTTGTCTTGAAATCAAATTCTGTGAAATGAGTACAGTTCCTGAAACCAGATGGGATATAATAGAAATTTTTTGGGTTAAATAAGTTGAGATATCATATTAGTTCAATTTATATAGTTTTAGGAAAAATATGGTTTATTGGTAATATATTAAAGAAAATTCTATGAACAGGAAATTTCTTGGGGTCCAGATTTGAAGATGTTTTATGAGATTGAAATGATCAAAGAAGTGTATTAAATGTGTTAATACTTTGTATTGGTTGTATTTGGAATTCTGGAATAAATTGTTATTTTTTCATAATGTTGAAGTTACTTCAGAATACTGTGTGGTGATAATGGATGCTATATGGAAACTTATTATGGTAAAATGATTTTGAGGGATCATTTCTATAAATATGTATATGGGTTCGGTGTAGAAACAAGAAATGGAGTAGGATCAGGTAATGTTATTTATAATCAAGTTTTATACTAATACTGAGTATACTGGTGTGTAGTATAGTTCTAATTGTGTATTTAATGTATCTGATGTGTGATTTTTTAAGGATCTTAATATTTCTAAATGTTCCAGGTTATTTAATAAGGAGCCTTTATTACAAGTATAAAGAATTGTAAAATCTGTTTGTGGATCAAAGATGTGGTTTGTTCGTCGGATATATTGGGAAAAATGAGATTGACCTGATGTTGGACGTTCTATTTATCAAAGATGTTCTGTTAGTCTCATGTTGAAGGATCCAAAGGTTCTGCTGATGTAACATGCATTGCAGGTTTGACAGCTCAACTTATATACTCCGCTATATTCAAATGAGTTTATCCTTGTTACTTAAGAAAGTCAATCCTAAATTAGAGGCAGTCTTAAAAGAGATATGTATGTAGTCTTGAAAGACTTTTGAAATCTTATAAGAAACTTCACCTATGTCTGTTAAAGATCGGTAAGTCTTTTGTTCACCTATTTCATTATAATGTTGTGTATATACTTGGTGTTCTAACATTCTATTTGTTTTTTTTATGTAAAATTGTATTCATTAAATTAATGGAATAACCATGGTTTATAGCTATTTGCTGAATTATTTTTAATTCTTTATTGAATTGTCAATGTTAATGGTAAAGATATTAACCGATTAATATAACAAAGGAATGCTGCCATTTTATGTTGAATAGGATGATGAGAATCAGCTGGTATAACTGTATCAGTATGGGTTGGCTTTCTATAAATATCAAGAATAATCGGGCTATTATTTAATTGGTAAAGTTAAATCTAATAAATTTAAGCTATTTGAGTCATTTTGAATCTCTAAAGTAAATTTGATCTTTACCATTAACTTTGACACCATTCAATAAAGAATTAAAAATAATTCAACCAATAGCTATTAACCATGGTTATTCCATTATTTAATCAATAAAATTTTACACAAAAACAAATAGAATGTTAGAACACCAAGTATATACACACAACATTCTAATGAAATAGGTGAACAAAAACCTTACCGATCTTTAACATACATAGGTGAAGTTTCTTATAAGATTGCCAAAGTCTTTGAAGACTACATACATATATCTTTTAAGACTGTCTCTAATTTAGGATTGACTTTCTTAAATAACAAGGATACACGTAACTCATTTGAGTATAGCGGAGTGTATTGATTGTAAGTTGAGCTGCCATACCTGCAATGCATGTTGTATAGGTAGAACCTTTACATCCTTCAACAGGAGATTAAGAGAACATCTTAGATATATAAAACGTCCAACATTAGATCAATCTCAGTTCTCCAACATATCTGACGAACAAACCACATCTTTGATCCACAAACAGATTTCACAATTCTTCGTACTTGTAATAAAGGCTCCTTATTAAATAACCTGCAACATTTAGAAATATTAAAATCGTTAAAAAATCACACATCAGATACATTAAATGCATAATTAGAACTGAACTACACACCAGTATACTCAGTATTAGTATAAAACTTGATTATAAATAACATTAGCTGATCCTACTCCATTTCTTGTTTCTACACCGAACCCATATACATATTAAAAATGATCCCTCAAAATCATTTTATCATAATAGGTTTCCATATAGCATCCATTATCACCACACAGTATTCTGATGTAACTTCAACATTATAAAAAATCAACAATTTATTCAGAATTTCATATACAAAAAATACAAAGTATTAATACATTTGATACACTTCTTTGATCATTTCAATCTTCAACATAAACAGCTTCAAATCTGCACCCCAAGAAATTTACTTGTTCATAGAATTTTCTTTAATATATTATCAATAAACCATATTTTTCCTAAAACTATATTAAATATCAGTATTGAACTGGTATGATATCTCAATTTATTTAACCCAAAAATTTTCTATTATATCTCATCTGGTTTCAGGAAATGTACTCATTTTACAGAATTTGATTTCAAGTCAACACGTGGTTTGAAAACTTTCAATACAACATGAAAGAATCGTTCAGACTAGTATTATTATTTATTTAATTAAATAAATCTTTATATTCCTAATCATATACAAATTTTACGTTATCGAATAGAGATACTAAACTTTTAAACCTAAGTGGCTATAAATTTGAAAATGTTAAAGTGTTACAGAAAACTATTATACAGACTTACCAATGTTCTTGTCGGTGTGAGGATATATCTTTTCATGGTACATTATAAACTTATCTTTAAACTTTTATCTCTCCTTAGCAGTGGTACTTTTTAAAAACTTGACGTAACTGAAACATTGTAAATTTACATTAATTTTTTATATTAGTGTTCTATTGTTGCATAGTTTTGAAGACGGTTTTGTAAGTAGAAACCGCTCAGCTAGAAAATAAATGTTTACATATTTTAAAATACTTATCTTTTCCATTTTTTTATTTATCATAAGCGTAAAAACATATTAGTCTTTTCATAATCCCCAAATGTCTTATATTTTTGCTGATTTTTCCTAGCTTAAAATTATTATTTTAACTTGCCTTTCGGTTCAATAATTAGAAAGACGTTGACTGAAATCTGCTAAATGTTTGTTACGTCCCTGAACTCATTTATATGAACCTCTCGTGTGACACCATCCAAAATGAACATTTTTTACGGCCTGCCAACTCTTTTATCGCTTTATCCGGGCCGGGTGGATCATTTCGGAATGGTTACTTTCGTATTTAAAGCTAATAGTGGTGACAATAGGTTGCATTGTCAGGTTTTATTGGGTATAATGGATTCAAAAGACGCCAAACGCAGGGAACAATTTAGTTTCATAGCAGAATGTATGAGAACAAAGAAAAGGTACGAAATTCGACAAACGATTCTTCCACACGGATAACCATTGTTGAAGAATTACTTGTGTGATATTGATATTAAACAAAAACCATTTCCAGAAAATAGTAACAATATGGTAATATAGAAGCTCGCGAATTGTAGAATTAATTGGATATTTTTTGGATCAAGTATATTGTCTTTTAGATCCTTCTACATAATAATATGTGTAATTTCAGTTCGGCTAGTATTAAATATTTATTGATCATGATTTATTTTAAAATATCTTATAAAAGGTAAATAATTAAAAATACACTTTCGGGCTACATTACAACAAAAGGTTTTTGGGTCAAAAAGTCTATCATCAATGCATTTACCCGAAATAAGTACTACCACCTTAGTGAATGCAAATATAAAGATTGAATTTTGACTAAAGTTAAATAATCAATGTGGTTAATAACTTACCAGGTGTACATGAGTCAAGCCACTAACGATTTGAGTAAAAATCCTTGAAATGGAACAAAATTTGTTGTTTATTACATTTTTAATTACTATTAAACTGGGAATAAGCCACAATTAAAGATAAAAATACGTTTATTGACGTTTCAATTTCCACTTCGGAAATCGTTCTCAAAATACAAACAGTAAATTAAATTTTTTTTTTTTTTTTGTTAAAAATTTGGTGTAATGTTAAAGTTTTTAATAGATACCCTGTATGGTAATGTAAGACTCTCATTTTTTTGGAGTTTCTGATCCTGCGACAATGTCTCTATATGGGTTCGAGATGACAACCAAATAAAATGACATTTTTAGGACGGATGTATGAACAAATAAGTCAATGTAACTTGAAGTGTCTGTCTTAATGCAACACTAGCAAACAATGTGTTAAAGTTGTTACGATATGAATTGGGAAAGAACAATTTTTGGGGGTCCGGTCAGTAATTCTACGGTGAACATAGGAAATAAAAGATAAATCTTTGTAATTCTAATTATTGATTACTCCTGGTATTATGTCCACATGGATAGTGGTGTGGCTTATTAATTTGGACGTATCTTATTGGGTAATACTGAAATGTAATTGGTCAAAGTTTTCGGAAGTGCATACACTATAACCAAATCTGGCTTTGCCGTTAGCAGGTAAAAATTGCTTCTCATGTTTCAAAGGCGGCAAGCATTTAAATATACACAATAACAGTGTCGTTGTGATAAATTTATTTTATTTTATTTTAAACTTATTATATAAATTATTTATTTTTATAGTAAAATTGTAAACTCATTTTTTAGTTCTCAAATTAATAAGCACATTACATTTCATTTGCATTATGTATGTATATACTTTTAATCATCAATTTTAAATTTCAATAAAAGTTAAGGAATTTTTAGGGTCCAGTCCCCAATAATTCAGAAATATAAACATTATTTGTAGTTGATTACTAACGGTATTGTCCATATTGCAGCTGTGGTTTATTACTTTCTACGTATCTTATCGGGCACTACTGAAGTGTAATTAGTCAAATTCTTCGGAAGTTATTACGCTCAAACTTGATCGTTATCTGGTCAAAAAATGCCTTCTCAGGTTTCTCATACTAAACGATATATTCAGTATCGTCGTGTACGACAGCAAGTTCACGTACATTTTTAATATTTTTGTGCAAACAGTAGTGTTGTGTTTTAGTTAAGTTTGAGTTAATACAGTAGAAAATAAGTTGTAAATACATTAAAGAATATCGAGATGACAATAGAGACATTGTGTATCTTGATGAAACGTGGTTTAACACCCATGATGTAGTTCAATATGGCTGGATGGATGATAGCAAAAAGTGCTGCTTGAATACTCCTTCTTCGAGAGGAAAAAGAATTATAATTCTACATGCTGGAACTAAGAGCGGTTTGTACCTAATGCCTTGTTATTATCGGCCAAAAACATTAAACAGTGTCATCAGCTGATTATCATTAGGATATGACGGCTGAACTTTTCAAAAATTGGCAACGGAACAGCTGTTACCGAATATTAAAACAAATTCCGTAATAGTAATGGATAATGCGTCATACCATTCTAGACTCTACACCAAAATTCAAATACTAGCTCACGAAGGAAGATATCATAGAATTTATGGAGAACAAATGCATGGCAACACCTAGTAAATGTACAAAAAGGAATTGTTGCAATTAATTAAGCAACAAAATTTTCAAAAAGAATATGTAATAGATAAACTCTTTGAACGCCACGGGCATACGGTTTTACGGCTCCCTCCATATCATTGTGTTTTCAACCCAATTGAAATGATATGGGCCAATGTAAAAAGAAATTGCGGAAAATGAATCAATCTCCCCAATTAAGTGACGTTGTTGTCCAAATATAAGAACAGTGATCGAAGAACTTAACAAAACTGACATTTGGAAAAATTGTGTAGCGCATGTTCAAGTAAAAGAAAAAGAATATCCTACTTTACCACCAATTGAACCGGTAGTATATAACACAAACGACGACTCAAGTTCTGGACACACGGATAGTGATAGTGTTTAATTGTTTGACTATTTCTACAAAGACTTCACAACTTGTCAAAAATATGTTCTGTATATCGAAGTAAATGTGATCTCTCGATTAATCTATAACCTAAGAGACAATTTGACTGTAAGACGAATGGCCGATTTTATGTTAGTATCTTTCAAAAATAAGCTCTTTAAACCGATGAAACTTACAGATCATATTCATGATTATTTTTTACAAAAAAAGGGATCAACTTTGTTTTGAGCGTAACTTGCTTACGTTTGATGCTAGAAACTTTTTTAAAAATCAAAATAAAGATTTCTTAAACAATTTAAAAAAAAGTAAAAAAACATTTTTTTTGATTATTTCACGTTGAATTATTCGATATGGAATTTGACGAATAGGTAAGAATCTATTTTTCATTAGCTATAACTCTGCTTCTGCTGGGTATACAGACTTAATACATATACCATTGTTTTCACTTTTTTTATAAACTGTATTTTTGCTACCAACATTTTTTCCATAAAATACTTACCTTTTGATTATTTGCGAGAAATTCGTCCAAAAACGTGGTGTTTTTAATGAAAAATGAATATATTCACTCGCAAATAACTCGAAAAGTATTGATTTAGTAAAAACCTCTATAGAACAAAAGTTACCTAGAATTAGTCAGTTTATCCACTTCCGGATTTATTTTGGATGTATATCTTTTCACCCCCCAAGAAGGTGCGGTACTCACCCCCAGGGCAAAAATACACATCGGCACAATATCACTTTTTTTCTTTGACACGTTAGCTATATGTTTATGACAAATTTCATATCAATCCCAGTGGGTCTTTAAAATTTAGAGGTTTTTACAATATTTTTACCGTTAGTGAATGGACTATATTGTGTATTAACTTTTAATCATCTTTGGTGTCAAGTTCATTAAAGAAATGTGAATAATTAACAATATTATTACTGTTTAACAAAATATTATGACCTTAATTTAAAAATAAAAGTTTATTATTTAATTTCTATTGCGCCGCCTATGTTTTACCAAAGACGCCGACACTTGTAGTGTCGAATTTTGTTTTTATGACTTGTCCAACTGACATCGTAGAAAATTTACTTAATTATGTTAAAATTTTATTTATTGTTACTTGTAAGAGTAGCAAACTTCAATAGGTTGGGATTAAAGTGTAATGTAAAATAAAAAGGATCTACTGTTAGTATGTCATCTAAACTAAAATTATTTCAGTTAATAGATGTTCAAAAAGATAGACGCAAAATTTATTGTAAAATTTAATCAGAAAATAACAAAAATTTTTACGCAAACGCGCCTACATATAAATACAATGACATCTATGAAGCTAAATGTGTTTATCAGATATTTGGGTTGGGTTTCGGTGAAATGTAAACAGCCAGGTTTCTTGGATATTACAATATTTTATTACGGTATTAGGTATAACAATTGTAATAAAAAGAAATATACTATTATTAATATAAATGAAAAGAAATTGTCAAAACGAAACCAGAAAAAGAATCTAATTTTTCACTTTGTTAGTTTTAAATATTTGTTTGCTTAGAGTGAATGGAC
Source organism: Diabrotica balteata (assembly GCA_918026665.1). Lineage (NCBI taxonomy): Eukaryota > Metazoa > Arthropoda > Insecta > Coleoptera > Chrysomelidae > Diabrotica > Diabrotica balteata. The sequence goes on along the minus strand of OU898280.1, from coordinate 112,444,290 downwards.
TCTTAAAAGTTCCGAAAGTAACGAGTATAACATACCGCCTATTAATGGTTAAAGTACAGGGTCATTACAGATATTAAAAACTACTGAAAATTTACACAGAGTTTCATATATCACTGACTAATTTTAGTTTTAAAAATCATTCTTATAGAGGTGTCCGGTGATAAGAGATGTCCGTTAAGAGAGAGTTTAGTATAGAGTATTTGTTTATTGGAGCCATAAATGCCGAGACGTGTTTTAGATGTAGACAACTCTATATTTAATGTACTTTCTTATCTTACTGCTGAGAAAACCAACGGGGGCACTTTGCGACCAGTTCAGTCCGTACATAAACGTGAGTGTGTGATGCACTCTGTATTAGTTAAATTAAACTAAAGTCGGTTTTGCAAAAATAAAAAAAAGTGGACAAAGTGAATAAAATGTGGCACACAATATAAATCTCAAAGACTATAGATCTTCCCGAAGGTTGCAAATTTGAAATCCGTGAGACTATATATAAAATGCGCGAAAAGAAAAACATGTTTCTTTAGATTCAGTTCTACAAAAATTAAAAGACAGAAATGTGTTTGAAATTTCCAAAACAAGTCTCTGGAGAGTTTTAAAACAGATTGACTTTTAAGTTCAAAAAGGAAGACAATAGAAAGGCTTTGTGTGAAAGAGCTAGTGTCGTTCATAAAAGAATTGAATTTTTAAGAAATTTATAACAAATTTAAAAAACAGTGTTCTTCCTTCTTTTATTTAAACGAAACATGGATTTTGGCTAAAGACGATATCAAACGAATTTGGCAGGGCGAAAGCATAAAATCTATAAAACACATCGATAATGAAGGAAAGAGATAGTGCATGCAGGTGGAAAACATGGTTTTATTGAGGGAGCAAATCTTGTGTTTTGAATATGAATACGGAGATCTTTGTGAAACGGTAAATAACTAACGTTAGCTAAAAATGTCTTTGGCATGTCTCGCAAAACTAAAAACCAAAAATGGTATATATATGGAAGGCAACCGTATAGACGTATTTCTGACTATTGGTCGTCTTCAGTACGTTGCAGCCAAGTTAGAAAAGGAGCATATTGTAGTGTTTTAAATTTTATAATACGTCCCTGTTCGTTTATCTCGTCAGTACGCATAAAGATTGCCATAAAATCTGTGTTTGTCTTTTACGAAAATCTTAAATGCGTAAATAACGCTGGATATATTTTTTGTCTGTGTGTACTTTCAAATCCCATAACCTTTTGTTACAGGTAGAACAGGTAAGTCAGGTAGAACTCCGGTTTAAAAACTACGTGCTATTTTGTGAATTTGTATTATGTTATATCTATTTCGACAAGTTTTTTGTCGCATAAAGGGATTATATTTCATGATGCCCCCTAATATAAAAAACAGTTTTTATTTGTCTTTCGTCGTTAAAACGCAATAAACTGGAATATTTAAAAGTTGTTTTTATCGTTTAGAAAGAGGGTCGCCCACACCGATATTAGATTTAGGTCAGGATGGGGATTTTTTTGGGTTTTTTAATTTGTAATGGAACGAAGGTGAAGGAGGTTAGAGGTTGAGAGGAAGGAGAGTAACGAAACAGGCAGGTTGGAAAAAGAAAACAAGACGTGGCGTTGGTCGCCTGAAAAAACCGGCAAATTTGTTTGTAAAAACGTGAATTATACTCGAATGTAATATGTCAAGTTTTGTCAGAGTAATCACTGTTTTGTTTTCGTGCCGTGTCTCATCTGGGGGATTTGTAGGACGGCGTTCCAAATAAGTTTAAAAGATACCCACATACCTAAGTTTTGAAGACTGCGTCCCAGTGCCCAGCTGTCATCCTCATTTTATTTGTCCCAGGTTATTCCAGACTATCTTCACAGTTTGTGAGATGCACTTGTTGTTTTGCAGTAAGTTTTGAGTCCAGTTCCAACCCCAGAACTTTTAACGTTTAAAGAAGAAATAACATTTAGTGAAAATCAGGTAATTTTTTTGTTGAACGTTTTAAAGCAAAAATAGACATTTTCCATCAATAACTGCTTTTGTAACAATTTAAATTTTTAATAATTAAAGTATTGTAAACTTTAGATTTTAACTTTAGCTGTCATCTTAATTATTGTTTTAAATTTAATCTTAATTTATACCAGCTCGTTTTAGTATTTTTGATATTGATTTGTTTTGTTAAAAAAAAGGTCAACCTCCATGCAATTTTATTAGTTTTGTAGCAACAGAGTTTGTAAACAGATGACACATGTAAGTTTTTTTTGTATTTTTGTATTTTATATATTTGAGGTAATATTTTTTGCGTTGTCCTATTATTGCAACTGTTTGTGGTGACACAAACATAAATGTTAAATTTTTTTTTTCTTAACATTTTGCTTGTTTTTTTAGTGACCCTTTTTTGAGTTTAATTTGAAAAATATATGTTTTGCATTTCAAATAATTATTTTCCTATTACAACTAGTATTTGTAATAGGTATAATCAGGCACCTCAAGTGGCGCCCTATATTAAATTCCTTGAGGTGTTTCCGGTTTATTTTCAATTTGTTTGTCCCAAGAGATTTGTATAAGTACCCTTTTATTTCCTTTTTTTGTAGTTGCCCCAATCCAACCCCCATATCTATGTAAAAGATTATACATCATGTTATTAAAAAAAGTAGTTGTTTTTACAACTATATGTAATTTAAAGGGTTTTTACCCAGGTATTTTCGTGGCTCAGGCATTATAACCTTGTAAGTACAACCATTTTTGCTTTTTAACCATAGTCAAAATTTCATAACCACGTTTGTTTTAACTAAATGGTTTATACTTATTTTAGGCAATTTTAAAATTTTAAACCTGATGATGGACTGTTTAGTCCGAAAACGTTTGTTTTTTTGATGTAGCCCTTTTAAGGGTTTTTAAATAAATATACCCATTTACGAAGACTAACCTCTTTTTTGTGATACGTGGTATACAGCCAGCTACAGGAATTGTTTTCCTTGTGGATTTTATTTTATTTAAGTATTTGATGAGTATGTTATTATGTTGGGCTGTTTTATTAGAAATCATTATTGTATTTTTGTTTTGTTTTATTACTTATTTTATTAGATAACGTTTATTGTTTATTTTATTTTGACCAAATATTTTTATTCTCAACTCTGAAATTATGTTATCAATGTTTGAATTATTATTTTTGATTTAAAAAGTTGTATATTTTAAATCCACCACTTTTAACAGCACTTAAGCAATATTTTTTAAATAGTTTCGAAGTTTACAGTTAATAAACTGTCTAAAACAGTCTCAACTAACTCTTTGCAAGTGCAGTAGTTACATAAATTACTATTTACCGGGATACGTTGCCATTTAAAGTTTGACATCGAGAAAATTTTAAAAATTTATGACGAAATCCATAAAGTTTGAATTTTATTATGGAAGCGAAGGACGGACGCTGAAATCAATAATGAAAAACTTGTTGGAAATTTATGGTTTTATGGAGAGAATACAGAAAGTTTCCCTCTTATTTCTCGTCAAATTTGAAGTTGGTTTATTCGATTAAGTTTCATTTGGGCACGAGTATAATTGAGTTAGTTATAAAAGGAACTTTTTAATTCACAATCGAGACAATCAGTCGTATTGCATTTGCTGTTGGGTCATTTATAATTTAAAGTTGTAGTTTCTGTATCCTATAATTTTGATTAATGTTCTTAAAAGCCTCCTTTGCTTTAATAATTAAAACCAAATTATTACTTCAAAACAAAATACAATGAAAAGTTTATTAATAAATTACAGAATGCAGTTGTAATTTTCTTCTTTCTTCTTGAAGTGTCGTCTTTTAAATATTAAAAAACGGTATGAATATTTGTATATGACATAACGAGTGAACAATAGGAATGGGAAAATCCTACCGGTTTTAACCGACAACCGTTTTTTTTTACTTCGCAATAACCGGTTTTACCGGTTGTTTTTTTGTCCCGGTTATAACTGTTTTTTTTAAGTAAAAACCGGCTATTAGGTTTTTATAGTTTTATTAGTATTATTTAGGTATTATTTTGGATTCCAATCATAATTATTATTTTTAAGTAATTATTCCACACAAAACCATAATAATTCAAATTTTATTTTATTTTATAAATACAGAAGCAAACTGAAAGTGCAAACTCATATCAGCCAGAAACAATTAAGTTTTGTTATAATATTTCGTTAAAAAGGTATTTGTAATCATAATATTTACATAAAAAGTGACCTGGTGTTTTTTACACTTGACTCTTGACATTGAAAGTAAGTGAATGGCTTTTTGTGATTACCAAAAATAATAATATTCTGACTATGAATATCGAATTACTGAATCCGAATACGAATCTCCAAGGAATTCCCTACGTTTTTAAAACAATACAGGAAGTATTAAATGAGTTAATGTACCTATTAAACAAATATACAAACGTGTTAAAAGTTATACATGATAAATTTTTTTGATGGTAGTAAAAATATAAGATGAATTGCATTATCCAATTTATTTTTAAGTAAAATATTTCTGTTGATATTATTATTTTTTTAAATCCCATTTGAAGAGTCTGGGAAATTTTTTATAAGTTGAAATGGTTTGGGAATTTTTTGGGTCTGGGAGTAGAGGAAAATTGGTGGGTATGTTACAGGATTATATTTTCAAAGGGTAAATTAAATTTACATCATATTTAATTGAATACAATAATTGCATAGTATATTCTACTCTCATAATATATTCAATAATAATAGAACCTAGTAGTATAATAATTTTAGTTTACTGTTCTCTACATCTGACTACTGAAATTCCGATCCAAGTAATCAAACAATTCCCATGACGACATTGAAGACCAGTTATACTTTAGGAGTGTCTAAATAAATCTAGTAACAACGTAGTTTTATGTCGAAATCGTTTGTGTGGAATTTGTTTTCGAAGCGTAGCAACATAAGACACAGTGCTCAGTTTGTTTAAAAATATTAAAACCAGGAGGAGGCACGACGAATTTGAGGCAGCACCTAAAAAATAAACATCCAAGATATCTGGAAAATAAGCCAAAGGTAAGCTCATTTCATATAAAAATTTAATTAAAGGAATTAATAGGGGAATTTGGCTTTTGCTTAAATAAAGAAGTGGCGGATATCGGAACTTTTTTGCATAGAGGCGATCAGGAAGAATCTTCTTTTGCTTCTGAGGCGAGTGTGAGCTCTGCTTCATTTTGCACATATTAAACTTAGTTGTCACAGATGGCCTAGAAGATATAAACAATGTAGCATTAAAAATGTAATAAACGAAATAAAAGCCATAGTCACTTTCGCTAGGCACAGCAATCTCTTCATGGAAAGGTTACGGATGGAGCAGGAACGGGAGGGCAAGTCAGAGGGTGAAGTGAAGCTTTTGGTACAAACCGTACCAACCAGATAAAATTCTGTCTACCATATGCTTAAAAGATTCACACTAATGTCCCCATATATAACTGCAATACTGGCAGATCCCTCGATTAAAAAAGCACCAAGGATGATTTCTGGTTCAGATATAAAACTAATCATTGAAATTGTAACAATTTTATCACCTTTTGATGAGCCCACAAAGAAGAGTTTCCAGTACATTACTGCTAGTCTTGTTATCCCCCTTGCGTCTATTATCGAAAGATCTTTAAAAAACCTTAAGCCAAATCTTAATAAACCCCAAAAGGTATGCCAAAAGCTTATAACTAACCTTCAAGAGAGGGGCACTAAGCTTTTACGAAATCTCCTGCTTTGCCATGCAACAATCACAGACACTAGGTTCAAAAAACTATATCTGAATCCGTCTATAGCGGAGACAGTCAGATCTAATTTAGGCTTGGAACTAACGACGTACTTTACCGAAATCGGAAAACTTTCTCCTTTCTGTTCCTTCTAGAGTAAAGAAGCCAAAGTGAGTTTAAAATCAAACCCTTTTTGGCCTTCACACGATCTGGAGTTGGTGAACAGTGGTTCCAGTTCAAGTTCTCAGGACACACGGATTCAAAGTTCTTTTCCAAATGAACTGACTCTATATCTGCAGCAGCCTTTGCTGCCGAGATTAAGTGTTCCGTTTTTATTCTTGAGCAGCACAGAACCTGTATTCCAGCTTTTATAGCTAAAAAATACATGTCGTTGGTCGGAAGATCGGTGGCATAAGAGAGACTGGTGTCATCATTAGATGATATTGTGTCAGATGAGAGAAGCCGCTTAATCGACCAACATATATATGAACGAATTTTTCTCAATAGGCTTCATGAAAAATACTGGCCAACATAATGTTAAATACATTTCATATAATAGGTAAGGTAACCTATTTGTTACCTTCTAACCTATACTTTTTCACTTAAAATATTACTTCATTCTACTTATACTTTAATCTTACGCTATATTATATTTAATGATAAATCAATAAATATATAATCATAATAAAATCATAAATAAATATAATAATTAATATAATAAAATGGTTTTATTAAAAATTGTGTTTTATTTATATTGATAGTGATGTTCTTTCGATAATACTAATTTTGATCATATTGATATCGAGTCGAATGAAGTATCGCAAACTAAAGTGCATTGTAAATGTAACTTTGTAACATATTGGATTAAAAAGACCGAAAACCGGTTTTTGAAAAAACCTTTTTTTTTGGCCGGTTATAACCGCTAGGTTATACCGTAAGTAAAAAAACTGGTATAACCGAAAACCGGTGTTTTTGTCAAAAACCGCCATCCCTAGTGAACAATAATTCGATGTGCAATAAAACTTGTCTATGATCTTGGTAATTAATCTTCCGTTAACCTTAGAATACGTGTCCGTGTTTCCCAAACGTAAATACGGGACTATCGTAAATTTTATTACTCCATAGAAAAAGCTTATTGGTTAAATTTGAATTTGTTTTAAAATAGATATAACTTGTAAGGGAGGTGTTAAAGAGGTACGATAATAAAGCTTAAAAGCAAGTAAAGCGGAATCTGAAAGATCTGAAATAACAAACACCTAAGACAACACACAAAAACAAGAATCTATAAAGCAGCAATTAGACCTATATTAACACATACGGTAGAGACAAGACCTGACACATCTAAAAAGAGACGGCTACTTAAAAGAACACAGATATCAGGAAAAAGTCTGCTAGATAGGGACAGAAGTGAAAACAAGAATTAATAGATTGGGAGAGGATAGGATAGCACGAGATAAGTCACCAAATGGACAAAGAAGTATTGGCAGACAAAGAAAAAGATGGTGCGATAAATAAAACAATTTTATAGGCAAATATTAAAGAAGAAACAGGTTTTAAAGCCTACATACAAGAAGGATTAAAATGAAGAAAAAGTTATATTCATTATATAGAAAAAAATATGATTATCAGTACAAAAACAAAATCATTAGCTTATGAAGCAAACATATGTGGGTATTTTTAGGAACATAGTGTGCAAATATCTCCTCGGTGTTCTACTCAACTTGGCTTCTTGCACTCTTTGCAATAGTTGGTGGTCATGGGCATTTTTGCTTGGACAGTAAAAACAAGTATTTCTTTTCTATATCTCAGTCATATTTGAGTATACAGTAACTATACTTTGGCGAATATTTGGATGTAAACTTGTAGTGTTGTATCTGTATAGAATCCATGCTTTTGCAAGACAAAGGCTTAACTTAATCATATATTGATATCTTGAGAAAGGTTTTTCGCTTTTCTTTAACATAATAAAAGTATAGATTAGATTATGTGAGGTCGTTAAAGCCATGCGGCCTCACCGCACCGCGACCTATAGAGATCTTTTGTGCATTACTAAAAGTATAAATAACGTAAAAGGTTATGCTGACAATATTTATTATTCCATAGAATACGCATAACGGTCATCTCTGTGTTTTTCTGCTGGAACTTGTATTAGAACACATTTGGTCGAAGGAGTCTACACCTGCTTTGGTTTCTTAAAGTTATAAGTTATGGATGGCTTGCTGGTTCTTTTACGATTTCTGCTCCCTTATGTATCTTTGAAAGTAACAAAACTACTCTGTTTCTCTTTGGCATGCATGATACTAATATTTTCTTATCGATCGAAACAAAACACGGCGTATTACAGTTTCGGTCTTTTGCTTTCAAGAACTCTTTGAGAATCGCCTTTTTATTCTTACGTATAATTCCCGTCAGGGTTAATTTGTCTCTTCTTTAAGTTCCATCTTCTATCGAAGGTTGGAAATCATCATGTCTATGCGGACTCTGTTGACTGCCGCTCTAAAAAGTTCTGCACTACTGCATTCAAACCATTCCCTTAAGTTCTTAAGCCAGGATATTCTTCGTCTTCCCACATTTCGCTTTCCTCGGATTTTGCCCTGCATAATAAGTTGTAATATTGCGTATTTTTGCCCTCTCATCACATGTCCCAAGTACTCAAGTTTTCGTCTTTTAATAGTTAATATTTTTTCCGCCTCATCTTCTATCCTTCCAGTTACTTCCTTGATTGACATTCTTTGAATCCATGATATTCGTAGGATTCTTCTGTAACACCAAAATTCAAAGGCGGCCAGCTTATTCAGATGAACTTGTTTTAGTGTCCAAGCTTCCAAACCATAAATAAGAGTAGAGAACACGTAACATCGAAGCATTCTCAGGCGTAGTTCTAACCTTATATCCGGACAACAAAGAAACTTTTTAAGTTTAATAAATGATGTACGTGCTATTTTAATACGTGTCTTAATTTCTTTGGTTTGGTCTACATCTGATGTTATCCATACTAAGTATTTATAGTTATTAACACTCTCAATTGCAGTATCTTCAATAGTAAATTGGATATTTGCATGTGCAGATTTAGTCATAATCATGCATTTAGTTTTCTTTAAATTTATCTTCAGTCCGTACTCATGACAGCGTTCATAGGTTCTGTAAATCATTGTTGTTATCCGTAATTATTACTGTATCGTCTGCAAAACGTAAGTTATTCAAAACTTCTCCATTGATAGATATGCCTTCTATTGAGTCTGAGAGCGCTTCTTGAAATACCGCTTCACTATAGACATTGAAAAGTAGTGGGGACAGCACGCAACCCTGGCGGACTCCTCTCTGTATTTTGATATTTTCGGTGTACTGGCTGTCAACTCTTACCTTGGCAGTTTGATTCCAATATAAATTAAATATAATTTTCAGATCACTACTGTCAATATTTTTGCTTTTTAATATATCTACAAGCTTTTTATGTTGAAATTTATCAAATGCCTTTTCAAAGTCTACAAAACAAGAACATATCCTGATTCATATCCATGCATCTCTGAGCCAGCACATTCAAGCCGAACAAAGCATCTCTTGTACTCATACCATTTCTAAAGCCAAATTGTGTGTCACTAATCTCATATTCAAGAGTTTTAACAATTCTTCTGTGAATTATTTTCAAAAATGTTTTAAGTGTGTGACTCATTAAAGCTATTGTTCTGTGGTCTGAGCAAGTTGTTAAACTTGGTTTATTGGGAATTACTAAAAAGGTTGATTGCAGCCATTGTCTGGGGATTGTGGCAGTCTGATATATTAGATTAAAGAGTTCAACCATTACATCAATAACATCTTCATCCATGAGTTTTAATAATTCGATGGACACCTCATCTGGTCCAGTAGCTTTACCCTCTTTTGTGTTTTTGATGGCATAGATGACTTCTTCTCTTAATATTGGTAGTCCATTATCCTCGGAGATTTCTAATGACAGTTCTTCTCTTTCATCATTAAATAGTTGTTAAATGTAATTGGTCCAGTGACATAATCTTTCCCTCATATCAGTAATAATATCCCGTTTATCATTTTTAGGATATTCGTTTTTGTACGCTTTTTTCGATTAATTTGTAGGGATCTTGTAACAATTGGCCAACAAGTTATTATGGTATACCAAAATAATTTTTATCCCATACTTTGTTGGCTTGCTCGGAATATACATTCTGAAATGGCAGCATCCTCGAAATGCCAAAAGTTGTTCGTCAATTGTGACGTACAAGAATGGAGAATACAATGTTTGTTCTACACGTATCGATAACAATGTTCTAAATTTATTTCTCGAATATGTGTAAATGGATCATTTATCTTTACGTCGAAAAATTCAACCCATCGGTTTAAGATTAAGGCCGTATCACTTAGGATATTTCCTTATCCATCTTACAGCTCCCTGTTCTTGGCTTAACCTCTTTACACATTTTATTTACATTTCTTTTAGAACATTTTTATGAACATCTTAGACAATTTATACAATAGACAAGAAAGGAAAAAATTACTATAATAATGGATGATTTAATAGCAAATATAGGAAAAAGCCGTGTCGACAATATAATAGGTGATTATGGTTTGAGAATAAGGAATGCTAGAGGCGACAGATTGACTCAATTTTGTCAAGAAGAAAATCTGGCGATTATGAACCATGGTTGCGATTACCACCCCGTAGACTGTATATCTGGAGGTCACCACAAGATAATGAACAAAATTGCATTAGAAATCCGATCGACTTTATTCTAACCAGTTTAAGATTTAGAAATTCCATTGTAAGCATTAAGACTTTCTCTGGAACAGATGTGCCCTCAGACGATAACCTCCTTATCTGAAAAATTAAATTCAGTGTAAAAAAGATAATAAAATTCAGATACTTTAAGATAAATGAAATCCGTGCTGAGGTTTCAAGATGTATCAATCAAGAAAGGAAGAAATTAACATAAGAAATTAAAAACACTGAGAATGTGAACATTATGTGGAGCAAAATTAAAGAAATGATTATAAAATCACAAAACTAAACTTACAAAAGAAAACAGAAAGCTGAAAACCTTGAATGACTCAGGAAATACTGGAAATCATGTAAAAAAGAAGAATAATATATAAAACAAAAACCCAAATAAGTACAGAGAAAAACATAAATTAATACGGAATAAAATAAAAGAGGTAAAGGAAAAGTTTATAATGGAAATATGCATCGAAGTGAAAGAATTGCAGAAAAAGCATAATAATTATAATTTACATAAACAACTGAAAGGATTATCTGAAAAATCACTAACGAATACACCTAAAGCAATAAACCTATTAATAACCCAATTGAAATAAAACAAGTATGATTTTAATATATTGAACATCTTTTCATAGACACAGGAACGGAAACAACACAAATTGATAACAAGGAAGCACCAATAATATTAAAATCTGAAGTCCAACATGCTATAGACAACTCAAAATCTGGCAGAACCCCTGGAGCAGATGTGGTTCATATCGAGCTCTTTAAACTTATACACGAAGACAATGTAAGTGCAATAACTATACTCTTTAACAACATATACAAATCTGGTGAGATACCTACAGAATGGCTGGTATCGACCTTTGTAACGGGAGGTTGAAATACGAATACTGGCGGGGAATAAATCATTCTTTCCCTTTCAACATCTAATAATGTCAAAGCTTCTCTCAGGGCGTGCCAAAATCCAAATGTACAAAACCATAATACGACCAGCAGTGACATATGGAAGCGAAACATGGACATTGAGAAAGAAAGAAATCAATAAGCTATTAGTATGGGAACGCAAAATCCTGCGAATTATATATGGTCCTTGCAGGGACAGCGTGACAAATGAATGGAGGAGCAGATACAACAATGAAATAGAGACTCTCTTTGGGAAAGGAAACGTCGTAAGATACATAAAAGCCAATAGATTAATTTGGGCAGGCCACGTGGTACGGAGTGATGACGACAGACTGATTAGAAATGTGTTTTGGGAAAGACCAGATGGTAAAAGATCGACAGGAAGGCCTAGAAAAAGGTGGAAAGACGCAGTCAGAGAAGACCTGGATAAGATGGAAGTGAGGCCATGGGAAATAATAGCACAGGATCGGAATCAATGGAATGGATAGTAAACGCGGCAAAAACTCACGAAGAGTTGTAAAAGCCAATGATGATGATGATGACCTTTGTTCGCTACCAAAACCCAAGAACTCCAAACACTGATTTATCTCTCTTAATGACAACAGATTAATCAGCTTAATGTTACACTTATTAAAAACATTTTTAAAGAATATACATGCAAAAATATTTAGAAATTGCGCAGTGGATATCAGTAATAGACGACAGTTTGGCTTTCGTAACGGCGGCATCGGAACAGTGGAAGCTATGTATAGTTTCACAACTTTTGCCCAAAAATTGTCGAAACCAACCGAAAGATCTTTTCGTTGCGTTTCTAGACAATGAGAAAGCTTTCGACAAAGTTAAACATAATATTCTCATGTAATGTACAAAGAAAAAAGAACTCGACAAAAATGATATTATGATAGTGAGAAATCTCTATTGGAACTAACAGGCTGTGGTAACATTAAATGGAAATAGCACGGATGCGCAGCAGATAGGCAGAGGAGTGAGCCTGGGCTGTGTACTTTCACCATTAATATTTAATATATATTCCGAAGAGATATTTACCCAAGTACTTGAAAACTGTAAAAAAAGGGATCAAGATAAATAGTGAAAATATAAATAACATCCGTTATGCTGACGATACAGTCATTATCGCTAAAACTGAGACAGACCTGCAGACGTTACTAAACACAATTTGTGATACTGGAGAAGAGTTTGATTTAACAATAAACATAAACAAAACATGTGAAGAGGTCAGTGGATGTAGTCAGTTTGGTTTCAAAAATAGACTTGGCACAAGAGAAGCGATCTTTAGTATGCAAACATTAATTCAGAATTGTTTAGATCAAAGAAAAGATGTTTTTGTCTGTTTCATCGATTACGAGAAAGCATTCGATAATGTAAAACACGAATTGATGATAAAATACCTACAAGAGTTGGGATTGGATGTCAAGGATATAAGAATTATCGCCAATCTGTATTGAAACTAGACAGCAACAGTACGTCTTCAAAATTTCAACGAAACAGAAGATTTCTCCATTAAACAAGGAGTAAGGCAAGGCTTTATTTTGTCTTCTATGCTGTTTAATTTATACGTAAAAAAAGCCTTTCCAGAAGCAGTGGCAGACTAAGAACGATATTAAATCATATCATATTTATTAATAACATCAGGTATGCCGATGATACAGTCATAGTGGCAGATAACATCGAATATCTTCAATGCCTTTTAAATGATCTAACTCTTGCAAGTGAAGCTCGGGGTTTGAAAATAAATATCAAGAAGACAAAAACAATGATTATAAGTAGAAATAATTACCCCAACGCAAAGATATATGTCTCTGGAGAAGAAATCGAACAGGTCACGCAATTCAAATACTTGGGTTGAATGAAATAAAGAGCAGAGTTGAACAAGCCAGAAATACTTTTTTGAGGCTTCGTAAGTTTCTGACTGATCGCAAATTGGACTTCAACCTCCGATACAAGATGCTTAAGTGTTACGTGTGGCCTGTTCTCCTATACGGAATGGAATCATGAACTTTAAAGGAAACATGGTTCTCCATTAACAAACTTGAAGTGTTTGAAATGTGGTGCCTACGTCGAATGCTTAGAATATCATGGACGGACAGGGTCAGAAATGAGGAAGTACTCAGAAGAGCGGGCTTACAGCATAGGGTAAGAATAGTTATTTTACATAACTTTTTAGTTATTTATGTAAAAAGTAAGAAGACTGCATACTTGGGGCACATATAACGAGGAGAAAGATACACTTTTCATCAACTGATACTCGAAGGGAAGATAGAGGGTAGGAGAGGTCTGGAACGAAAAAAATGTCATGGCTGCGCAATATTCGACAATGGACAGGAATCCACAGCTATAAAATGCTTCGCAATGCTGCTAAAAACAGAATTATTTAATCCTGAATATTTAACTTCTCACCTGGCAAAACGATGTACGGTGGACGCCTACGTAGAAATGCATGGCACCTTAAGAAGAAGAAGAAAAATAAACAAAACAAAAACCATGGTTATCAGTAAGAGGGGTAAAATCATTACAAGGATCCCGTGTTCGAAATGAGAGAGAAGAACGCCTTATAGAATTCTGCTCAGAACATAATCTTGCGGTAATGAATACTTTCTTTAAACTGCCTAAACGACGCCTTTACACTTGGAAATCGCCAGCTGACAAGGTTGGCAAAATCGCTAGAAACCAAATTGACTATATTTTAATAAACCACAGATACTGAAACGCAATAAAATCGTTGAAAGCGTGTCCAGGTGCAGCCGTGGCATCGGACCACAATCCTCTTGTAGCAAATATTCAACTTCATTTAAATAAGATACAAAAAAGCTACAAAAGTGATAAACTAAACATACAAAAATTAAAATCAGAAGACGTCAAAGAAAAACTGAAAAAAAAATGCAAACCTAGAATCCACACCGGAATCGATTTATGGTGGTGTAGAACAACAGTGGCAATTCTTTAAAAATACAATTCTCGAACCAAGTTGCAGAGAACTTACAACAACCAGATGCAAAAAATGAGATTGGATGACAGAAGAAATCTTGGAAATGATGAAGGACAGAAGAAGACAAAAGTGTATCAACATAACCCAGTATCAACAGCTGCATAATCAAATAAGGAGGAAAATAAGAGAAGCTAAAGAGACTTATTTCGCTGGAAAATGCCTAGAATTAAAAGACTTACAAAACAAATATCATAACTTTAATCCCTATAAGAAAGTTAGAAATTGGCTGGGGTAGCAAAACAAAAAACCTCAAGCATACTATTGGACAAACAAGGAAACATTTTAGTGGAGACGGAACAAAAATTAGGAAGATGAAAATAATAAATAGAGGAATTATTCCAAGACCAGAGACAGAAAAATGTATATAAAAATAATCAGGGGAAAGACGAGGGATCCGAAGTAACAAAGTCAGAAGTTATGCATGGAGTAAAGTCCATGAAAAATAATAAAGCTAAGAATTGCTAAAACTGGTCAATGAAAAAAACATAAATCTTTAAGTTCAACTACTGAACACAATCTATTCCACAGGAATCATGCCACGTGAAATGCTGACATCAACATTTATTTGTCTACCAAAGAAAGTAAATGCCAAAGAATGTAGTGATTATCGAACGATCAGTCTAATGTCACATATCTTAAAAACTCTGCTAAAAATCACCCATAATAGAATACACGCTAAGCTGGAGATAGATATTAGTGATTTCCAGTTTGGATTTCGGAATGGAGTGGGCACAAGAGAGGCACTATTTTTTTTAACGTTTTACAAATCACAGATAATCAAAATCGATGCTGGAGTTTAACTGGCTGATAAATCTCTTTCGGTCTAAAAACCAATCTGATATTAAATTGCATGGCTGCAATTTAAATGAATGAACAAAAAATTAGCCTAATTAGTAGGTTGTACTCTATATTGACAACAATTTAAATTTATAAATGCTATAATATTTAATAGCTCCACTTCACTAAATGTGAATATAATCGCTCTAATAGTTCTGCAATCGAATAATTTCATATGAAATTAACGGGGATCAAACAGTAGGTTGGGAATATTATACACTAATTACAATTGGAGATACAATTATCTGCGTTTAGTTCATCTCAGTTGCATTTGTGAATGCAATGATATTTGGTATTAATACTAGCCATGTTTCAAATCAAATAAAATAGCCCTAGGTGAATGTAATACTTAAAAATAAGAAAAATCAATATAATCCGGTTTTGCAATTATTTTGGAAAGGTTCTGAAACTGTTTTCTTGTGGCATCTCTAATTTCAATAGTATGTTCATATGGGCGATTAACATACAATTTATTGTACCTAATGAAAATTGAGAAGCAGACTTTCATATTACCGCACTTTGTTGTTTTAACATTTTTCAGGAAATAAGAAAATCTAGTACTATATTATAGCAGAAGATAAGCAGAGCAGACGAAAAGGAGGAGAATCCACCAACGATCCTGAAAGTTAAAGACGCTGTAAACAAACTAGCTAGAAACAAATCACCCGGAATAGATAATCTCCCAGCGGAATTATATAAAGAAGGTGGCCACGATATCATAATAGCGCTACAGCAGCTCATAAAAGAAATATGGATACAGAAGTCCCTTCCCAGTGATTGGAATATTGGAATACTTTGCACCATATACAAAAAGGGAGATATCTTTGAATGCTCTAACTATCGAGGAATTACGCTCCTAAATGCAGCGTATAAAATATTCTCCAATATACTATGCCATCGTATGGCACCGTATGCAGAGCGAATAATAGGACAATACTAGATTGGTTTCAGAGGTGGTAAATCAACAATTCATCAGATTTCAACCCTGAGACAAATTCTAGAGAAAACACTGGAATTCGGTGTAGACACGCACCACATATTTATAGACTACAAGGCAGCCTACGACTCTGTAAATAGAAGAGAATTATTTAGAGCAATGATAGACCTAAGAGTAATAAATCAGTTGGTAAGTCTAACCAAACTAACCCTTGAAAAAGTTGAATGCAGAGTACGAATCCAGGGGGAACTCTCTGAAACTTTTAATACAAATAACAGGCTACGTCAGAGAGACCCACTCTCCTGTGTACTATTCAATATAGCTCTGGAAAAAGTAATACGTACGTCACAAATCACGACTACCGGTTCAATATATAACAAATCTGTGCAAATCCTAGCATATGCTGATGATATCAATATTGTTGGGAGAACGGTAAACTCAGCACGAGAGGCGTATGTAGCACTAAAGGAAGCGGTTACAAAAATGGGTTTAATAATAAACATTAATAAAAGGAAATACATGAAAATAGGTCCGCAACCACAAATACGTCTGCAACTTGTTATAGAAAACGACGTCATCGAAGCAGTTAACGAATTTGTATACCTGGGAACGCTCGTCAATACTGAAAATGACACTACCGCAGAGATAAACCGCAGAATTTGCACGGCTAATAGATGCTATTTTGGGCTTAATCTCCTTTTTAAATCTACAGTTATATCAAGAAATACAAAAATAAAATTCTACAAAATAATAATACGCCCAGTTCCAACATTTGGCCTGGAAACCTGGACCTTAAGAAAAAGCAATGAAAACATGTTAGGATGTTTC
This sequence comes from Diabrotica balteata, assembly GCA_918026665.1. Lineage (NCBI taxonomy): Eukaryota > Metazoa > Arthropoda > Insecta > Coleoptera > Chrysomelidae > Diabrotica > Diabrotica balteata. The sequence goes on along the minus strand of OU898280.1, from coordinate 112,427,345 downwards.
GAAAGAAAAATACTGAGACGAATCTATAGAGCGATAAATGAAAATGGTGTCTAGAGAAGACGATACAACTACGAACTCTATAGAATATACCAGGAACCAGATATCGTAAAACACTTTAAGATAGGACGTCTGAGGTAGGTAGGCCATGTCATGAGGATGAAGCAAACCGACCCAGCTAGAAAATCGCTCCTTGATAGACCTACTGGTCAAAGAAGAAGAGGAAGACCCAGAACAAGATTCCTAGAAAACATAGATTAAAATATGAGAAATATGGAAATACGTGTTTGGCGGAGGAAGGCGATGGATAAGGACGACTGGAAGAGAATCGTGAGGAGGCTAGGACCCACACGGGTTGGTTGGTTGTAAAGCCAAAATGATGATGATGACTACTCAATTGTAATATAATATGCGGACGATACAGTACTCCTAGCTTCTAGTCAAGAAGATCTGAAAACACTACTTGATAGTGTCGTTGAGAGTTGTAAAGGAGGCATGTCTGGATCTGAACATACGGAAAACCAAAATACTCGTAATAAGTAAACAACATCATATAAAACCATATGTATATGTAAATAATACCAAACTTTAGCAAGTTGATAAAATCGTTTACCTTGGACAGCAGTTAAATTGTAACACAGAAAGTCACGGCGAAATTAGATCTAGGATAGAGCAGGCTAGAGCTGCTTTTAGAAGGATGTCCAAGGTGTTATGTAACAGAGACCTAAAATTGGCATTGAGGATCCGCCTACTTCGCTGCTGCGTGTTCTAGGTCTTATTTTATGGTGTCGAGTCCTAGACTGTGAATAAAATCGATCTAAATCGCCTTGAGGCTTTCGAAATTTGGTGCTAAAGAAGAATTTTAAAAGTTTCCTGGATGGAAAAAATTCCACAATACTATAACGTCTCAGCAAGACTGGTGAGATCATAAAAAGCATCAAGCAGAGAAAGCTGGACTATTTCAGACCTGTAATGAGGTATATATCAACCCAAATATAGCTTGCTACAAAATATCATACAAGGAAAAATAGTAGGCAAACGCAGTCCAGGACGAAGAAGAACCTCATGGTTAAAGAACTTTCGATATTGGTATAATGTTGATACAAGCATGCTATTTAGGGTGGCAGTGAATAAAATTAACCTAGCTATGATGGTAACCACAACGTTCTGAAAGGACATAGTATATGAAGAAGAAGAAGTTACTCAATTGTTAATAAAGTTATAATAAAAACACAAAATATAAATAAATGCACTTTTTTATTATTAATTTATCCTTTATCCTAAATGTAGTTTGATTGTCCCTAAATGATTAAAATAAAAATATGAACTGAAAATGCATTTCTGATCGCAGGTCTGGTCTTTTTGAATTGTATTTTCACGATACTGCTCTTTCAAAATTTGATCTAACCAAGTTAACTCTGGATCTAATGCCCATTCTTTACCTGATAAACTAACTAAAAATTTTGATAAGCTATCCAGTTTTTACTTTTTTATAACATGCTTCATTGGCAATTCCGGCAGTACTATGGTACTTAGTTTTTTCTCTGGTTGGGTTAAACTTGCAAACTTTTCAGAAGAATCATTATTTCTATACAATACTGCTGTTTTATACTGGATTTTACTTTCCACAGCAGTTTGTTTGGCTCGAGTTATGATTATTCTTTTGGTTCCACTGATACCTGTACCTTTTTTGAGTGAACGTGCTACATGTTTTATGTCATACAAAGTCCAATCAGAGCACAGCTTGCGAAGTTGTTCTTTCTTAGATTAGATTTCATAATATTTATCTGGTGAGTTTATAAAAGCATGGGCACGAAATTTTAGCTCAACTTGACTCTGTAGCGTTTACGCTACTGACTAGTCCAATTTAAACCCCTCAAGAAATTTTTATTACCCGCCTACGATCGATTTCAAATCGACATTTCTCCACCCACGCGGTTAGCGCTTTGAAAGATTGGTCGAGTTTGAAACGGAACGATCAGTTTTGGTCAGAACTCGAACGAACGCAGCCACGTCAGCCGGTGAAATTGTTCACCTAAGTGACGGAATTGGAGCAAGGAAGATAATTTGGGGAAAAATATAATTCATTTATAATAATAAGTAAAATAATAAAATCAATATTCATTTATGAGTTCCACATAAAAGGAAGATTTTCTTGGCGTGCTGCAGTTCCATGTAAGTAAATCATTTTATACGTATTATCTCTTTATCATATAATCAAATTTATCATTGTATTTAGTATTTCTTTAGAGATTTATTTTTGAGTTCCGAAATAATTTAAATATAAAATTTCCTTGATTTACTTGCAAAGAACAGAAGGTCATTTTTTTTATATAGTTAAACTTAAATTCTGTTTTATTCCACGTCGTTATCATTAAGTTTTTTTTGGTTCCCATTTTGTATCTTAACTTTTTTGGTGGAATATAAAAAGGTTCGACAAATGTGGACAGCCTTCTATATTCTGCGCATGTTCTTTTCATGGCGCAAGCTTGCCATGCCTACGAAAGTAACTTCATAAATCTGACATGTTGACTTAACCTAATACCTAATGTTTTGATGTTTTGTTTTGGTGCAGTCAATCCATGATGCTACACCTATTGAATTGTATTTATTAAATTAAATAATCATTTTAGATTCCGTCACGTGAAAATATTAATTTCACGTCACTTGAGGATATTCTTTTCAGAATATTCCCTCAAGGACTCAAGTAACTGAATCCTTAAACTAGTTAGCAAACCCGTGGATTTTGATGTCACCCAGAGACCAGTGACTGGTTGTGGCTTGTGTGACCAGGATTCGTCTTTACAGCCACAAACTGATGTAGCCGTGCCAAGAGGAGCTTTTCCTATGGACTTATAGTGCTGTAAAGATAAGTCGTTTAACTATTTGACCTTTTGTATTACGTATTACTTTATATTTACTGTTAACTGATCATATGCATATGATAAGGTGAATACCTTTATGATAATTTTTTTTTGATAATTTAATTATAAAATATTCGGGAGGAAAAAGGGACACTTCATGTGTTATTAGGTTTTAACTAGGATTTAGAGAGTCTGACCAAACTCACTTTTTTTTTTGGATATAATATTTTTGTTAATATAATACAATTTGATATTAAGAGGGACATAAATTTAATGTGGTTTGTTTTTAAATATTATATAATGAGTATGGAACAACTCATTTTTTGGATGTAATATATATATTTAATATAATTGTAATAGAGATTTATCAAGTTTGATATCTTTACAATATTGTCAGTAGTACCTCATTTTAGTAGAACTAATTTAAATTTAAATGACTACCTTTTTGTTTTAAGACTTTGGCTACCCTACGGACTATTCTTGTTGTATACTAATATTTCATATTTTATTTGGCCAGTGGTAGTGACTATTCATTTGTTGAGGGGCTATTAGGTCCTATTGTATCTGTACACCATCCACTACCACTGTTATTTGGCTTTGCATTATATGTAAATTGTTTATACACATATACCTATATACATTTGTTTATAAATATATTTATTGTTGCTATTTTGAGTTTTATTTCAGTTCTACTAACCAGTATATAACATAGCAAAACAAGATTAATATTTAGTATTTTTGTATTTCAGAGTATTACCGCCAGATTCATTTGTTACTTCAAAATCTCAACTATCGTTGAGTTGGCGCCCTTCTTTTCTCTTCTTATTGTTCTCTTTCTATAAATTTATTCCCAGTGACCTTCTTTAGTTGTATCACGTTTGATATTACCAGGTCTCATTTCGTTTCTTGTCTCATTAGCTCAGTATCCTTGCTATCTGTTTAAATCTTTAAAGCCACAATCCAGTGCATTGAAGCTAGCCCGAACACTCACTTGAGATTTAGTGTCTCTTTGGCCATTTAAATTTGTTCCTCTGAGCTTAGCCCTATTTTTAGTATTTTTTTTTCATCACCTCTCTTTCAGTTCTTCTGAACTTTGTCAATTCACACATTTCATTCGTTTCAATTGGCGCCCAACGTGGGGCTTCTTTTCCACTTCTGCCTTAAAAAAAATATATATATATATATATATCTCCTTTAACTTTTGGTTTTGATCTTGGGTTGTTGTGGTTTTCACTGGTTGTGCTTTTAGATTTTCATTTTAACTTTTAGTTTTGTTTTTCAATTTTTTTTTGGACATTACCTTATATCTATATCTATATCTTAAATTGACTTGTTTTTGCTATATACTGTGTAGACTGAATAAATTGCTTTGTTTTTGATTGATTAAATAACAATTTTAGATTAATAATAAATTAATTAAAAATTTAAATAACTAAAGTTAACTATCTCACATATTTTACAAGTCCGGAGTAGCCAATAAGTTGAGTCACTACCTCGAAATAACAGTTTTGAAATTTTAGGTTCCTTAGGGTGTTGTAGCAGTATATGTCATTGGATTTCATAACTGGACCAAAACAATTAAACATTACTGGTATTGGTATCCCTTCAGAATATTAATTTGGAGTCAGAGAGTAAGTTAAACTTTACCTACTTTTACTCATTCTCTCGTATATTTCTCAGTTGTGTAATATGTCTGCGTTCAAGGTAGAACATCTGTTAGCTCCTGAATTAGAGTATGAGTTGAGAGTCTGTATTCTAACCAGTCCATTGTTAAAAAATGTTGTATGATGTACAGAATGTACCAGGTAAATTTCCTGATTTTAAAGTTGAACATGGTGTTTTGTATAAACATGTCTTAAGTTCCATAGATTCCCTTACTGGAATGTCGGATTGGAAGATAGTCGTTCCAACTCCTAATAGAGCAGAGGTTTTGGCCACTTTTCATGACCATCCTACTGCAGCTCATTTTGGTTTCCACAAAACTTTCTGTCGAATATCTGAACTTTATTACTGGCTGAAGATGCGTCAAACTGTACGTAGCTATATCGCTTAATGCAAATCTGTGCTACATGCAAACCGACAAATCTTCCCCAACCAGGTTTAATGGGTAGTTATCGACGGATTGATTTTCCATTTCAACTTAATCATTAGATCTCATTGGTCCCTTATCACTTCTATACCAGTTTGGTTGCTTAAAATCTGTTTTTCTATTTTGTTTACCTGAAAAAAAAACCCATAAGATGTTGTGCTATTTTGCCTTCTATTTTTTTTTATCTTATCTTAATGTTGGTTATTATCTTAGTTTATGGACTTGTTAATTTTGTTGTTTGTTTTCTCTCAAAAGTCCAACTGCATATCATAGGAGTACAGGATGGATATATGGGAATTTCCCCATCTTGAGTTCTGAGTTGAATAGATATTTACAGGATAATTAGGAAAACATTCCAAATATTTTCATTATGAGTGTTGTATAGTTTTGTGGATCATGACCATAAAGCTTATGCATTCATATTTACTTACTGTGTCGGTGTTTTAGCGTGGGTTCAGGATTGATCACCCTGGATGTGTGCCCTCACTTGGCTCAGAAATATATCAATACATATTAGTTGTTCCTTGAGTGTCTCTTAGGTTGAAATTAGAATGTGTCATTTAGAATTGGATCGTTCTGATATTCAGCAGTAAGTCTGTTTAACTTAGTTTGTTATCTCCTATGTTATTACCTTCTCAAAAATTTGAGTTTAACATATCTTAGTATCTTGAGTTTGCACCTGTCTCCCTACCATTCATACGGATTGGTAGATGTGAGTTATCTTTATCTGTATCTTAATTGAGTTTATCTTTACCTTTATGGAGTTTATCTTTACCTGTAATTGAGTTCATCTCATACCTGTAATGGAGTTTATTTCGTACCTTTACCTTGAGTGTATCTTTATCTTTACCTTAATTGAGTTTATCTCGTACCTTTACCTTAATTGGTTTATCTCATACATTTACCTTAAGTTAGTTATCTTTACCTTTACCTGGATAAGTTTATTTCTTATCTATATCTTATGTCTATATATCTTATCTTTATCTTGATTATAGAGTCCTAAAAATCTGTCCTTTACTGTTCTTGTCGTGAGTAAAGAATTGGAACACGTCAATAGTACAGTTTAGGTATTACAGTTAGGATCTCTTTTATCTTTCCTTCTACCAAGTGTATAGCTGGTAGAAGTGAGTTTTGTGCATATCCTCTACCATGAGTAGATCTGGACGTGCAATTATCTTTTACCTTTTGTACATATCCTTTACTATGAGTTGGGATTGCAGTTACCTTACTTACCTTTTTTTTAGCATACCCTATACCATGAGTATAGTGGGCTTGCTAGTATCTAGGCTTGTGCCTTTACCGATTGTGTGTTTTCCTACCGCTGCTAAATCAAGTAGGTGTATTGAATTATCTTTTACCTTGTTGTTGATATCCCGAACCATATATATGTTTAGGTTTGTAGTTTCAACTAGTCCTGAGTAATTAGGCCCTCATTGAACTCTATGGTGACGAATAGAATCTGGTCGCTCTAGTATCAACGTTGGGTAAAGTTCATAGGACTTTGTTTAAATTTCGTTGTTATGAATGGTTCTTGGAGATATTGTGTTAGGGGTTGTTAATACACATCTATAATGTAGTTTTACGATGGTTGTTTTTACTAATACTTGAGAATGTAGATAAGTAGTGTTAAAAGTTAACTTGATCTGTAATGTTATAGAATTAAACTTAAAATGTATATATTTTTTTTAATCTTTGGTTTATACTAAATTAACATACATTATCGCATTAAAAAAAAAATGTATGACTTCGTCTCATATTCTTCGTTCCATATTTTTATTTCGTCCTTGATTTTGTTCCAATTCCTGAGCAAATGGTTGACTGGTGAGGAAAATGTTCAATTTTAACGTATCAACGTTCATTGTCGACCCAGCGTTAGATCGTTCTGCCACAAAAAAAAAAAAAAGTTCCTTTTTTTTTTTTTGCTGGAGATGAGGGAGAATGTAGCGTTTACGCTACTGACTAGTCCAATTTAAACCCCTCAAGAAATTTTTATTACCCGCCTACGATCGATTTCAAATCGACATTTCTCCACCCACGCGGTTAGCGCTTTGAAAGATTGGTCGAGTTTGAAACGGAACGATCAGTTTTGGTCAGAACTCGAACGAACGCAGCCACGTCAGCCGGTGAAATTGTTCACCTAAGTGACGGAATTGGAGCAAGGAAGATAATTTGGGGAAAAATATAATTCATTTATAATAATAAGTAAAATAATAAAATCAATATTCATTTATGAGTTCCACATAAAAGGAAGATTTTCTTGGCGTGCTGCAGTTCCATGTAAGTAAATCATTTTATACGTATTATCTCTTTATCATATAATCAAATTTATCATTGTATTTAGTATTTCTTTAGAGATTTATTTTTGAGTTCCGAAATAATTTAAATATAAAATTTCCTTGATTTACTTGCAAAGAACAGAAGGTCATTTTTTTTATATAGTTAAACTTAAATTCTGTTTTATTCCACGTCGTTATCATTAAGTTTTTTTTGGTTCCCATTTTGTATCTTAACTTTTTTGGTGGAATATAAAAAGGTTCGACAAATGTGGACAGCCTTCTATATTCTGCGCATGTTCTTTTCATGGCGCAAGCTTGCCATGCCTACGAAAGTAACTTCATAAATCTGACATGTTGACTTAACCTAATACCTAATGTTTTGATGTTTTGTTTTGGTGCAGTCAATCCATGATGCTACACCTATTGAATTGTATTTATTAAATTAAATAATCATTTTAGATTCCGTCACGTGAAAATATTAATTTCACGTCACTTGAGGATATTCTTTTCAGAATATTCCCTCAAGGACTCAAGTAACTGAATCCTTAAACTAGTTAGCAAACCCGTGGATTTTGATGTCACCCAGAGACCAGTGACTGGTTGTGGCTTGTGTGACCAGGATTCGTCTTTACAGCCACAAACTGATGTAGCCGTGCCAAGAGGAGCTTTTCCTATGGACTTATAGTGCTGTAAAGATAAGTCGTTTAACTATTTGACCTTTTGTATTACGTATTACTTTATATTTACTGTTAACTGATCATATGCATATGATAAGGTGAATACCTTTATGATAATTTTTTTTTGATAATTTAATTATAAAATATTCGGGAGGAAAAAGGGACACTTCATGTGTTATTAGGTTTTAACTAGGATTTAGAGAGTCTGACCAAACTCACTTTTTTTTTTGATATAATATTTTTGTTAATATAATACAATTTGATATTAAGAGGGACATAAATTTAATGTGGTTTGTTTTTAAATATTATATAATGAGTATGGAACAACTCATTTTTTGGATGTAATATATATATTTAATATAATTGTAATAGAGATTTATCAAGTTTGATATCTTTACAATATTGTCAGTAGTACCTCATTTTAGTAGAACTAATTTAAATTTAAATGACTACCTTTTTGTTTTAAGACTTTGGCTACCCTACGGACTATTCTTGTTGTATACTAATATTTCATATTTTATTTGGCCAGTGGTAGTGACTATTCATTTGTTGAGGGGCTATTAGGTCCTATTGTATCTGTACACCATCCACTACCACTGTTATTTGGCTTTGCATTATATGTAAATTGTTTATACACATATACCTATATACATTTGTTTATAAATATATTTATTGTTGCTATTTTGAGTTTTATTTCAGTTCTACTAACCAGTATATAACATAGCAAAACAAGATTAATATTTAGTATTTTTGTATTTCAGAGTATTACCGCCAGATTCATTTGTTACTTCAAAATCTCAACTATCGTTGAGTTGGCGCCCTTCTTTTCTCTTCTTATTGTTCTCTTTCTATAAATTTATTCCCAGTGACCTTCTTTAGTTGTATCACGTTTGATATTACCAGGTCTCATTTCGTTTCTTGTCTCATTAGCTCAGTATCCTTGCTATCTGTTTAAATCTTTAAAGCCACAATCCAGTGCATTGAAGCTAGCCCGAACACTCACTTGAGATTTAGTGTCTCTTTGGCCATTTAAATTTGTTCCTCTGAGCTTAGCCCTATTTTTAGTATTTTTTTTTCATCACCTCTCTTTCAGTTCTTCTGAACTTTGTCAATTCACACATTTCATTCGTTTCAACTCGCAAAACTTGATCAGCTGGCATAAACGAATGACCACGAATAGAAAACGTCATCGTAATTGTTTTAATAGCTTTTGGGATATTATTCAAAATCCACAATGCATGTACCATGTGAGAATTCTTATTCTGACCCCACATCCATCCAAAACAATATCATATGTTTAATATCTGGGTCAGAACCAGGATTTTTTAGAAAGTCAGTCAACGCGGAACTTATTTCTACCACACCTGTTCCTGATTCATGCTCAAGTCATGTATAAAGAACATGGGTTTTTGTTAAAATATCTGTTACACAAAAAGCATAAGACGCTATCAGCAGATTTCTCCTTCATTTATTTAAAAAACTGCTTTTCTCGCATCTTGTGAATAGTTAAATCCTCTTTGTTCTTCATTCTTGATGGTATTTATCTCTTAAAACTTACATCAAATTCTGTGTGAAAATCATGTGATTTACCATATTTCTCCTTCCTTTGCCTTTTTATTTCCTTTATATTCATCATCTGTGATAATTTGTTATCCTGGGCATTTTTATTCTTTTCTTTATTATCGTAGAAATTTTTTTTAATAATTTTATGTCGGGCAACAAAAGTTCGGTGCATTCAAATTTTTTTGAGTTATGAACAAAGTTATTTTCAAAATTCAGTAACTCTTTTAATCTAAATCTGAATATTAAAAACAAATAAAACAAATTAAACCAAAAAAACACAACACAAACTTCAATTTACATTATTCCTCTCTTACGTTCTTTTGCCGTAGTATTTTGTTTTTCTCGTTCCTCTATTTGTATCACGCAGAATATGCACACCTCCACTCATTTTAATATTATTATTGTAATCCAAAGCAACTTATTAAGCACTAATAATATCATATACTGTTGATTCCTAAAATATTGGATAACAAAATAAAGTTGTTACATGCTAAAAAAACATTGCAAGCAAAATAGCGGTATTTAAAGTATAGTAATGTAGTATAAATAGCGCTATTTGTAGTATATACTGTAGAACACGACACATTATCCCTAAACAGCCCGAAATGAATTTGCTAAAGTGTCTTTGAAATATAGCCAAAGCCTTAGTGACGATGTTCGGAACTCCTCTAAGAAGACCTGGTCCATCTTAATCTTCCATAAACAACAACCAATAAAAAATGTGTTAAATACAAGGTTGCCTTACATGAAAAATATTTTATTAATTTTCCTAGTAATACGCAATAATTCTTTTTTATAATATTTTAATGTAAATTTATTGAAAAATAATAAACTTCTTCTTCTTCAAGTGCATCTCTGCGGCGGAGGTCGACAATCATCATAGTTATTCGGATTTTTGAGACGGCTGCTTTGAAAAGTTCATTTGATATACATTCGTACCAATCTCTCAGGTTGCGCAGCCATGACATTCTACGCCCTTCTATGCTTCTCTTTCCTTGGACCTTTTCCTGCCTAATCAGTTGGAGCAAGGTGTGTTTCTCTTCACGTGTAATATGTCCGAGATATTCCAATTTTCTTATTTTAATTTGGTCTAAATTTTAATTTGGATGAGACCTAATAGGTCTCATCACATATTGTGAAATATTTATTTGCTGTCTTTTTCATTTTATTCGGATCTGCTCTGTACGAGTACAAGAAACACAATTCGCTAAGGATTTCTGCTTAGTTGTAAAGACATGTCGTGGAATGCAAATTTTAGATTCCCCATGTCCCTTTTAACATCTTTTATCAACGTCTCTTTGCCTTGCAATTTTTAGAAGGCTCAGATTATAAGCAGAAATCTGAATTGTGTTTCGAAACTATTTTACGGATTTTAGATCATATTTATTTTGAAGGTCTTCGACCTTTTTGCATTTCTCTTCAAAGTAGTTTTCTTTTGCCTGCTTTATCATCTTCCTGATCTCGTGGTTTATCCCTTTGTATTAATTGTTGTCTTTGTTTTTAAATTGTCTTAGTTGTTCAATCATATTGAGTATCTCGTCGTTCGTCCATTCTTCATTTCTCCTTGCAAAGTCTTTAGTATTTTCTTTTTCAGGGTTCCAGTAGACAATGTTTTAGTCGGTTCCAGTACTCGTCAGTATCGTTGGTGTTTGTGTTTATTTTGCTGTAGTTCACATGCAGTTCATGTTAAAGGCATTGTTTTACTTTAGGTTTTTTTAAGTTTTCTTGTGTCTATTGTAGGGATTCTTTGATTTTTTTTAATATTTTCAAGGATGAGTGTAATCTTGGCGATAAGTGGATTATGATCTGAGGCCACGTCTGATCCAGGATATGCTTTTACGGCTTTAACAGCATCACGGTATCTTTTGTTGATTATAATGTAGTCTCTATCTGGTTCCTAACTACTTTCTCCGACGTATCTGCGGGTGATCGCCATGTATACAGTCGTCTGTTTGGTAACTCGAAAAATGTGTTTGTAACAGTCAACTTCTGCTCTTGATAGAATTGTAACAGATGGTCTTGCATTGAGATCACCTAAAACTATCGTGATTTCTCTTCTTCTTCTTCAGTGCCTTATCCGGTCCGGATGTTGGCGATCATCAAAGCTATCATGGTTTTGTTGACTGCTCTGCGAAACAGCTCCGCTGAGGTCATCCCAAACCATTGTCGGAGATTTTTCAACCACGAGATACGACGGTTTTGTCGTGATTTCTCTTGTTTTGGTTATTTAAGTGCCTCTTCGATATCTCTGTAAAATAATTTAACTTGTTCTTCGTCGGCATTCGCAGTAGGAGCATAAATTTGTATCAAATTCAGTTTGGCATGAGATGTCACCAACTTCCGTAACATTACCCTTTTTGAGATAGGTAAATAGAATTTAACCACATTCCACCACATTATAAACTAAAAAATTCTAAAAATTTTTTTACCTCTCAACTACCCAGTGTTGTCTTTTCACAACAGCCAATTATCGAAAAAATTAGTTTTTCATATTTTAAACGTATATTTTAGTTACTTTTGTGACTTTTACAGAATACATTTTTCAGAAATTAAAAAACAAATAAGCGTAAATAGTTCTGGGCATGAATGTGTTAAAATGCAATTCAGTTTTACAGCAAATCATAAAAATTATTGAGTCAATCAAATGTAAAAAACTCCCCTTTGTCAATAGTCTAATTCTTTCTGTCATATCCGTATTTAAAGATGTTTCCAATATTATTATAGCTAAATACAATACCATAAATAGCAAACAACTTTTTTCTAAAATTAAAGACCCAGTACCAACCTTATATAAGAGTAATGTGGTATATGAAATACCGTGTCTAGGGTGTGAAAAAAGCTACATTGGCCATACATCGCAGTGGCTAAAACAACGTATCACACAGCATAAAAGTGACTGCCGCATAGGAAAAAATTCTTTTGCAGTAGTCGAGGACTATCAAAACACCGGTCATCTGTTAGACTACAACAATGCTCGTATTTTGGCACAAACTGAGAATTACAAAAGTAGGTTATTTTTGGAGATGTACCATATCAATAAAAATAAACAAACTGTAAATTATAAAACAGACACGGGGCAATTAACCAACATATATTGCAATATATTGAACAAAATTTAAAATAACAATCACCTTGATGATTAATCATACTAACTAGCTTTAATGATTAATTAAAGAAATAATATTCTTCTGTTTTCTTACATTGTCATTTTTTGCATTTTGAAATAACTTTTACTTGTTCTTTTAATCTTTTAATTTCTGTAAGTATTGTAAATCTAAGTGTACGTTAGTTTTTTTTAAATGTTTTTTTTACAGTTACTCCCGATGAAGCTATTAAATAAATGGCGAAATATTGAGCTTTAGAAAAAACAAATATTTTTATTTAATATAGACCACATACCCGATATTTCCAACATACTTACTACAATCTTCATTGTCTTAATGCTGCCTTATATTCTCTGATGATCTGTTTTGCTTTTATGTGTATTCTCCATATAAATATTTTAATACAATTTAAATGATAGAATTTTGATAAAGTTTTTAATTTCTCCGAATTAAACAAAAATTTTTATTAATAAAATTACAGCTTTCAAATAATTAGCGAAATGGGATACAAGGTTCAACATTATACAAAATTAGTAGGAATTAAAGAGTTCCCTGGAGAATGTTATGATAACCCCATTTTGACACTAACAACTACCTCTAATTGGAAATGCAATTACCTACACTATATTTCATTTGTATTCTGCCGGATTTGCGATTAATAATTCTCCCTTCCTTGTTTCAGATGATATAATGGACCACCCTACCCGCAAAATGAAAGTAAGTAGGCAATAATAACTTCCAATATTCGGCAAAGTGAAAATCGAGGAGAGTGAATGTGCCAAGGCCCTTAGGGCACTACTACAAGAGCCCCTCATCTCTCTCCCTTATTTACTAAATATTATATGAATACCGACCGAGCTTAGAGTTCTTTTTTAATTATACGATATCACTTCGGGGTAGATGGAATACAGTGCTGTATTCTCTCTCTTCAACTTCTTTATTGCGTCATTTTACTTGCAGTTATGGAGATTACTCCATTGCAAGGTATTTTGCGTAAAGTGGCGTCTTTCAGAAAAAAGCAAACGTATTTCAAAAGTAATATTTAACTGCATAATAGTTCTGTTACTTTACATAATTAGTTCTCTTACAATAAATACTTACATCTCGTATACGAGAAATAAAATAATATTTATTTATATATTTTTTATTAATATTGCTTTTTATAGTTCTTAAAACAAATTGGTATTTCCGGTTTTTGTCAAAAAGGGTCTAAAGCAAATAGATATTTATTGAATGTTGTTTTTAATTTAACTACCATACAAGTGTAGTGATTTTATTTTCAAAATATGTTATATTTTTATATAATTATCCTTCCTAAATGTCTCTAACTTCGACAGATACTGCAAGGGCGGTGACTTCAGTTAAAGATGGTCGTAGCCAAATATTGGGTGTTAGTCGATCTTCGGTTCAAAGAGCAGTTCGGCGTTTTAGCAACACCGGTAACTTTACAAGAAGATCCGGATCAGGTCGTAGAAGGTTAACATCCGAAAGAGATGATCGATTTCTGGTCTCATCATGTTTGAGAAATCGGCATCTAACTTCAGTTGAACTGGCAAATCATCTAAGCGAAGTGAGAAATGTGGATGTAAGCAGAAGGGCAGTTCGTCGACGACTTGTTAAAGGTAATTTATTATCCAGAAGGCCTGACCTATCTCCAATACCATTGCAGAGCTCGCCTTGCTTTTGCAAGAGAACATGAAAACTGGAGTGAAGCAGATTGAAGCAATGTATTGTTCTCAGATAAGTCCAGATTTTGTCTAAGGTCATTAGAGGGCCGAAAAAGGGTTTGGAGGAGACACGGAGAGCAATTTTTTCAATGTAATATTGCGCCAAGTTATCGGGGGGAAAGGGGGCTTTATGGTTTGGGCTAGTATCAGTTCAGAAGCCTATACTGATTTATTTAGAGATAGAGATTCTATGACTGCTGCAAGATAGATAACAAGTATTTTAGATCAGCATGTGGTACCTTTTGCTCCTTTCATTGGACCTAATTTTATTTTTATGGATGACAACGCGCGTCCTCACCGTGCTAGAATCGTCAACTAATATATAGAGAGGGTGGGAATTGTCCGTATGAACTGTCAAACTTGCAGTCCCGATCTCAATCCCATAAAATATCTATGTGATATGATGGGAAGACATCTTCAAGCAGGAGTACCCCGTCCAAACAACTTGGCTAAACTTAAATCAGCTCTTCACGAAATATAGGACCAATTGGATTAATTTGATATCCAGAGGTTAATTACCTCAATCCCTAGACGTGTACAAGCTGTTATAAGGGCCCGGGGAGGAAACACTAGGCATTGATTTATTATCAATGTTTTTCTTAATTTCAGAAAGTTTTGAATATTCTTCTATTTTTGAGTTTTGGCGTATGTCTCTGTAAATAAATAATTTTTTTGGATAATTTGTAAAAATTATTTTAATCTAAGATATTGTATATCGTATTGTAACGATAAGACTACCAAAGACAATTCAAATACTATTATAAAATAATACCTTAATCAACTATGGGAGCTTATCGTCTATGCTTCGCATAACTCAGTCTCTCAAGTGTGAATCCGTCTTGTCTTAAACTATGAATTAAACAATAAAAATTCAGTTGATAACAAATAAACCAATGAATTAACTAATCATATTGATTTAGCATAAAACATAATGATAATACTTCGCACATGCAAATCCCGCTTGCAGCTTTACAACTAAATGAAATGATACTTACGGCATCGACGATTTGCTTGCTTCTGTAAGGATGTTTTTCCTCCTGATTATGTAAGTAGGTCTTACATGTTTGCCATTTGAGTGGTCTTAAAAAAATTGTTTAAATTGTCGCACCATCTTTGTCTTGGTCTGCCAATACTTCTTCGTCTATATGGTGACTTATCTCATGCTGTTCGTACTATTCCATCCTCTGAAATTCTACTGATGTGTTTGTTTCACTCCTGTTTTCGTTTTGTCATCCATCCATTTATGTCTGCTACATTACATGCTCTTCTTGTTTTCGCTTCTCTTCCTATCCAACAGACTCTTCCCTGATATTCGTCGGAGTATTTTCATCTCTGTTGTTCCTAGTAGTCGTCTTGTTTAAGACGTGTCAGGTCTTGTCAATGCCATGTATGTTAATATAGGTCTTGTAGCGTTATAACTGCTACATTCCCTGCTTTCTTTCCTATGTTAATATATTTTGTTAATTCTATTCTCCAATTTCCGTATCTTCTGTCATAATTCATATTCTTCTATATCCTCCATTGTATCTCTTATTTTTCTATATATTTTCTCGGATATAGATTGTATCAGAATTATGTCGTTACTTAATTGATTCATTATTCTCTTTTCATTTTTACTGGTATTTGGTATAAAAACCAGTTGGCGTCCAAATCTATCTTCTTTATATATATTTTAGTATCTACCTTTCCTATTTTCTTAATAATCATCATTTTTATCTTTTACTCAAGTTTCTAAAGAGTGAATTTTATTTTCATCTCTATTTCCGTTACTTTGGAACGAGAGGTCCCATCTTTATTCTTTCGACATTTCTCCTTCCCATTCGATACAAAAGTCGATATAAAGACTTCTATTTTCTAAAAATGTCGATTTTCTTCATGACTTCTCTAAGAATAGAATAACCAATTGTTGTGTCGTCTCCAGATTTGGAGTCAACCTCCGGGATACATTTCTCAGGTGCGGGTCAAATTCTATTACCATCCAGAAGACCAACCGGCCTGAGAATGGAACCATTATTCCAACAGGAGAGTTGACTCCGAGACAAGGAAATCCAAAACTACCAACATGGCTTGCTAACAACCAGAGCAGAAAAGACTAGGATAAAACTTAGGATTTGGTGACAAAAATTGTTCTTTCATATACCTAATGTAACACTGTAGCAAGAAGTCGAATAATTTTTATTTAAATTCAATACGATATTTAACATTTATTTTTCTGTTTTTTTTTTATATTTCAATAAACATGTGTTAATTTAACTGTGTATTGTTTCTTCTTTTTACTTGTTTGTGTATGTTGCTCCAGAGTAGGCCATATTCACGTCCTGAGTGAGCTAGCCAGGGAGTGTTTCGTATAACGTCTAATGTAGCAATTTTGTAATTGATGCATTAGGGGTTATGACGGTAAAAATTGGTCCCAACGGGAAACGATTTGTCACTCCAACGTTGTCAGTGATGTTAGTCAGGTTGTAGCAGCAAACTAAGGTTTGCGGTTACAGGTTGACAACAGCAGCTCAACGTTGGGATGTTACAAATTGAGCCTCGAAGGGTTACAAATTGGCACCCAATGAATATTTGTTGGCACGTCATAGATTGACGTCCAATGAATGTTCGTTGGAATGTTACAAATTGGCGCACCAACGTAATATACTCTGAGTAATGCATACATTCTTGTATTTAGTTGAAACAATACTTTTATATTTTCTTGCTATTATTATCTTTAACATTTTTCTTCCTTTTTGGAGTAATAAATTTATTAAATTTCAGTAAAAATATCTATTTTCTATCTTACTTACTTAGTTTTTTATCTAATTTTTACTGATAGTTTTTTTTTATCACCAACCTTTTTTAATGAAATCGTAGGCTTCCACGGCCAGAGTCAGAATTATAGTTTATTCGTCTTCCGGGTTTGGACCGTGTCATTTGTGAGTGACCCAAAACTGGGTTCATCTCGACGTTTCGCTACAATTATATGTAGCTTCTTCAGGAGAAACAAGGAAAAGAAAAAAGAAAACAAAAGAACAGGAAGATGGGTAGTTAGCAACGGTAACTCAGTTACTCAACGCAACCAGAGGCGAATACTAACTACCAAGATGGGCATTTGGTCACAGTAACTCAACTACTCACCTCTGTCTGCGTTGCCAGAGGTTTTCACCTCTGGCTGCGTTGAGTAGTTGAGTTACTGTGACCAAATGCCCATCTTGGTAGTTAGTATTCGCCTCTGGTTACGTTGAGTAACTGAGTTACCGTTGCTAACTACCCATCTTCCTGTTCTTTTGTTTTCTTTTTTCTTTTCCTTGTTTCTCCTGAAGAAGCTACATATAATTGTAGCGAAACGTCGAGATGAACCCAGTTTTGGGTCACTCACAAATGACACGGTCCAAACCCGGAAGACGAATAAACTATAATACCAACCTTTTTTGTCTGCTGGTTATCATTAACCTTGGCAAGTTCATGTGTTGTTGGGTAGTGTTAAAACTTAATTAAATATAAAATAGTAGCTTTATATTATTTTCTTAAAATTTAATTATCTTTATCTCTAAAGTTAATTTGGTTACTTGGTTTATATAAATTATTGTTTGTTTAAATAATCTTAAAAAATGGCTACCATCAACCCTAAGCATTTGAAAACTGATGAATTAACTTATGAGTTAACTATTAGAGATCTTGAGGTTCCTTCTACAGTCGATGAGAAAAGAAAAGTCCTTAGTGGAATTTTGTCTCAGGAAGCAGCAGACAGAAGCTTCTCTGAAACAGTTGTCTCTCTTGATTTTGATCAAGACCATAATCAGGCCTTGGCTACTCTTAATGATTTATCAAGTATCATCGATGAATTTTCAGGTAGTAAGTCCGATTATAGGTACAAATGTATTTGTTCTCGTTTAACTCATTTGTCTGGCCGTGTATCTCGTCTGAAAACCACTTCTTTGACGCAGGAAAAAATCAAAAGACAGTTACGGAGTAAACTATTGTCAATTGAGGGTGTGCTTGTGGAAAAACTTAATGTTCCTTCAGAATCTACTCCAGTTAGGTTGGAACCACATACTGCATCTTCAGCAGTAAAGTCTGTGCCCATTTATAAATGGGGAATTCAAAAGTTTTCCGGCAAACAGCCTTTGATTCCTTTTCTCGAACAAATTGAAACGCTTAAAATCTCCAGGAATTGTTCTGATGATGACCTGTTTCTTTCTGCAGGAGATCTGTTTGATGGCAATGCTTTCACTTGGTGGCATAATCATCTTCTTAAAAAGACATTTCAGTCATGGTCTGACTTAGTTGCCGCTTTAAAGGAAACTTATCTTCCGGCAGATTATGAGAGGAATTTGTGGGAACAAATTCGTTCTACAAGGCAATCTTTTCGAGAACCTGTATCTACATTTATCTCTAATTTTGAAGCTCTTTTCTTCCGTTTACCTTCTGTCGTTTCAGAGAAAGATAAAGTATCTGAAATTAGACGTGGTCTTTTGCCAGATTACATCAAAGCTTTGGCTTTGCACGATATAGACACTGTATCTGATCTTACCTCTTACTGTAAAAGAATTGAGTCTGCGTTATCTATACCCCACTTTAATAATAAGAAGTTTTCATATGAAACAAATTCGCTTGATGAAATTTGTTGGAATTGCAACAAACGAGGTCATGTGTATCCTCAGTGCAGGTACCAGAAAAATAAATTTTGTTATGGTTGCGGTTTTAAGAACGTTATTAAGGCACATTGCCCCAAATGTTCAAAAAACGAAGCGCGAGGTTGTTCCATAGTGGACAGGAATCAACCTCATTGCAGTCAAATGTCTGCATCAAACCTAAAAGGGAAGAACATACCAGGGAAAAATTTGAAGAAAACTTCAAACAAAGGACAAGCAGAGTAACATTTCAATTACCACCTATTATAACAACGCAAGCTGAAACTTCTGATTCTAATTGTGATTTTAATCCTTTACCTATAGACAAAACTCCCATAGATACAACGCACAAGGTTTCTTTAAATCCTGCGAATATTTCTTTTCCGTTGATTTCAACGTCTGATACTTTATGTAGAACTAATCCTCTTCTCGATATTCGTACACAAGATAATCGACCATATATTTCAATAAATATTGGCAGTGAAACAATATCTGCACTTGTAGACTCTGGTAGTAATGTCTCTATTATTGGCTCTCCAGCTTTATTTCTTCTTAAGAAGCTGAATTTGCATCTTCACTATGATGTTTCAGTACAGCTAACTACTGCTGATGGTAATGTTCAAAGTACCTTAGGTTATGTGTTTTTACCTGTTACCTTATCTGATAGCACACAAAAGTTAAAAGTTTTAGTGGTTCCTTCTATCTCACATAAAATGATTTTAGGTATGGATTTTATGAAATTGTTTAGAATTTCTTTAGATTTCTCAAATTTTTCGTATAGTACAGCTAAACTGTCAACTTGTGTTGTTAATACTATAGTAAGTTCAGAGGATTTATCCACCTATCAGCTTTCACAGCTACATTCGGTAGTCAAACTGTTTAAGGAAATAGGCCCAACAGATTCTATTGGTAGAACCCACTTGTATACTCACCATATAGACACTGGTGATGCGAAACCAATCAGGCAAAGACAATATCCTCTTTCGCCTGCTATGCAGAAAATTCTCAACGAAGGAGTTGATGAGATGCTTAAGTTAAAAGTCATCGAACCATTAACAACCAGTACACCTTGGTTGTCTCCTTTGTGGTTGGTTCCGAAGAAAGATAGTTCCTATAGAGTTTGTTTTGATGGTCGAAAACTTAATTCGATAACAGTTCCTGATAGTTACCCCATGCCTTTAATAGATTCAATTATATCTAAAGTAAGAGATGCTAAATTTATTTCGTCGATCGATTTAAAACAAGCTTTTTATCAGATACCTTTGGATGATCAATCCAAATTAAAGACTGCATTTACAGTTCAAAATAGAGGTTTGTTCTGTTTTAATGTATTACCTTTTGGCTTAAATAATAGTGCACAAGCTATGTGGAGAGTTATGGATTCAGTTATAGGTCCTTTACTGGAGCCTTATGTTTTCTATTATCTTGATGATATTATTGTTGTTACTCCTGACTTTGATTGTCATATCAAAATTCTTAAAATGTTGTTTAAGAGACTTAAAGATGCAAATCTTACAGTCAATTTTGAAAAGTGTCAGTTTTGTAGACCTTCTCTTAAATTTCTTGGTTTTGTTGTAGATCAACAAGGGTTAAGAACTGACCCAGCTAAAGTAGAAGCTATTTTGGAATATCCAGTTCCAAAAACTACTACTCAAATTCGTAGACTTATCGGATTGATAGGTTATTACCGTCGATTTTTGAATAATTTTGCATCCATTTGTACTCCTATTTCTGATTTACTCAAGGGTAAAAAGAAAGGACAGTCTATTGTTTGGACTCCAGAAGCTAACTTAGCTTTTAGTCAGATTAAACAGGCACTAACATCTGCTCCTGTTCTTGCTAGTCCAGACTTTGACAAGCATTTTTATCTTGCTTGTGATGCAAGTGACACTGGTGTTGGAGGTGTATTATTCCAAAAAGAAGATGGTTTAGAGCATCCTATAGCTTTCTTTAGTAAAACTCTTTCTAAAGCTCAACGTAAGTACACTACTACTGAGAAAGAACTGCTGGCTATTTTATTATCTATTGAAAAATTTAGGTGTTATATTGAAGGAAGTGAAAACTTCACTGTGATTACTGATCACTCATCCTTACAGTGGTTATATTCCATGAAAAACCCTTCTCCTAGAATTGCTAGATGGATAATGAAATTATCCTGTCACAAGTTCACTGTCATTCACCGTAGTGGTTCTTTAAATGTTGTGGCAGATTCTCTTTCTAGAATACCTGAACAAAATCCTGAAGTTTCTCTTTTAGATTTATCTAATCTTAAAACAGATTCTTGGTATGATAATATGGTACAAAAAGTACAAAATAATCCAGATCAATTTCCTGCTTTTAAAGTTCATGGTAATGTTCTTTACAAGCATATCTTTTCAAGGAATAAGTTTTCAGATCCTTCCCCAGAATGGAAAATTTTCGTTCCGTCTCCTCACAGAAAAGAGATTTTGAAACTCTTTCATGATGATCCTACTGCTGCTCACCTAGGAGTATATAAAACGCTCTCTAGAATCACGGAATTGTATTACTGGCCTAGAATGAGACTTTATGTCGCAAACTATATCAGTAAGTGCAAAATCTGTGCTGCTAGTAAACCAGGAAATGTACCTCCTGCTGGTTTAATGGGACAGTACAGGGATATTAATTTTCCATTTCAGTTTTTATCTGCTGACTTATTAGGTCCTTATCCTAGATCTAAAAATGGAAATCGTTTTCTTTTAGTTGTTGTCGACTGGTTCACGAAATTTGTTTTTGTCCATCCAATGGCAAATGCTACCTCTACAGCTATTGTTAAATTTATTGAAAATCAAGTTTTTCTTATCTTTGGGGTACCACAAATTTTCGCAGTTGATAATGGGAAACAGTTCGTTTCCAATGATTTCAAAAATTTAATGAATAAATATAAGGTACAAAAAATTTGGTATAATGCGAGATATTTTCCTCAAATAAATCCTACTGAGAGAGTTAACAAAACTATCGTAACAGCTATTCGTTCTTTTATACATGATAATCATAAAGATTGGGACAAAGAAATCTTTAAGATTGCCCAGGCTATTCGCCTTGCCAAACACGAAGTTACACAATTTAGTCCTTCGTTTCTAACTTTTGCCAGAAATATCCCTTTGGACGGTTCCTTCTTTGGTGCAATAGAAGACAAAGCAAGCAATGTCATTAATATTAATAACAAGCTATTCGATCCAAGACCACTAGAAAATATGTCTTCTATTTTCAAAGAAGTGCAAAAGAGAATACGTCACTCTTATGCGACGAATTCTAGCAGCTATAACCTTCGTAGACGTGATGTCAAATATCACGTTGGTGATAAAGTCTGGAAGAAAAATTTTGTCCTATCAAAAGCTGTCGATGATTTCTCTGCAAAACTAGCACCAAAATTTGTCCCTTGTATTGTCAATAAAGTTTTGTCTAAATTAGTCTACAATTTAAAGGATCTAGATGGAAATGATCTTGGAAATTTTCATGTCAGGGATATCAAATTAGATGTCACTGATTCTAGTGACGATGAAAATCAGTAATGCATGTTAAAAATATATCTTTTGAGTAAAACTTGCAGTTATACTATTATATCTTACCTTTAAGTGTAATTTAAACTTACATATATCTTGTATTGCATATATTTTAAATTATCTTCTTATCTCTTTTGTTAAGCTTATACATACTTTTTATTACCTACGTTAACAAATATCTTCGTTATTTATGGACTTTTCAATAAAATATTTCGTTTGCTAGAAAATTTATCTACTACTTTTCACAAGTTTGATTGTTATTTACTTTTCTTTATCTTCGTTTAATAACACATTATCTATTACCTTTGCAAGTTAGCTACTTGTATTACCTTTATAGTGTTATTAAAACTATTGCGGTAATAACTTATGTCTAATTTTCATACCTAGTGCAAGTGTCTTGTTTTTCCGTTAAATGGGTTCAAATATGAGATTTGTTCGAGCAAGCACATAAAAATTGCCTAAGATGATTTATCTTCGCGGGACTTGAGGTCACTGCAGGAAAACTATTAACAAGGGCGTTAATATTTTCCATTTACCCATTAGGGGTGTTGCGTTAGGCATAATTCTTTATCGTTTGGAGTGAAAGTAATCTTATGCATATATCTTCTTTTAATAGAAACCTCTGGTGTAAGATTATGAAGCTTTGAAGTTTTTGATTGCATTTGAATTGTCTTTAACATTTTAAATACATACGTCTATATTTATACAGTTCTAGTTCTATTTCTTTTGTGTAGATCCCTGGATAGTGTTTAGTGTTATAGCAATTTTATATGATATTACCACAACTTGTCTTATCTTTGCTTTGTATTTTCCTTTATCATAAGTAAGCCAAATTTTATGCAGTATCTTTAATTTCTTTTGTGTAGAACTTTGACTTACTAGGTATTGTGAAGAATATACTTATCTTTATCTAACAATCAAAATTACTTGTGTTACTTAATTATCTTGATATTTACCTACCTTTAATTTTTGATACTATTTGGTACAAAAATTACTTTATCTTATACTAGCTTAATGTTAATTTGCTGTTTTATTGACTTGCCTTAGTCCATAAATATGCATATGCAATATGCCGAGAATTTATTCTCATTATCTTATCTTTAATAAACAATGTAATTGTTTCCAGACCATACTGTCTATTGAAGTTTAGTCATAATAAGTTTCTCTGATTTAGTTCACAATGATTGCCCTCATCAATGCATAACTATAATGGATTTTCTTTTTCTTGAGTGTTATATTTTAATGAAAATTTTTTTATTGCATTTGCAAGGTAGATTTAACCTTATGCATACTACTATTTAGAAATCTGGTGTAGGGTTGTGTCTCTTTGAAATGACAATGAAAAGGTTTTGTTTTTATACCCTCTTGTATAACTTTGCTCTATACAATTTTTCTGTATAGATTACTTCATTATTCCAACAGGTGCATAACGTTTGGATATAAATCAAAGTATATTTATGACTAATTTTTCTTCTTCAGTTCAACTGAGTATAATTTTGCGCAGTTTTCTTTTCATCTTGTGTAAATTTTATACTTAGTAGATGTCTAGATTGGTCTTACTAAATTTTTACTTATTTCTTTTATATTTTGACGTTTACCTTATCTTTCTTAACTGCTTATAATGTTCTACTCATACTATCTCATGCAATATATGCAACTAAAATCTAGATTAGTATTATGATAACTAATATTTGGACTTATATACCTACTGCATTACTGATGATTATGATATCTTATCTTTTATAACTTAATGATTATATGCATATCTAGTGATATTGCTAATATCATAATTACCTATGCTTAAAATTAGCTTCCCTTAAGAACTAACATTCTTGAAAGAATGTCTTTCTAACGATGTTTATCTACATGAATGATAGATACATCGCCCCCATATTAGTTGTTGTTGTATGATATATATGTAATTACATATATATGGGACTGAACTATGGTGGAGATGTACATTTATACCACTGGATCTTCCTTTAATGGTAAGGTTGTCTTTAGGGTATGGCGTCGGGGGGTTCATAGTACACAGGACTGTCGTCTCTGAGGAGCGCTTTCGAGGTTTAACCATGGATTATGGGCTACTGCGTTCATACCAACATGATTTCAATCGACCCAGTGTATAATCGATGTACAGTACCAAAGGTTGCGGATAACCCTTAACGTAGCTTTTCTCCCTCTTGGTCTACGACCAATTTTAGTGTGACGAATACTACAATTCGTTGGGATAAAATATTTCCCTGAGTATTAACTCTAAAGCCTTGTAAGGAATTGCTATAAGATATAGCATAGGATTATTTACCTTACAATTTTAGTGTGACGAATACTATAATTCGTTGGGGATGAAATAATACCCAGAGTTCTCACTCTAAAGTCATTTAGTGTATATAGTATTACAATACTGTAATACATAGTTTATAATTATGTAGTTAAAATTTTAGTTTAACGGATACTATAATTCGTTGGGTGATAGTCATTTATTTTTTGACTTAGGTTAATATAAGTATATTAATTTTTATATCTTATAACAAGTTAACCATTTTCACTTTATTTTGTTTAAATAATAGTATCTAAACTTACAAGCTAATATACCTATATCTAGGTATCTACATAACTTTATTATTTGGTAAAGATTACCTTTATTATTATTTTGATGATCATAACATATAATGAGTTTAGTGATGAGAAAAATTTCTCAAGGTACTTTCGAAATTTTTCTACCGGGTGGTGGAAGTGTGTAGCGTTATAACTGCTACATTCCCTGCTTTCTTTCCTATGTTAATATATTTTGTTAATTCTATTCTCCAATTTCCGCATCTTCTGTCATAATTCATATTCTTCTATATCCTCCATTGTATCTCTTATTTTTCTATATATTTTCTCGGATATAGATTGTATCAGAATTATGTCGTTACTTAATTGATTCATTATTCTCTTTTCATTTTTACTGGTATTTGGTATAAAAACCAGTTGGCGTCCAAATCTATCTTCTTTATATATATTTTAGTATCTACCTTTCCTATTTTCTTAATAATCATCATTTTTATCTTTTACTCAAGTTTCTAAAGAGTGAATTTTATTTTCATCTCTATTTCCGTTACTTTGGAACGAGAGGTCCCATCTTTATTCTTTCGACATTTCTCCTTCCCATTCGATACAAAAGTCGATATAAAGACTTCTATTTTCTAAAAATGTCGATTTTCTTCATGACTTCTCTAAGAATAGAATAACCAATTGTTGTGTCGTCTCCAGATTTGGAGTCAACCTCCGGGATACATTTCTCAGGTGCGGGTCAAATTCTATTACCATCCAGAAGACCAACCGGCCTGAGAATGGAACCATTATTCCAACAGGAGAGTTGACTCCGAGACAAGGAAATCCAAAACTACCAACATGGCTTGCTAACAACCAGAGCAGAAAAGACTAGGATAAAACTTAGGATTTGGTGACAAAAATTGTTCTTTCATATACCTAATGTAACACTGTAGCAAGAAGTCGAATAATTTTTATTTAAATTCAATACGATATTTAACATTTATTTTTCTGTTTTTTTTTTATATTTCAATAAACATGTGTTAATTTAACTGTGTATTGTTTCTTCTTTTTACTTGTTTGTGTATGTTGCTCCAGAGTAGGCCATATTCACGTCCTGAGTGAGCTAGCCAGGGAGTGTTTCGTATAACGTCTAATGTAGCAATTTTGTAATTGATGCATTAGGGGTTATGACGGTAAAAATTGGTCCCAACGGGAAACGATTTGTCACTCCAACGTTGTCAGTGATGTTAGTCAGGTTGTAGCAGCAAACTAAGGTTTGCGGTTACAGGTTGACAACAGCAGCTCAACGTTGGGATGTTACAAATTGAGCCTCGAAGGGTTACAAATTGGCATCCAATGAATATTTGTTGGCACGTCATAGATTGACGTCCAATGAATGTTCGTTGGAATGTTACAGTCTAATTGCTGCTATATGGATACTTGTTTTTGTGTCTTATCTTAGGTGTTTGTTCTTCCAGATTGTGTCATTAAGATATCATGCCCCTTTACTTGCTTTCAAGCTTTGTTGTTGTACTTCTTCGTCAACATCTCCGTTTACTAGTTATATCTATTCCCAGATATCTAAACTTTGCTTTCTGCTTTATTATTTTCCTATCAATTTCGATTTTACACCGTAGTGGGTATTTACATGTTGTCATATATTTGGTTTTTTCTGCTGATATTATCATATTGTATTTCTTAGCTGTTGAATTGAAGATATTTGTTAATATTTGGAGCTCGCCTTCTGTCTCGGCAATTAACGCGGCGTCGTCTGCATAACATAATAATTGGATTTCTTTATTACCCATTCTGTAGCTATGACCTTTACATACTGCTTGTATTATTTCGTTCATTATTATAATAAAGAGAAGTGGGCTTAAT
The DNA here is from genome assembly GCA_918026665.1 of Diabrotica balteata. Classification (NCBI taxonomy): domain Eukaryota; kingdom Metazoa; phylum Arthropoda; class Insecta; order Coleoptera; family Chrysomelidae; genus Diabrotica; species Diabrotica balteata. The sequence goes on along the minus strand of OU898280.1, from coordinate 112,400,489 downwards.
GAGTTACCCTCTCTGACTCCGCTTTGTACTGGTATACACTGCGTTAGATTTTCATTTATCTTTGTCTATATTCGATTATAAAGTTGGATGTTTTTATGGTTTGTATAATATTAATTGGTATGCTTTTTTTATAAAGTAGGTGTAAGACGTCTTTGACTTGGATGCGATCGAAAGCCTTTGTCAGGTCTATAAATCATAGATTTGCTGGTTTGTTGTAATCGATAGCCTTTTATGTGATTTGTCTTAGTACAAATTTGGCGTCTACGCAGGATCTTCATTGTTATTGACTAACAGTTTAGTAACAGTAACTTTAAGTTGTTGTTTTATTGATGTTATTGGTTAGGACTTTTGTGGTAAGCTTAAGTGCGGTGTTCCGTAGATTTATACCACTATAATTGTTGGGGTCTTATTTATCTCCTTTCTTGAACATTGCTATCATTATGCTGTTTCTCCATGCGTCTGGTTTATTGCAGTGCAATATTAGTTTGTGTATAAGTTTTGCCATCTCTAGGGTTATACTTTTTCTTCTGTGTTTTAAAAGCTCATTGGTTATTCCGTCTAGTTCTGGTGACTTTCTATTTTGAGTGAATTTATGGCTGTTTCTACTTCCTCAAAACTGATTTTTATTTCGTGTGTAATAATTTAATATGCATAAATAAATTATCTACACAATTTGTAGTAAAATCTTTTGTCAAAGCTGTTTAGTAATGTTTTTGGTCAGAAATAGTTTTAGTTCAGCTTTCGTGTCTGGTAGACAAACCTATCCAATCAGGTGAATTATATCGTGTAAAAAACTAATTTCTAATTATCTTTTTTATCTAAAAGAATCTAGGTTTTACAAGAAAATTCCACATTGGTTAGTCTGTTAGTTCGATATTCGATAAGTTCGGCCCTGCAAAGTGTATAAATTCGTCTAGGAGGGCGTTTGAAAAGTCTGAGAAGGAAAAAAACACAAAAGGCTACACCATATGAGGAGACGAGAAGCGGACGCAAACGGCGATTTTGTAAAACACGAGTTAACTTTCAAAAGGCTTTTAATTTCCCACTAGGGGGATCTTTGCAATCAGAGGATATTGACGCATTCTATTTTCAATTAACGGGATAGATTTTGTATTGAGACCAGAGCTTTTTATTGTGGCTACTTTAAAAAGTTATGCTCTAACTGAAAAAAAACGTTAAGCTACACTCTCTGGATTTTGGGGGATATTTTTTCATAACAGAAAATATATATAAAAAATAAGACTAATATATATATATATATATATCATATATATATATATATATATATATATATATATTCTTATTAATATATTATAAGAATTATTAGCAGTTTTCCAGCGTTTGGAAAATTATGAACAGAAAATTTAAGGATGTGTAGAGGAGATAAAAAGAGAAATGGTACAACAGATAAAAAAAATTAATAAAATTAAAAATAAAATTGAAAAACAAGAAAAGAAAGTAGAAAACAAGACGAAGGAAATCAAGATTTTCCAAAAAAAGGAATTAGAACAGTTAGAAGAAAAATTTGAAATGGCGCTACAAGAAGACAGGAAAGAATTAGAAAAGAGATTAAAGCAAAATAAAAAATATATTGAAGGAATTGAACTAAGAGAAGTAGAGAGAAAAGAAGTTATCGTCTATGGAACAAGCGAGGCGAAAATACAATTTGGCGGGGATATTAGACAAACACACCCAGTACCGTTTGTTAAAAATTTGAAAACCAAACTGCAACATGTTAGATATTTTGACGATTGCAAAGAAACAATTACAAACCATCTGAAAGAAGGAGCAGCGTTATGGTATGAAAACAAAGAAGATGAGTTTGAAAATGGGACAGATTTCTAAAATAAATTTCTCAACTATTTCTGGGGAAAAAATAAACAGAGGGAAATCAACCAAGAGCTACAGAATGGAGAATATCACGAGAAAATGGGAATATCTGAAGAATGATATGCTTTGCAGATATATAACAATTCAAAATATCTAGATTACAAATACTCTACCGAACAACTGGTAGAAATGATAAGCAGACATTTCGAAAAAACGTTGGAGGATCACGTGATTTTGGGAAACTCTCAAGATATTGACAGTTTGTGCCAATTCCTTCAATTAAAAGAAGCGAAAAGAACAGAAATGAGAAACAGAAGAGACAACATGAGCAATATAATGGACTTAGAAGAAGATATCAATCAAATTATAACCAGAGAAACCGACATCTCCGATCAACAAATGAATATAGGCTAAGAGAATACCACAATTACACTAGACAACAAAATTATGATAACAGGAATGACACACAAAATAGAACATATGAAAATCACAACAGGAATAGAGCTACACAAAATCCTCCGAATAGGAATACGAACTATTAAAGGGACGGTAGAAATAATCAGAGCTTCCAACGACAAAATAGAAGGGAGATGAATCATGTAGCAATAGAAAACTAGAAAGAAGATGTATGCAATGAATCCAGATAGGATTTTCAATAAAGCATCCACTAAATAAAAGTAAAAAACTCTCCGGTAAATTTGGTCACCCGAGAGAGTTTATACAGTTGGCAGGAAACGAAAGACAAAATTCTAATTCCAATCTAATATTTTTAGATGCATTTATAAAACATAAAGCGAATAATATTTTGATTAGTTCTGGATCGGAGATATCGATAATCAATAAAAAAAACTAGTAAAAGAATTAAATTTGGATAGATTTGTGTATAAGATTCCTAGGGTTGCTTTAGTGGGTGCAAACAATAAAAAATTGACGACAGTAAACGAAGGTTTGGGAGTACGGATCAGAGTGGGAGACCAATTCTATATTATGCAATGTGTGGTGATCGAAAATAAAATCATGATATGATAGCGGGAATTGATGAATGATGGAACGCCCCAGATGGAACTTCAAGAAAGCTACTGCTGGTCTGCTTTCACCAGTAACCTTGACAAATGCCTAGGGTGGATTCCACCAAAGAACCAGAACTACAAGAGACTAACAGGAGTAATAATTACCTCAGCAAAAGCGACAATCCCTAGAGGATACCGCAAAGAATATATCCCTGGTTGGACAGAACAGAATGAAAAACTGTATGAAGAATATTGCGAAGATGGAAAGCAGGCGATTGCAGACGAACTACTCCACAGCATTGATGCTGCCAGGCGTGAAAAATGGACACAGACAGTAGAAAACCTAGACTTCCAGAAGTCAAGTCGACAAGCTTGGTCCCTACTGCGGAAACTCGAAAGTAGCAACCCACCCGTTCGCCAAACCAACCTAGTAACTCCAGACAAAATAGCTACGCACATAGTGTCAACCTCTAGGGCATCTCAAAATCGTTTACATACAATTAAAGTTAAAAAAGACCTCAAAACCATAAAATCTAGTCTTGCACACTCAACAGAATATTCCAACCCATTTACGCGTGAAGAAATATCGCAAGCCCTAAATGAAATAAAAACAGTGAAAGCGCCGGGTTTCGACGCCATTTACGCTGAGTTCCTCAAACATAGCGGCAGATTCACTAGGCAATGGCTTGCAGAATTTTTTTCTGACATCCTTTAAATGGGAACGTCCCCCACCAACTTAAAAATGCAAAAATCGTCGCCACTTTAAAACCACGGAAAAATAATAATTCACCGAAAAACTACCGCCCCATCGCACTCTTAAGTATGGTGTACAAATTGTTCGAAAGACTGTTGTATAATAGAATCAGCAAAACCATATTTCAACACTTACCAGTGGAACAGGCAGGATTTAGGCCAAACCGCAGCTGCACAGACCAGGTACTCGCCCAATTATGTGGAATTAAACTTTCAAAAGCAATTAAAAACAACCGCTGTCTTCATCGATCTATCTGCTGCTTACGACACTGTGTGACGACAAGGGACAATATATAAATTAATGCGGATAATCCCATGCAGAAAGACCACTGAGGTTATTAACGCCATGCTATCCAACAGATGCTTTAAAGTTATATTGGGACACAAGACTAGTACCCAAAAAAAACTGAATAATGGACTTCCACAAGGATCCGTGCTGGCTCCCATGCTTTTTAGCCTTTAAATAGCAGACATGCCAGAAACCACATCAAAAAAGTTTGGATACGCAGAGGACTGGACGCTTGCCGCAAGTCATAAAGAATTCGAGGTCACTGAACGCATTCTAATAAACGATTTAAATGCCCTAGGGAATTATTTTCCCAAATGGAGATTGTAACCAACCCAATCCAACTAAGACAGAAGTGTCCTGCTTCCATTTGTATAGGCCAAGAAGGCCAACTATCAACCTCAAATCCATTGTGGGGATAGACTCCTTAACTATAATAAACACCCAAAATACTTAGGTGTTAGACTTGACAGAACGCTAAACTTTAAAGAGCATCTTACTAAGACTTCTGCAAAACTTCGAACTCGTAACAACATCCTGCACAAGCCCTGCGGCACTACATGGGGCTCCCCAGCACCAACACTTAGATCGACAGTATTAGGTCTGGTATACCCCGTAGCGGAATACTGTGCACCAGTATGGATAAACAGTCCACATACTCACCTTGTTGATGTCCAACTCAACCAAGCCATGCGAACTATATCAGGCACAATCATGGCCATGCCCACTTACTGGTTACCAGCTTTGAGTCATATAACTCCACCACCCATCCACCGGGAACATGCCCTTGTCAGAGAATTTACAAAAATCAATACTGATCCTGAGCTCCGCTTCCATGTCGGAACTTCCGCCAGGGACATAATTAGGCTCCGCTCAAGACACCCGCCTCTAAAAACAGCAAAAAGGCTAGTAGATCAAAACTTTAATGTAATTGAACGGTGGAGAGAACAATGGAAGAATAACGCTGCACTAGCTAACTGGAACATGCCATGTATTACAAGCAAACCTGAGGGCTTCAACCAACCGAGACGAATTTGGACCACACTCAATAGAATAAGGACGAACTGTGACAGATGTTCCGACTCACTTTTTAGATGCGAAAAAATACAATCACCAAATTGCGACTGCGGCGCCGAAAGGCAAACAGTAAAACACATGGTAGAGGAATGCCTGATTAGATCCTATAACGGCAACCCTTCGGATTTCCTGGCTGCTACAAAAGAGTCAATCGAATATATTTATAGAAGATTCCAATAATTACTGAATGTATCAATGATGAATTTAAAAAAACCAATGTTACTAATAATATAAGAGAAACGGCAAATCTTACAACATTGAAAATATCAAATATAGAACTAACAACTTAATTAAACAGTGGTTTATTTGGAACGAAGTAATGTGTGATATTACTATCGAACCTGTAATAATTAACATGAAAGGTAACAGTTCAGATTCTGAAGACGATAAAAAATATGAGAAACGAAAAACATACGATAAAAATCTTAAAACAATATTATTTTGAGCTAAATAATGTTTCATTATTTAAATAATTTTACTGTTACCTATAACATCAGTACACTGTAAATATTATTGTATATTTGGTTACATTTTTTTATAAATTATTTATTTACTTATTAATTATGAATGATATTAAAATAATTTATTCAGCTACTTCAAATAAAGCTTTAATTCTGCATAAACATTTTAAAGCAAAACTATAATTTTACATTTTATTTATTTGATAACGTCAAATGTTATAATATATGCATATTTTTTATTGATTGCATGCATTATTCATATTTTTACTATAAAACGTTTTTCGGTGGGTTATCTGTTAAAATATTAACCACCTGGGTATATTATTCATAGTTATAATCACCTATTAATTGCCTTTAATGCATATCCAATAGCTCAGTTTGTCATTCAACCCCTGCATTCATTCATATTCATAAAGGCAACTCCATTTTTGACTTCAGCATTTGATATCTTGTACCCCTCTCTATTTATTATAGACCGACATGTACGTAAATTGTACGGGTAACACTGTCAAAATAAAATCAACCCTTAGTAAGACATCACACGTTATAACCCACATCTACATCCAAAAATATATAGTTTTAATTGTATAATTGCGGCACGGTATAATTCTAGGCTAATGTTAGAGGGGTGGAATGAAATATGCATACTGCAGGATAGCGCACCCTTAAACAGGGAAGGGCGACAATGTTTCACGCATATGGTAAAGGGTTACTTCTGATCAGATGTTGATCATTATCACAATGGGATACAGCCCTTTCCTACAGATGATGTTTTCGAATAAATTATACGGTGTCAGTTCCTGAAAGGGCTAATGGAAATTTGAGGTTAATGTGTTGGAAGTAATGCCAAATTTACAGATGTAATTTATGGTGTACATTCAGGGATTTGTTTTTGTTTCATTAATGATTTATGCTGATTTGTTTTATGACAGATTTTAATTATGTACACAACGCGAATAACAGTGAAGTATAAAGTAATTTAAATTCATAAATTACAGATTGCATCGAATGAAATTTTCTCTCAACTGTTGAATTTTAATTGTGGTATTCAACCTCCAGCTATTTTGTTATAACTAAAAAAATGCTCTCGTGGTATGAAATTTCCACGTGTTTCGTTATTTGAAAATCAAAATCACACTCACTTTACAAACATATTTATTAGTGTTAAGTGATTGCACAGCATAACCGCCAGTTTGGTGTCTAAGAATTAAGAAGTAAATTTAGGTACGTTTGATGCTCTGATTTCAAAAATGTTTTTTAGAAGCAACCGTTTTATAGTAACTTTTGATAAATAAAATAACTATACTGTCCATGTAAAAAGTTTATTAAAGAATAATTATTAACCGGAGAAACTGAGAATGTTAATTAAACACATGTGTAACCGTTTTAACATTAACTTAACTCTTCTTTTTCTTATATATTAAATATAACATTAGTCCGGGAGCTTATATTAACCCTCTCTTATTCCACTAACCACTAGCTTATTCAAGATTTGAATACAAAGACCTAATACAAAAGACCTGAAAGCAAAGACCTAATACAAATTAACAAATACATAATTTAAATTGACAAATTCAACTTATTCAATAAATTGTTAAAAACTGTCTTTGACAATACTTTTGTGAACAAGTCCGCTAACTAATTACTTGTATTGACATAGCTTACACAGATATTCTTATTTTCACACTCATCTCGAAGAAAGTGAACATTAATATCAATATACTTTGTTCTGCTATAAGATTTTGGTAAGTACCATGGATTTTTTCTGCAAGAGGGTGATTAGTGAATAGATTATTAATGGACTGGGTAGATGCAAGGGAGTTTGTACAGATGGCAATATGTTGATTGGGAGCTGTGCAGAGTTTGAAGGCTTGGTAAATAGCATACAGTTCACCAGTGTGAACGTTGTATGTCGCACGTATTTGATATGATCTTATGACTGTTTCGTAACCGCACAACCAGCCTTCATTTCGCTCTTTGATGCGTCAGTGTAGAGGACCCGATCGAATTTCTTAAAATTTCCTTTAAAAAGTATTTCCTAATCAATTTTCGGCTGGTTTTAGCTTTGCTCAACGTTGTAAGTAACATTTAATTTCGGTAAAATTTTGGTTCAAGGAGAATTCTGCGGAATCGGGAGAGGGTTAGTTAGGGATAGGTATATATATATATATATATATATATATATATATATATATATATACCAGAGTCAAACCCGGAAAACAACTGAAATCATATATATCTATATATATATATATATATATATATATATATATATATATATATATATATATATATATATAGATAGGATAGATAGATATATAGATATAGATAGTTATAGATAGAAGTTGCCATGATGATCGCCAAAATCCGTAACGGATAGGTACATCAAGAAGAAGAAGAAGGATGTTTTGGATACTGGCATACTTCTGACTTCTCCAACAAACAATATGTAGTTCCACAAGTAACATCTTTTTCCTTGCAATATATCCGTTATTTGTTCTGAATGTACTTTGCATATAGGTAAGTGATGCAAACTTATAATATATCATCATCATCAACTAGCCTCTAACGTCCACTGGTGAACATAGGCCTCTTGCATGCTTTTCCACTTAGTTCGATTTTGCGCCATCTGAATCCAATTTGTAGTCACTCTTTTTATGTCATCTGTCCATCTCGTTGGCGGTAGACCTCTATTTCTGTTTACTTGTATTTGGGGTCTTCATTCCAAAATTCTTTTTGTCCACCGGTCATCAACTAATCTTGCTACTTGACCTGCCCAGTTCCACTTTATTGTTGTTAGCCTTTCAATAACGTCTGTTACTCCTAATCTTTTGTGTATAGTAGCATTGGGTATTCTATCACGTAGAGAAATCCCTAACATTATTCTCTCCATTGTCCTTGCCGCAACTTGTAGTTTACTCACTGTTGTTCTTGTGAGTGTTAGGGTTTCTGCGCTGTAGATTATCACTGGCAAAACACACTGATTAAATACATTTCTTTTTAGACACATTGGAATCTTAGACCTAAAAATATCCTTCATATTTCCAAATGCAGCCCAAGCGAGATTTATTCTTCTTGTCAACCCGATTGTTTGGTTGTCTCGACTTATTCTGACCTCATGGCCCAAGTATATATAGGAGTCAATCTCTTAATATTTTTGTCTTCTACTGAGATATTTTTGTTGTAGACTAAATTTGTCATAAATTGTGTTTTTGAAAAATTTATTTTAAGACCAACTCTTTTTGTGGCAGTATGGAGTTCTTGGAGCATTATCTGTGCCTGATTAAAGCTGTCTGCAATAAAAACGATATCATCTGCTGCAAATTTAGGGTTATTTAAAAATTTTTCATTTACATTGATGCCCTTTTCGTTCCAATCTATTGTTTTACAAGCGTATTCTAGCAAAGTTGTAAATAATTTGGGAGACATGTTGTCTCCTTGTCAAACACATCTTTCAATACGAAAGGTTCAAATATCTTTTTTAAGTCTTACATAGGCTGTAGCATGCTGATAGGTGTATCTGATGAGGGATATGTATCGGTGATCTATTCTACATTGTGTTAGAGTCTGGAGCATTTCACTTTGATTAACCGTATCAAATTCTTTTTCAAAGTCGACATGTACTTTTTGAATCAACGACTTAATGATTTGCAAATGATCAGTGTTCCTTATCAAACTCTAAACCCTGTTTACTGGCAATGTTGATAGAAGTCTAGTTTTGATGTCAACCTATTAGTTATTATCTTCATAAACAACTTGTAAACGTGAGATAACAAGCTAATAGGTCTATAGTTCTTTAGCTCTGTTTTATCTCCCTTTTTGTGTATGACTACTATAACAGCTTTATTCCACTGAGATGGTGTAACCTCTTTTGAAAAGTATACGTTATATAATTGTGTCAATGCTTTCAATACTGACTTTCCTCCTGCTTTAACTGCCTCAATAACGATTTGGTCATCACCAGCTGCTTTTTTGGTTTTCATTCGATTTAATGATTAAGAATTCTTCGATTGTTATTTCTGGGATATCCTCTAAACCCACATTCTGGACTTTTCTCAACTTAGTGCCGTCTTTCTTACCCCTTCCTCTATATGATTCTGTGTAAAATTCTTCATCTACCTTAATTATCTTATCTTTATCTGTTACCACTTTTCCATTTCGATCTGCGAGCTTAACAATACTCTTCTTACCTAGAGCTTGACATCTTTTTTGTGTTATGTTGTCGTACGTCCTTTCCCATTTCTTTATTATTATCTTTATTAAGTTGTTGTAGTACGTGTGCATTCGTATCGTTTTTGTTCTTAAGTTGTCTTCGTGTCTCCATAAATCTTTTTGTCTCTTGACTGATTTTTTCCTCCTTATCTCTCCTGGGATTTGTATTGCACTTTTTCTCTGCCATCTTAATAGCTTTTACTAAGTTATTATTTAAGGTTATGACACCCCTAACGTCTATATTTGTTATCTATAGACATCTCAGAATTTTCTCTTCGAAGGACATGGTGTTTTCGAGTGAATTCCATCCTATTGGGTGTGTTTTTGTTATCATTTTGTATCTTTGTTTTTGTAGATTTAGCACGATCTTCGCTATTACGATTCTATGATCACTTTCCACTGAATAGCTATTAAAAACTGTTACATCATGGACCATGTCTTTGTTGTTGGTTAGACAAAATCAATTTCATTTTTGGTGACTCCGTCTAAACTTGCCCAGAACATTTTCTTTGGGGACTTTTTTTGAAAAAGCTATTCATTGCAATGAGGCTAGTTCGTACCAAAAAACCCAACCACATTCCGCCTCTTTCATGTATTTGTCCGAATCCGTAGGGACCTATTGCAACTTTGATACCGTCCGGTTTACATTCCAACTTAGCATTAAAGTCACCCATTACTAGATTGTGTGTAGTAGGCTCCAGTTGTACTGCATTTTCTAGGTCTTCATAAAAGGTTTTTACTTCCTAGTTCGAGTGTGTAGATGTAGGTACATAGGCTTGAATTATTTTAAGGCTGGTTTTTTTGTTAAGCTTCAGTATGCAGAGTATTGTTCTTGGGTTAATACTTTTAATTTAGTGGATATTTTTAGTGTGTCTCTTATGTAAAAGAAATTCAACTTCTCCTATTTTTTCTTTGTTTTTCATATAAAAAAGTTGATGCCCTGATTTAAGAGTTATACAGTCTTCTTCTTCACTTACTTCACAGAGACCCATAACGTCCCATTTTATGTGTTTTAACTCTTTTTCTAATTCCAGTAATTTTTCTTCAGATGACAGTGTTCTTACATTGTACGTTGCGATATACATTTGTCGTCGTCCGTGGTAGCTTAATCTGACCCGGGGATTTTTTGTGCCCTCGGTTTGCTGTCTTTCTTGATCGCTATTTTGACCAAAAATCAGCTCACTGCCAGGGACTGAGGGCCTTGTTTTTATCGTGTCAAGCATGCTTGGATTTTAGCTATACTCTACCGCGCTGGCCAGTGCGAGTTGAGTATAATCTTCTTCTTTAAGTGCCATCTCCGCGACGAATGTTGGCAATCATCATGGCTATTCTAACCTTCGAGTCAGCTACTCTGACCAATTGCCTTGAGTTGTAACGAAACCACTCTCTCAGGTTCTTCAAACAAGAAACGCGTCTTCTTCTTACACTTCTCCTACCCTCTATTTTTCCTTGAGTATAATATATGCAAATAAACAAACCTTTTTCTTAGTGTACTGCCTCAAGAAGCAGTCTTGACCAAGAGTTGTAATATTTCTATGGCCGGGTCTTCCCGAGTTACTCCCACAAAACGTATTTAAATCAAAATAAATTGAAATTAAAATAAAGAACTGCTATCATGTTTTTAATTAACTTGCAAAATAATAATAAAAACTAGCCTTGTTGCAGTTCTACAATATTCTTTACAATATACCGGTATTTATCGGTATATACTAAATATTTATCGATTAAAATTATAGTTAAACAATTTTCCAAAAACTCTCCTATGTCCTTTTTAAAATAAGTATTCTTGAAGTCCCCTAAATCTTTGAAAACCGCGTTCTAAATACGACCATTTAGTTACTTAATTAAATCACCCACACTAAACGGCTGACTCAATAATCCTGAGCTCAAATACCAGAATTCCTATTTCGCACTAGAAACGCCCTGATGTATACAATAATCTGACCTAAATACAACTATCATCAAGTTACAAACCCTTTTCTCCTTAATCTTCAAACGTAAGATCACATGCCGAATCATCAATACCCGGAGCGTTGGTAACTAGAGAAGTAATTCGGAAGTCATTAATGGCCTGAAATGTTGACCATCAGGCGTGAAATTCGACATTGCCAGAAGGTAGTCCACTGTAATTCAACACCACTTTGATATTAGAGAAATGTCGCAGATTGATTTTAATAGGTAAATATCGAAACCTGAAATCCCTTTCTGTGAGAAGTACAACTTCTCGCTTATATATCTGCATGATGGCGTATTTTGTTTGTAATTGAATAGGGCTAATTGATAATGTTGCATGGAGAAAGATTTACTTTAATTTAAAAAAGTTAAAGCTACTTACAAAGACTGCTTTGCCATTTAATGCTGATAACTTTATTACTAGTAGACCCAGTAAGCAAAGAAATATTTTACAATATCTTTATGTATAACATTTTACAGCACCGTGGCATCAGCTGCTCCACAAATTTTCGATTTATTTAATTGAAATCAGACCTATGGAATACAATATAATTATAAAATATATTTATACAGCGAATTTATTAACATGTTTTAATGAATTTTGTTTAATTTTTTGTGTTATATAATGTGGGTTTACCAAAAAATCAAAGTTATGTCTTTGCAAGAACATATTATTATTTAAAAATAAGGTTTCATCCACATATATCCTTGAAAAATGATTCATGTTATCTAAACACTGTTATGGCATATAAATATGTACTGCGGCGACGATATCTGTGAAGACCGTCTTCTTCTTCTTCTTCAGCCTTAAGTAATCCAACTTTGGACATATGTCTCCCACAAATCAATCCAGTGTTTTCAATTTTGAGCCACTTGCTTCCAGTTCTGTCCACCGATCTTCTTTATATCATCAGCCCATCTTACTTGTGGTCTTCCACTGCTTCTCTTTTCTAACCATGGTCTCCATTGTTCTTCTCTTGCGTCTTTAACTTAGGTTTTGCTTCTAATCCATTTGTTTGAGTTTTTGTCTATAAGTCTCACCCCGAGCATAATCTTTCCATCGTTCTTTGTGATTTTACTATTTTATCCATATTAAACTGGTGACTGTCCACGTCTGTGAACCATATGTGAATATAGGGAGGATACACTGATCGTAAATTCTGGTTTTCAAATATGTATTGTTCTATTTTAGTGCTTTTCAAGGTCCAATTCAGTTTTTCAAATCCTGCCCATGCTAACCTTATTCTTTTCGTAATTTCGGTAGTTTGATTTTCTTTGTTAACTTTCATTATCTGTCCCAGGTAAATGTATTCTCTTACTGTTTCTAAATGTATGTCGTTCAACGTTATTTCTCTAATGTTCGGCGTATTTGTCATTATTTTTGTTTTTTCCAAGTTTATCTTAAGACTTACTTTTTCCGAAGCTTAAAATAGTTGCGTCATCATAATCTGTAGTTCTTCGAAACTTGTAGCTAATGTTACAATGCCATTAGCTTATCTTAAATGACTCAGTTTTCTTCAATTAACATTTATTCCCTTATCTACCCAGTTAATATCTTTGAATACGTCGTCCAGTCCAAGTGTGAATAACTTTGGTGAGATAACATCTCCCTGGCGAACTCCTCTCTTGATTGGTATATCTTTGGTTTTCGCATCTATTTGTATTTTCATTGTAGCTTTTTTGTAAATATTAGGTATGAGCATTCTGTATCGGGAGTCTATCCTGCAGTTGTTCATAGCTCTCTCTATTGCTCAAAGTTCTATAAAGTCAAATGCCTTTTTATACTTAACGAAGCCACTGTATAAGTTCAAGTGATATTCACTAACTTTCTCCATTAGCGTTCTGACTATAAGAAGATGATCTGCTGTACTGTACTTCCCTTTTTAACCATTGTTTTGGCGAACTTTGCCTGGAACATCAAGAAGAAGCAGAACTAATCTGACTTGACAATGGCAAGGGTGATCTTTCCGAAACATCGCCAAAACATTGGTACAATACGTAGGAATTATCAGGTAAAGTGGTCTCTATTAAAATCTTTGTTTTTTCTAATAAACTCAATATTTCGCTATTTATTTGATAGCTTCATCAGGAGTATACTGAAAAACAATTTTAACATTACAAAAATAGCATACAAATACATTTAAAAACACTTACAGACATTAAAAGATTTCAGATTGAAGTTTGTAATAAATGTCATGATTAAATTGTCTTAAGCACGTTCGTTACAGCAGTACGATGAAAAAAAAATTAAAATTACTTCAAATGTAAAAATAAAAATAATAATAAAAGAAATTGTCAATTCTCAATTGAGAAAAAATACTTGCGCAGTAATTGAGCACTATGAAAACATTAGTCATATGCTAGACCAGGGCTTCCCAAACTTATTCGTACTGTGACGTCCTTAGGACATTGCTATTTTTTGCGACGCCCCCTCAACCCAACCTCCAATAATATTTACCAATTTTAGTACTAGCTTAGTAACTGGTTTTAGTTTTTACAAAAACACTATTTTGAACATTTATATTTTTTATTAGAAATTAAGAACGAAATCAAAACACAGGCACAAAAAAATTAAAAGGAATATTTATGTCACTGGCTGATTAATGCGAAGGATGTGCTTGCGCACATCCTTGTTTGAGCTTGTTTTGAGTACAGCTTATAAAACCGTGGCTCCAGTTTTGAAATTGCCACTCTAATTTCTTTTTTCAAGTTTATGTTTGACCTGTACTGGTTTTTAATTACTGCAACTGCAGAAAAGTCCGTTTCGTACAAGTACGAGTCGCAAATAGTAATAAAACCTTTAATGCAGCAGTTCTCATGGCGTGATATTCATGATAAAGTGAGCTCCAAAATTCAAATAGTTTGTTTGTTGTGTTGAAGCTTTAGGCTGGAATCACAGGACAATTCTGTCAGTTGTTCTTATTTCTCTGTTGAAAGTGTCGATGGCGTGGATGATAGGAAAGGGTTTCTGTTCCATATCTTCGGAAAAATATTTCTCAAAGTGTTTGCTCAATGATAACACGTGTTGTGTAAACATATTTTTTAAAGAGGGATCAAGAATTTTTATCGATTTTTCTTATAGAGTACCTTCCTCTTCCACAAGAGCAACTTCTTCTGAAACCCAGTAATTTTATCTGTCAATTGCAGGATTTGAATATAGTCTCCTGCAAAGACTTATTAAGATTATTTAATTTGTTAAATATGTCACAGAGGTATGCTAATTTTATTATAAGCTCTGAATTAATAAAGTAAACTCTAAAGAAAGTCTTGATTTCACAGGTCATGTTTTAATGTGGTTCATCACTTTAATATGCTATCCATCACAACGCTTAATTCAGGCGTTACGTTTTATGCTGCTAAGGTCTCTCTATGTATGGCATAATGTGTCCATTTTACACTTGGAGCCTTGGTTTTGATGAGAGCTTGTACTCCTCCGTACTGTTCAGACATCGCTCGGGCACCTTCCTTACACACGCCTACACATTTATTCCAGTTAACATTATTTTTAGTCATATATGAGTTTAAAATTTTGAATAAATCAGTAGCTTTACAACTTTCACATATTTTTCTGCAAAATAACAAATCCTCACATATATTTGTTTCGTGTATATATTTTTATTTCTTTAGTTGCCGATTCTCCAATTATCACTGTTACCATATAAACCGCTGCAGGTAAGATTAGTTCCTCGCCGATCGTATGTGGTTTTTTAGAATTGGCAAGACGGTAAGAGACGAGCAATGCTTGGCTAACCTTGTAAATGACTGTGAGTTGATTCCAAATGCCATTTTCCGCCAACACTTTGTGGCAAACAACACATTGTGGAAGTTCTACATTTCCTTTAGTAACGTAGCTAAATTTAATTTTGGTCGTCATATTTTCTTTATTTCTTCTTTTTACTTAAATTAATATTACTGCTCTCGCCTGATTCTACACTTCGTTTTCTATTCTTTTGAGTATTCACTGTTGATAGCAAAAAATTCCGCTTGCGTAATAAAATAAAACAAAAACTTGACTAAATGACAACACACGTGATAGTAGGGATCAGGGGGGAGGGGAGCCGACCGGCGAAACAGAATGCGCCTGGAATGCGCCCGTCGCTCACTCGACTCCAGTGTTGCCACTGTAATGTATGAATAATTTTCTGATTTTCGGATAATTCCATGTACCACAGGATAATTTTCGTATTGAGCAATTTTTTGAAAAATTTAGAACAATTCTACCGACTCTATATTTTTTATTTGATGTATTTATTAATACATATTTTATACTCATTTAAAATCAAAAAAAATATATTTTCTGTATTAAAAGCTAGGCTGACACGCGACGCCCCTGGGACAACGCAGCGACGCCCCAGGGCGTCGCGACGCACAGTTTGGGAAGCCCTGTGCTAGACTATAAAAAGCCCACATTTTGGCACAGGCTGATAACTACAAAAGTACATTATTACTTGAGATGTATCACATTAGCAAAAATAAAAACACCTTAAATTATAAAACTGACACTGGACAGTTAAGTTACATATATTATAACAAATTAAACAAAATTTATAAATATTGAAAATAGCTAATATTCACCTTAAAAACAACTAACCTTAACAATTCATCAAAGATATATCATTCTTCTATATATATGACGCCCCTGGGACAACGCAGCGACGCCCCAGGGCGTCGCGACGCACAGTTTGGGAAGCCCTGTGCTAGGCTATAAAAAAGCCCACATTTTGGCACAGGCTGATAACTACAAAAGTACATTATTACTTGAAATGTATCACATTAACAAAAATAAAAACACCTTAAATTATAAAACTGACACTGGACAGTTAAGTTACATATATTATAACAAATTGAACAAAATTTATAAATATTGAAAATAGCTAATATTCACCTTAAAAACAACTAACCTTAACAATTCATCAAAGATATATCATTCTTCTATAGACTTTTATTTCATTGAATGTGTTTCCTGATGCTAATATCAATAGCTCTTTAACTTTTCGTCTTACTTTGCTTAATTATATGACTTTCCATTTTATGTTTTTCGTTTTTTTGTTCAGTTCTACAAGTCTGGATTTGACAGTGAACGCCAGTTAGTATCGCTATATAAAGCGTTGTTTATTAATTTGGGTGCGGTTTAGACTCCGCATATTCTTAGCACCCTCTGCCTCCTATCTTAATTCCGAAAGCTACCCATTATAGGGCCATTTGGCCTAACGAGAATAAAGAAGAACCTCATGGTTGAAGAACTTGCGAAATTGGTATGCTGTTAATACAAGCATGCTATTTAGGGTGGCAGTGAATAAAATTAAGATAGCTATGATGGTAACCAACGTTCTGAAAGGACATTGTACATGAAGAAGAAGAGAATAAAGGCCATGATTTGAATGTCTCGCTTATGTTAAGGGTTGAGCGGCGTACCTTTCTACGCTGCCCCAGTGCGATTTCTTACGATAGGGTCAGGGCCGACGAAGAAGAAAGAAATAGCCTCTTAAAAAAGTAGAGTTTAAGAAAATGCCAAGGATATTCATAGGGAAGTGAAGTTCAAAATATATAAAATAATTATACTACCAATAGCAACATATGGCAAAGAAACATGGATCTTGACACGAAAGAACAATAAGCCATATTAATACTTTTATATTTTTGAAAGTATAACAAATCTATATTATTTACAGCAGGCACACATACGCATTAATGAGCACACATAAGAAGAGTTCGTAATTAAAAGAGGAAAGAAAGAAATTATGAAAAGAGCTCTTGAGGGAAAAATAGCAGAAATAAAGGTCAATAGAACACCAATTAACGATATAATACAGGGTGGTGAATCGTCAAACGGGCCATAGGAAACTCAATGGGAAATTCTAAATTGTTGAATTCCTGCTTTCCTAATTATTTTACACCAAAAGGCATGGGAAACTATTTGTAGAGGACTTAAATATGTATCGAAAACAACTTAAAATTGTTCTACGATTTAAACGTATTCCAAAATTTTGCAAATACATTTTTCAGGCCACCCCTAAAAGTCAGGCCAGATGCCGTGAAAAAATGTGTATTACGTGTTGCGTTTTCTCATATTGATGTTTCTGATATTTGACCATATTTAAATCAACTATATTATATTTATCTATGATTTATATGGACAAAATTTTTATTTTGTGATTTATTGTTTAAAAAAAAATTAAGTTGATTAAAAGATGTACTCAGTTGAGGAAAAAAGACCAATAATAAAAATGTTTTATTCATTAAACATTTTTAAAACTATAACATTTGTTATAGTTTTATGTTTAGAAATTATCATAAATTATTTTTAGGAATAAAGATCACAGTAACAGTATATTGGAATTCACTGAATTGTTGTATAACTTAACTTAACATGGAATTAAATTTTATTGTACCTATTAGAATATCTTACGTTAAATAAAGATCCGGTAGTGGCAGGAAAAGGTTCACGCTATTGCCTAAATATAACATTATGCAATTTTTCGTCAACTTAGTACATTTCATTATATTGATCGATTTGTAAACAATATAATTTATTGTTCAAAAAGTAATATTTGTTGTTTAGTAGTAGTAATATTTAGTAAAATTCGTTGTTTATAATTTAATCATAAAATAAAAAAATTGACAATTGAAATTGTCTAGGGGAGGCCTGAAAAATGTATTATATTTTTGCAAAATTTTCATGTCCATTTGATTCGTAGAATGGTTGTAACATTGGTTTTTAATTCAGATTTTAGTCCTCTACAGATAGTTTTTTATGACTTTTGATCTAAAATGATTAGGGAAGCAGCAATTCAACAATTTAAAATTTCGCATTGAGTTTCCTATGGCCCCTTTCACGATTCACCACCCGGTATAATTTACGTTAACGTGTTTTTTTTTTAAATCCAATAAAACATTTTTAATATTAAAACTTTTCATATTTGTTTATTACTTAATGAGAAAAGCAAATGTCGGATTTAATTAAAAAAACATCAATGCTAGCACAAAAGACCTAATTAAATATAATAATATTTTACAAAGTTAAGGTTTTAACTTAACGTTTGATAAAAATATTTTCGTAATGATTTTTTGACAAAGTAATTCCGGACGGTAAGAAAATTTGTACTGAAAATAATTAAATATATTGGGCATAAATCATGATAATTAAAAGGTCAGAAAAATGTAAACAACCAACCGTGGACAACATTATTAACCCTTTCAGGACTGAATACATTCCTCAGATATCCAAAACTGTTTAGACCAAAACTTTGATCTTATTGCGGTTCTCAAGGTGATTTTTTTTTTTTTAATATCTCTTGGTAGGAACCCAAAGAGAAAGTCCCTTGGTAGGAACTCAAACAACTATGTCCCTCATTATGGTTTAATATTGAAACCAAGGTGTCCCATTAGTAAGAGACAAATAAATTTTGTAGGAAATTTTATTAAAAGAAATATAAAATCACACGAAAAAAAATTAACACTGATGTGGAAAAAACAATCCCTAAATAATGGTAAAACACCAGCGATACAAATTATTTTGATTATAGTCCCATTTTTACTTACAGAACATCTGTGGTATTCCTTAGCGGAAGAAATTTGATTTGGCAAATGGTCAGCGACATTCACCATGCTCTTTTGACGTTTGGAAATTCTTCCAGAGCGACTACTAAAGCGCCACTTTTCTTTGGCTGTGGATCTGCCATGTTTTATAAGCTGCTCTGCCAAACAAACTAAAAACTTCGACCATAATCATAAGTAGATACCTTTTGGTCCATAAGGTCCATTACTACCATGAACTGTTTATAGAACATAATGGCCTTCACGGTATTTAATTTCAGCACGTTCATCAGTTTTTAGTTTTCTTTCTGCAAGTCCTATAGATGTATTGTGGCAGTTATATATTAGTAATACAAAGAAAAGATAGTTTTTGGTTTTATTAGTAAAACACTTTTGGTTTCTTACCACCTAGTACTCAGTGTGTGTATGTGTGTTAACACAAAGCAAATTTAGTTAACTCAATAATTTTACATATGTAAAAGACCTATCGAAACAGAGGTACACATCAGAAGAGCTTATTGTACCAGACAGTTTTTTACCACACGTTTATCTAAAGTACCAGCAACAGCTTGGACCTCTATACCAGTCTAGGTCATATGTGTCCCCTGTTAAAGAGTCAGACCTTTGCCACACTTTTGTTTTACTCAAAAATCTGATGTGAACTCTTGTTCTGACGTTTTAACAAGTATGTTTCAAATATGTAATCATTTTATTCAAGTAATATGTCTTAGGTGAATTTTTATTAGACTTCTCAGGATGATTTTAGGGCATTTTTGATAACAGATCGCAACATCGGTCACGTACTATAGCCTTATTTGTCTGTCCTTGTCTTACTCCCCGTTGTAGTTTCATGGGATTAGTTTTTGTGCTTCCGAGGACTGACATCCGAGGAAGATGTCAGTCCTCTACCGGACGCGTCCCCAGGTGGCGGATAGGGGAACACCTCTAAGATATGGGTGGTATCGGGGAAATGAAATACCCGACGCAGACCAACTGGCAATAGTAGCGTCTGGCCCAGAGTGGGCAGCTGAACAATAGGTTCCCCAAAAGGGGGTTATGGCGTTAGGCGTTAGCAACCTAGCACACTTAAAAAATCCAAGGGCTAACGAACAATTGGCAGAAATGAAAAATTAAAATTAATCCCCGGGTGGTAATCCCCACACCTCTAAAGGAGGGAGCCTTATCGGATACGAGGGGGGGCACTTCTGCTTTAAGTTTAACAAACCCGGCTTCAAAACTCAACCGTAGACAAAAACAGAGAACGCTAAGAATCGGCACATGGAATGTGCAGGGCTGGAGAACAAAAGCCAGTGAAGTAACATCAGAAATCGAAAAGATGAATCTTGATATCCTCGTCACAAAGGAAACAAAAAAGAAAGGAAACGGCACTGAAAGAATAGGAGAACTAATTCATTGTTGGAGCGGAGTTAAAAGAAAGACCGCGCAAAAGCTGGAGTTGGAATTTTACTAAAGAAGAAATGGGAAAAATCCATAGACGATTGGGAACCCATAAACGAGAGAATTGCCAAATTGAAAATCAAGATGTATGGCAGAGAAATTATAATACTAGCAACATACGGTCCAACGGAAGACAGTTCAGCCAATGAGAAAGAACGATTTATCGAACAACTTCAGGAACAAATGGATAAGAGAAAACCTAAACAAGAAATAATAATAGTGGGGGATCTAAATGGAAGAGTCGGAAGAAAAGACAATGACAGAATAGGTTGTCCATTTGGAGAAGACACAATTAACGACAACGGAGACAGATTGATAGAACTATGTGAAGTAAATGATTTGGAAATTATGAACGGATTCTACAAACACAAAAATATACATACCTACACATGGACTCAAGAGACAAGAAAACTAAGATTCATTATTGACTACATTATCATGAACCACAAAAGCTCCATCAAAGTGAAAGACACCAGAGTGAAAAGAGGGTTAGAGTGTGGAACAGATCACAAACTTGTGGTGGCATGGATGGAATTCCCCTATATCTGGACAAAACAAAAACATACATCGATTGTTACAACGGGAACGACAATAAACGAAAAGAGAGTCAAATTACATCTATTACAGGAAGAATTAATAAAAGATCTATACAAAAGAAGACTAGACCAAAAACTAGAAGAATTCAGATATGACACGTTAGATGAAATGCATGAACACATAAAAACCTGCCTGATTTCAGCGGCCTTAGAAGCTCTTGTAGAAGACGACCAAAGGAACACCCATCAGAATATCAAATTAAGGGAAGAAACATTGAAATGTATAAAAGAAAAGAAAAAACTACACATAAAATACGTAAACACCAAAAAACGAGAAATTCAGAATCATGGCGAATATTAAAAGCACTCCAACGAAATAAGACAGAGAAAACCCAGATCGGCAAAATCAGTGAAAACGAGTGGCAAGAATACTACGTAGAACTACTTACAGAAAACCGTCCCCAATTTCAGGAAGATAATACAGAAAATGCTGGAAATGGGACATACGACCAGATAGAAATAAGTCTGACAGAAAACAAGAGAGCAATCAAGACATTGAAGAACAAAATAGCCAAAGGACCCGGAGGGATACCAAACGAACTAATTAAAAACGGAACGTAAAAGTTATTCCGCATTCTACACAGAATATTCGAAAGAGGACTAAATGAAGAGGAAATACCTGCGGAATGGACACAAGCATACATCACATCCATACATAAGAAAGGAAACAGGAAAAAATGTGAAAACTACAGAGGAATTAGTATAATATCTTCGGTAGGTAGACTTTACGGGAAAATTATCAAGAAAAAACTAGAAACTGAAATAATAGGAAAAATTGGAGAAGACCAAGCAGGGTTCACAGTAGAAAAATCATGCCTAGATCATACGTACACATTAGAACAACTGATAGATTTGTTGATCTAAAGAAAGCATACGACTCAATACTTAGAGTCAAATTATAGGAAGCAATGAATGATCTCGGAATCCGATAAACACTAATAGAAGCAGTTAAAGCACTGTACAAAGAAAACAAAGTAGCTATTAAATGTGGAAATAAAGCCTAAAATCCATTTAAGACGACAAAAGGACTTCTACAAGGCTGTGCTACGTCCCCTACTCTGTTTAAAATATTCTTGGAAAAGACACTCAAACCATGGACGAGAAAGTGCGAAGGAATGGGCATACGTTTTGCCGACGATCAAGTAGTCATCGCACAATATGAAGAAGATCTCAGCTTTATGCTCAAGAAAACTAGAAGAAGAATATAAAAACAACGGAATGGAAATAAACTTAGAGAAAACCGAATACCTAACAACAGAAAACAAGAACATAGACACAAGTAAATGGAACAGATAAATTCAAGTATTTAGGAACCATAATATTGAACCATTGAACAACAGAAGAAGATATAAACAACAGACTAAGACAAACAAGAAACTGTATAAGACAACTAAGTTCAGTGCTGTGGGATAAGAACATTACGATAAAGACAAAAAAGAGAATATATAATACCCTGACAAGAAGTATCCTGACATATAGGTCCGAAAACTGGACAATAAACAAGAGAAATAGAGGTAGAATAAGAGCAGTAGAAATGGAGTTCCTGAGGAGAAGCTGTAGACACACAAAAAGAGACAGAATTGAAAACGCAGATTAAGCGGAGAATGGGAGTACAATCAGACATAATCGACTATATAGAGGAGAAGAGACTATCCTGGTACGGCCACGTCAGAAGAGCGGACAGAGGACGCTGGATAAACAAAATTACATAATGGAGCCCGATCGGAAGAAGAAAGAGAGGAAGACCCCAAAGGTCATTCAGAGTCGAAATCGACGAGGCTGTGGAGAAAAAAACCCTGCGAGACGGAGAGTGGAATGACAGGGAAAATTGGAGAAAACGGTTGAGTGAAGGAAGACAGTGAAAACTGTGGAAATCCTTAGTAGTAGTAGTAGTAGTAGTAGTAGTTTTTCTGCTTTCGTCCAGCTTTATCTGCATGGTGGCATTTTCATATATGTTTTTAATTCGTATCATATGACCTGGACGATCTTCTGGCGCTCGCCATGTGTACAATCTTTTTGGTGGGAGTTGATACCACGTATTGGATATGACGAAATCGTGATCATTACAAAATTCAATTAGTAACTCTCCTCGCTCATTTTTGTTACTCAGACCGAAATCACCGACCGCATTACCACATCTACCCCTACCGACTTTGGCATTAATATCGCTCATTATAATGTTGATATCGTTTTTCTTTGTGACCTTTATTGCTTTCTTTGTGTCATTATAGAAATTTAAAACTTCAGTTTCCAGTTTATCAGATGTGCGTAGACTTGGATTAGATTTATATTAATAAGTTGACCGGCTACCTTCACTATGATTACTCTGTTTGAAACGGGTATGTAATCTATAACAGACATCTTAATTCTCTATAGCATAGTCAGGTGTTTACATAAGGCATTTTAAAAAAGGATATTAATAATCTACATATTCACTGCAATATTTAGTAAAAGATTATTTTACACTTTATCAGAAATTTAAATATTTTATACAGATAATTACCAATGCGTACAGAACATATTAAAAAATGCAAATGAACCATCTACATCACAATAGAGGTCTGTCAACTGGAGAAGATAGACCAGACTCTTTTTTAGTCAAGTGAATCCAAGAGAAACGTTACTTTAATCATCACAGATAGCTGTTTAAAAATACTCAATCTTTGACAAATAAGTAACTCAAACTTGAAGTCTTAACATTGCAGGAAACACCTGATATAATTTGTCTATCAGAACATTGGTCTACTAAACAAAACATCCAATTTATGACCCTGAGTGGATACAACATCGCCTCTTATTTTTGTCGAAAGTTCCATATCCATGGAGGATGATCCATCATCTACATCAAAACTGATATTAAATTCAAAACATTAGAGTTTTCTGTGTAAATTACATAATATATTTGAGCTATGCAGTAAGTCATATCAAGAAATTTATATTTGTGGGGATCTAGACATCTAAGTTATATTCTGAGAGTCACATTTGAGGCTCTTTCAAGAGTTTTTGTAGATAAAGTGGGTAAAACATCATCTACAAAATTGGACTACATATTGACAAATATCGAACCACATCTTTATAAATCAAATGTGTTCGAGGGACACTTTAGTGCCATAAGGTATGTTCACTTAGTGTAAATTAGCAAGCCAATAAAGTATCGAAAAAAGATAAAAAACCTATCAGTTACAGGGATATGTCAGATGAAAATATGCTGATGTTTAAAGCGGGGATTTCTTCTACAGTTTTCGATGAAGTTTATTCACAATTGAAGGCTGAATATGCAACAAATTCATTTGTTAGCATTTTAGATAACAATCTAAATTTATATTGTCCAATAAAAACACGGTATAAAGCACACAAAACAAATAAAGCTACATGGGTAACAAATGAGGTAAGACACGCTAGTGAAAAACTAAAAAATCTACACTGACTAGCAAAAAATATAGGGACTCTCGATTCTCAAGATACCTATAAACCGGCAAAAAAACATATAATTCTCTATTAATAAATACTAAAAAAAACTTTCATAGTGACTTAATTAATCAGTCTTACAATATACCAAAATCAATTTGGAATTTAGTAAACAGTGAAACTGGTAGGCAAAAGAACAGGTCTGATGATATTCTACATTATGATAATAAAATTATTACCAAGTCGTGTGATATTGCTAATTAGTTTGCCTCATATTCTGCTATAATTACAGAATACAATCTTTAAACCCATTTTGACACATCGTTACCTTCTTCTTGTACTACCTCAAAAATGTGTAACAAAACATTTTTCTTTTTACCAAAACATTTTACTGGTATTGATAACATATCTGTAAAAATAATAAAATTGATAAGTGATCATATATCGATTCATTTAACCCATTTAGTTAATCTCTCAATAACAACCAACCAATTTCCATCCATATTTAAAATGGCAAAAGTTATTCCAATCTTCAAAAAGAATGATCCTCATGAAATTTCAAATTATAGACCAGTATCTGTCCTTAGCCAATTTCAAAAGTAATAGAGAAGGTTGTATACAACAGACTGTTAAATTTTATAGAAGAATACAATTTATTAACTCCAACCCAACACGGCTTTAGATAAAAAAAGTCAACACTCACGGCTACATGCCGTGAGTGTTGACATGTGACCGATTAAACATCAAATTTTAACTTTCTACTGCCTATATATCTATAAATGTTTGCTTTATGTCAAAGAGGAAATCAATACATTTCAAGTAAATTCAGACAATCACTATTAAAATACAAGAAGTGCTGAATCTTTACGAGTTCCTAAACACAAAACATTAAAATTTTAAAATTACTTCAGATATATGGGACTGACCTTATACAATCATGTGCCAAAAACTGTGAAAGAAATACCATTTATCTCTAAATTAAAAAAAAAATGGTAAAGATTTACTCTTAAGGAAAGCATATTATTCTATAAATGAATATCTTGAGGACAAACTGTTTATGTTTTGTCATTTTTTTTTACACTGTGAATATTGTATTATACACATTCATGTTTTTATACTAAATTCTGTAGTGACGTATCGTATTCATTTATTTTGAATGTCTTAAAGGATCAATAAAGATGACTATGACTATGACTATGACAGTAAAAAACAATAATATAATAATTGACGGATATGTACTCATAGAGTGTCTGTGTGAGAAACGAGTGCTTAAAAAACCAATTAAACAATGAAAAGGTATTTTCGCATAAAAGAAATATAAAAAATTCGTAGACCAATAGAATCTTAAATAATAACTGGATATGTAAAGTAACTGGTTATGTGGTTGTTTTAATTCTTTGACAATTTTATTTGACTTTTTAAATCTTTTTTATTTCTAAAAACATCTGCAAATACTGAATCTTTACGTAATAACAGATCTTTCCAAATCTACAGTTTGCATATGTGGATAATGGAAACCTGCAGACGATTTCAATGTATAAGCAAACATTTATCCTACTTAAACAGTCTGAAAAGAAAAGACGTCCGCACTCCAAAACTCTTACCAAAATGAAGTTTTTAAACTCTAGCTAGAGATGTTCCAACGGTCGATAAAATTTACGAGTACATTTTCGTATTCTTATCGCAGTGATCCCCAGGGATGCGAGGGGAATGAAGTCTCCCTCAAGCTGTATATAAAATATTAAACAATCCGTGTATGTTCATTACATAGAGACTACTGAAGGGCCTATAAATAATATTGATGTAAATGGTATATGATGGAAAGATACAAAATGTTTTATGGAAATCTACTCCTATAAAAAGTATAATCGAAAGAATAATTTTGTGAGAAATCTGAATATATTAAAGAAATGGACAAGGAAAAAGGACTTTCAGGCTCGAGCGGGAACATCTGGATCGAGTTTTATTGCTATATGGATGATATACACGCATTTATTTTCATAAAAAGCAAAATATAAGCAATAAATATTTTAAAAATCAGTACTGAATTGATTTAGATACACTATCTATATATATACAAGAATTTCCACAGTTTTCACTGTATTCCTTCACTCAACCGTTTTCTCCAATTTTTCCTGTTTAGCCAGTCCCCTTCCTGTATGTTTCTTCTTCTCATTGCTTCGTCCACTTCATCTCTGAAAGATCTTCGGGCTCTGCCTCTCTTTCTTCTTCCTGTTGGGCTCCACTCCGTTATTCTATTTTATCCACCGACTTTGGTCTGCTCTTCTGATATGTCCGTACCAGGTTAACCTCTTCTGTTCGATGTAGTCTATTATGTCGGAGTTAATTCCCATTCTCCTTTTAATCTCCATGTTATTTATTCTATATCTTCTTGTTACTCTGCAGCTTCTCCTTAGGAATTCCATCTCTGTTGCTCTTATTTTGTTTTTGGTTTTCTTATTTGTTGTCCAATTTTCACACCCATAAGTGGGGATACTACTTGTCATGGTATTATATATTTTTTCTTTGTTTTCATGCCGATGTTCTTATCCCATAGTACCAGGTTTAATTTTCGTATGCAGTCTCTTGTTTGTCCTAGTCTATTTTTTATATCTTCCTCTGTTGTTCCTTTGTTTGATATTATGAAACCTAAATACTTATACTTGTCTGTTCCTTTCATTTGTTTACCTTCGTCTATTTCCAGTTGTTTTATTTCTGTATTCTCCGTTGTTAGCTATTAAGTTTTCTTTAGGTTTATTTCCATCCCATTCTTTGTATATTGCTGCTCCAGATTTCTCATTGTAAAACTGAGGTCATCCTCGTCTTGTGCGATCACTACTCGGTCGTCAGCAAAACTTAGCGTATACAGGTATTCGTTTCTTACTGGTATACCCATTCCTTCGCACTTTCTTTTCCATGGTTTCAGGGTGTTTTCCAGGAATATTTTGAACAGGGTGGGGGATGTGGAGCAACCCTGTAGTAGTCCCTTTGTCGTTTTAAATGGACTGCATATTCTACTGCCCGTTTTGATAGCTACTTCGTTATTCTTGTAGAGTGCTTTTATCGCGTTTATTAATCTTGGTGGAACTTCGATGTCTTCCGTTGCTTCCCATAGCTTGGTATTGAGTCATATGCCTTCTTAAGATCAACAAAAGCCAGATGGACGGATCTATTTTTGGCCATTCTTTTTTCTATTAGTTGTTCGACCGTGTAAATGTGATTCTAAGTATGCCTTCCCCGCTGTGAAACCTGCCTGGTCTTCTCCGATTTTATCTTGTATATATATTTCTAATTTTTCTTTTATGGTTTTTCCTTACAGTGTGTCTATAGACGATATAATGCTGATTCCCAGATAGTTTTCGCAGTTTTTTCTATTTCCTTTCTTGTATATTAATGTCATATATGCTTGGGTCCATTCTGCCGGTAAGTCTTCTCCATTCAGTTCTCTCTCAAACATTTTGTGTATTATACGGAATAACTTTTCCGATCCGTTTTTTATCAATTCATTTGGTATTCCGCCTGGACCTTCTGCTTTTTTGTTCTTTAGTGTTTTGATAGTTCTTTTTACCCCAGCTAGGCTTAATTCGATTTCGTCATGTGTGTAGATTTCTATTCCGTCTATTTCTGATTCTTTGAATTCGGGTCGGTCTTCGCTTAGCAATTTTTTATAGTATTCTTGCCATTCGTTTTCTTTGATTTGACCGATCTTGATTTTCTCTGTCTTAATTCTTTGGAGCGACTTTAAGATGCGCCATGACTCTGAATTTCTCGTTCCTCCTATGTGCTGTTCTATCTCTGTGCATGTTTTTTTCCATCTGTCATTTAGATACACTATCTAAAATATTTATTTTTCTCAATTTTTAGCCAAATCAAAATATTAGCGCTAGTATACTGTTATGATTCTAAAATAGTTCGGGAATAAAATAAATTTTTGTATTTAAAATGCCATGAGGTCATAAATATTTAAGACCCTTTATAGGTTAAGAATTTGTAAATATAATGATTTCTAACTAAGAAGTATTTTCAGAGAATGGTGGACTTCAATAGTGAATAGTTTCTTAGAACAATTTGTGTAGGAAAAACATTTGGGGGCTATTTAGATAGTTTAGAAGTGTTAAATATTGTTTAAAATCTTACATGGTTAAAATGTCGTAGGCAATATGTCGAGTTGGCAAAATAACCCTAAAAGGGCTATAACTTTATTAAAATTAAAAGCCGAATTGAAGAATCTCAGTAATAATATAAATGGGATCGTAGAAATAGCTATAATACCTCCGGACTGTGTCGAATTAACAAATGAAGAAATGATTGATGATGATATTGTAACAGGTAACCTATTCATTATTTTTTAGGATCATATCATATATTACGTGACGTAAGTCATAATGAGATTGGAGATATTGCATCTTTAGCTGGTTTCTAAAAAACTGATACAACTCTTAGTAAGATTTGATTATTTTGAGCAGTGTACTTGATTGGTCTGACATTATATTATATTTATTATGATAGATAAATAATAAAATAAACAAGCAAATAACAAACAATTGGTTACATAAATGTTAATTCATAATTTGTAATAATTCATCATCATCATCATCATCACCATCATTCCTCAACCTCTTACATCCACTGTTGGATATAGGTCTCCTTCATGTTCTTTCACTGTTCTCTATCTTGCGCCTTCTGTATCCAATTTCCGACTGTTTTTCTCAAGTCGTCCATCCATCTTTTTAGTGGTCTGCCTCGGTGTCTTTTGTCTTCTCTAGGTCTCCATTCCATGAGTCTTTTGGTCCACTTATTCACATTTAATCATCCTCTCTTTCACTATCCTATTTGGTATCATATCTCTTCTAGTTATTCCCAACATTGATCTTTCCATTTTTCTTTGGGTTACTCTTAATTTATTTGCAGAATGTTTGGTTAAAGTTATTGTTTCGGAACCATATGTTATTACTGGCAGTATGCATTGGTTGTAAACCTTTTTCTTCAAATAAATCTAAGTCTATGAAAATCAATGTGAGTGGTTTATTATATTCAACACATTTTTCAATTAGTATTTTAAGTGCTTGTAGGTGATCATTTGTTCCTTAAGTTCCTTAAGTTCCTTAAGTGCTCCTTAGACTGATAGAAATCTAATTTTCGCTCTAAACGTTTTGTAATGATCTTGGTTAACCATTTGTAGAGATGTGACAACAGACTTATCGGTCTATAATTCTCTAGATCTGATATATCTCCTTTTTTGTGTATTAGGATAGTAATTGCATTGTTCCATTTTGTAGGGACAATACGTTGGTTTAAACATAGGTTGAATAGTTCAGTTACTACTTCCAGCAGTTTCTTGCCTCCTACTTTAACAGCTTCTATTACTATTTGGTCATCTCCCGGAGCCTTGTTGTTTTTCATTTCCTTTATAGTTCGTTTCACTTCTTCTATCGTTATGGTAGGCAGAAGTTCGGATCCTTGGTTCATTACTCTGCGTTCTCTAATTTGTGTTTTGTCTTCTTCTGTTAACTGGCTTTTGTATAATTCTTCATAGAAGCTTTTTGCTATCTCTACTATTCTCTCTCTATTTGTTGTTATATTACCTTCCTTGTCTTTTAGTTTAACAATTTCCTTTTTACCATTACAAAGATTTCTTCTGAGTATTTTCATATTTCTATTTTGCTCAATCACATTTTGTATTTTTTCAGTATTATACTTCCTCTGATCTTTACGAATTACTTTTGAGAAATCTCTGTTCAGATTTCTGAGTTCAGCTGAGTCGCCTATCTGCTCTGATCTCTTGATTTTTCTATCTTTAATGAGCTTTCTGGTGTTTTCGCACAGTTTCTCTTCTTTTCCGGCTGGTCTAGCACAGTACTGTTTTTGTGCAGTCATTAACGATTCTGTGATTGCAATATTTACGGTTTCTACATCTGTCGAAAGAGGGTGGTTTAAGGCCCGATTTATAGTTTTTACATATCCTTTTGTGTTTTCTGGTGTACTCCATTTTTTCAACTCTCTTCTCTTTATTAATCTTGTTCTTTCATTTTTTAAGATTAACTGTACTGTAGCTCTCACTGCTCGATGATCGCTACCAATGCCAAACTGATTTAATACTGTGACATCTTTGACATATCTTCTATGTGTTGTTATGAAGAAATCTATTTCATTTTTTACGTTTCCATTTGGGCTTACCCATGTCCATCGTCTATGTGGCTTTTTTTGGAAAAAGGTATTCATCAAATATAACTGATGGTTATGAAGAAAATTTAATAGTGTCTGGCCTCTCTCATTTCGACCTTCTAAACCGTGTTTTCCTATTGCCGTCTCTGCATCATCACTTTGAGTTCCTACCTTGGCATTGAAATCTCCCATAAGAAAAGTAAAATGACATTTTGTTTCCGATAATACTGTTGTTAAATCTTTATAGAAGTTTTCGCTTTCTTCTTCTTCATGTGCTGATGTTGGAGCATAACGTTGTACAACTTTTATTTTGTATCTATTATTCAGTGAAATTATTATGTATATCACTCTCTCTGATATTTGCTTAATATCCAATATACTGTGTACATTTTTTTTATGGATGAGCAGACCAATGCCACCATTTGAGTTTTCCGCCATTGTATACTACTCAGCTCTTCTTTGAGTTCTAGGAGTTTATCGTCTGTTGATAGTGTTCTTACATTGTATGTTAGTAGTTTAAATAGTCTGATATGTTTTCTATGTGTGTTTTTCTAAATGTTGATGAAAATGAAGAAATTCAAAATAACGAATTTCTTCATTTTATAATGAATATGTAAATGATAGTTTTCACATAAAATAGGGTTGTTGTCATTATTTTTATTATTATTAAGAAATAAATCAAAGGACATAACTCAACAGTATATTAAAGCAAGACTTAAAACCAAATTAAAAGATAACTATGTATTATCAGAGGCATCAAAACATTTTAACATGAGCAGAACCACAGCTTTTCTATTACTAAAAAATGGAGGGAACAAGAAACTCTCGAAAAAAAGAGAGGGTCTGGAAGACCAAAATACTAGATTTAAGTATGTAAAAATAAAAATATTATTTTGTAACATCTTCATTAGTATTAATAACAACTTGTAGTCTTCGATCTATCTGCGTAAAATGAACTATAAAATTGTCTTCTTCAGAGAGCTTTTTCCAAATCTGTTATATACCATGCCACAGCTCTTCAGCATTTTGAGGTATAAAATTACGCCGATACAGCCGTTTACAATTATTGAATGTATGGGCGGCGTTGACTTACGTGACAACGGCATACCAAATTACAGGATTGTTGTATTGGGAAAGACATAATAATAAAGAAATAATAAGACCTAAAATTGGCATTGAGGATCCACCTACTTCGCTGTTACGTGTAGTCGGTCTTCTTTATGGTGTCGAGTCTTGGACTGTGAATAAAATCGCCTTGAGGCTTTCGAAATGTGGTGCTATAGAGTTTTAAGTTTCCTTTATGGAGAAGATTCGAAACTCCACAATACTAGAACGTCTCAGCAAGACTCAAGTTTTTCGGACATGTAATGAGAGGTCCCAAATATCGGTTGCTACACAATATTATACAAGGAAAAATAGCAGGCACACGCAGTACAGGACGAAGAAGAAGCTCATGGTTGAAGAACTTGCGAGAATGGTATGGTGTTGATACAAGCATACTATTTAGGGTGGCAGTGAATAAAATTAGGATATCTATGATGGTAACCAACGTTCTGACAGGATATGGTACATGAAGAAGAAGAAGAAAAGGATATTGGTGGCCACTTTTTAAAAACGCAATTGATAGTTCCATTGTAAACGACTGTAAACTTCACAGATTGGCAAATAAAAGCTCCATTTCCCAAATGGATTCTCTTTCATATATTGTTTTTTGTTTAGTTAACTCGAAAGATGAACAACAAGAAGAATTGGAAGAAAATTAGGGTGAAGAAGATAAAAAGTCTACTGTACCGTTGACAGTAAACAGGGGTTGACCGTCAAAAAATAGCTTACCAGATGAAATCCGAAAAGATAAGATAGGTCATTTAGTAATAAAGCAATGCAAGAAAAAGATGGATGCAGTGTTCTAATCATACTGTTTTTATTTGTCAAAACTGATAGGTCCATTTACATTTTAAATGCTTTCAGACTTTTTACAAAAAATAAAATTGTGTATTTCAATTTTTATATCTCAGTTCCGCCAAAGGTTCGAAGACGAATCATTTTTTTGTTGTGACATTTGTCAGTACCAAAGTGTAAAACAAATTTTTTACGAAAGTTCTAAGTTTATTTTACTTTAAATTTGATAAAATTAAGGCAGATATCGAGCACAATTTGATTAACTAAATCTTACCCAAGTACTTTCACTTTTTTAAAGCATCATCAGGGGCAGCTGAAATAAGACAAAAAATGTTTTTTTAATGAAGAAATTGATTAACTTCGATAAAAAACTCGAAGTTATTGGATGATAAAAGTTTTTTGTGATTAACGTTTTAGACTTACTTCGTCAGTTTTGGGCTATCCAACAAGTGCAGAATGTAATAAACATAACATTAAAATTAATAAAATTGTACAGACACTACACTAAACAAGGGCAAACAGTTTAAAATTATTTAAAAATTAGTTGAAGCTACATTTTTGTTGGCAACATGAGAGAGAATGATATTAACAAAAATGTGAAGGTGGCATGTGACGTATGACAGCTTGGATGGGCAGTCACAATCATAGAAATTTGATCTGCACATATTAAAATTCCATGTAAGTAAGCATTGACCAAAAGTCCAACCGACACTACCTTAGGAAATCAACTGATGAAATATGACATATAGAATATTTTAATTTAACTAGAATGCATAATTCAGTTCTCACACTTACACCTTTCTATAATAATTAGGTTGTTAGTTTAAGAGCAAGTGAAGTGGGCATGAAGTGTGAATGCAAGAAATAGACTAAACAATATATTAGACAGTGGGTGGTTGACTACAATAAAATGGTCTACCAGGCACTATCAATACTGTAAAAAGAGAAGAAATATGACTATGAAATTAAATACTTAAAGTTAAAAACAAAATTGAAAGCAGTGTATAAATGGGGTATATTTTAAGTAGTAGAGTTAAATCCCCAGTCAATGGGAGAACTATAAAACTAATATGTAAAAGCATTACGAAAGACCAACTGACCAACAGTGGGAGATGTTGAAATATACAACTTTGGAGATGGTATATTTAAATTACGTAGAGGTATGGAGAGTGTAATTAACGCCAACTATAGATCAATTGAACCTGAGCGAGCTACAGTAGAACCCCTCTCGTCCGCCCTCGGAAAGTCCGACGCTCCGGGTAATCCGACCTGCTTGGCTTCGCGGAAATCCCCGGCGGTCGATTTGTTTACGACGAAAATTTCTCCGAAAATTACAATCCATTCTGTCAGTATTATTTCGAACTTTGTGAGTTAAAGTGTGTACATTATTTTCAACATGTCAGGAGCAAAACGTAAACACGTTACGCGTTCGTTAAGTGAAAAACTTGCAGTGCTTCAAAGGCTGGACAAAGGTGAATCACTACAAAATATTGCCAAGGAACTGAATGTAGGCTTTACGACTATTAAGGATTGGAGAAAAAATCGAAAAGAAATTGAATCACATACAATGACGATAGTAGATGAAGAAAACGCTCTTAAAAAGCGAAAAACATTAAAAAAGCCTAAACTTGAACTGCTTGATAGTGCTCTATGGATGTGGTTCAGTCAAGAAAAAAGGAAGGGAACTCCGATATCTGGCCCAATTATAAAAGAAAAGGCAATAATTTTCACAAAAAACTAGAAGTCGGAAGTTAATTTAAAGCCAGTGAAGGCTGGATTGATCGTTGGAAAACCAGTCATGGTATCCGGTTTGTCTCAATTTGTGGTGAAAAATTATCTGCTGACGTCGAGGCGGCTAAGGAGTTTTCTGTAAAGTTTCAACAAATTGTAAAAGAAAATGAACTGTTACCTTGCCAAGTCTATAACATAGACGAGACAGGCCTAAACTATAAAATGCTTCCAAACAAAACCTTAAGTGCGTCAAATGAAACCGTAGCGGGAACGAAACTCATGAAAGATAGGCTAACTGTTGCTCCTTGTAGCAATGCTGATGGAACACACAAGCTTTCGCTGTTTGTCATAGGCAAATCTAAGAAGCCCAGGGCTTTCAAAAACATAAACTTATCATCCGTGCCGGTTTATTATCGCAACCAAAAATCTGCTTGGATGGACTGCAATCTTTTTAAATCTTGGTTTTTTGACGAGTTTGTGCCATGTGTTGAGAAGGACTTGACGAAAAAAAATCTTCCTGTTCGAGCTCTACTGCTATTAGACAACGCACCATCGCACCCTTCTGAGGAAGATTTAGTAAAAGGGGGTATAAAAGCTATCTTCCTCCCACCAAATGTCACATCACTTATCCAGCCCATGGACCAGGGCGTGATAGAATGTTTTAAAAGGCGTTATCGCCGAAAATACATAAGCTCGATTTTAGAAAAATCCGAAGAAGGATGTGATATTTTCCAAGCCATGAAATCACTCAACATTAAATATGCTATCTATACAATGGCTGAGTCTTGGGCAGAACTAAATCCTGACACGCTAAGAAAATCTTGGCGTAAGCTTTGGCCAGAAGGTATGATCGAAATTGACCAGGTCGAAGATGAGCAAAACGACGTGCAGGAAATCGTTACCAATCTTCAGACCCTGGATGCAAATATACCTGCTAGTGAAGTTGAGGAGTGGATTGAACAATGTGACAAAAACTGCGAAACCAGTGAAGTGCTGAACGATAACGAAATTGTTGCCTCTGTTATGGAACGTGACGGTGACGGAATCGTGAACTCAGAATCCGACAGTGATGATGATGACGAGCCTCCTGTCCGGATTTCACACACCGATGCCAAGAATGCTTTTGAAATTGGCCTTCAGTACATTGAGCAGAACTCAGCATCAACACCGATGGACATCGTGTGGATGAAAAAATGGAGGAACATTGCAGCTAAATCCAGAATTTCATCTTGTAAACAAAAATCTATTACTGATTTTTTTACTAAGTAGGCCTACATAGGTAAGCACTAATTTTTATGCTACCTTTTTTGACATTATTTACATACATA
The DNA here is from genome assembly GCA_918026665.1 of Diabrotica balteata. Classification (NCBI taxonomy): domain Eukaryota; kingdom Metazoa; phylum Arthropoda; class Insecta; order Coleoptera; family Chrysomelidae; genus Diabrotica; species Diabrotica balteata. The sequence continues at coordinate 112,364,786 of OU898280.1, read as the reverse complement.
TTTAATAAATAATGTACAAACAAAAGCTTTCTTGTATTTTATTGAAATATAATTATTTATTATATCACTGTAGAGAATAGAATAATACAGTCGTTTTTTAAAAACACATACATACGTCATACACCTTGACTTTTTCTGATAATCCGACCTTTCTTGCGTTCCGACCATACTGCTAGTCCCGAGGGTGACGGATTAGAGGGGTTCTACTGTAGTTTTGTAAATTGTTGAAGAATAAAATAGTAATGTTGATCAAAGTATGAAACTAATAAATTCTTAATGGGTATACTCAGTGCAGAAAGTCTAAACAGCGGAGCTGGGTCAACTACGAAGTAGGGATAGCGGTTTTTGACAAAAACACCGGTTTTCGGTTAAACCGGTTTTTTTTTGCTTACGGTTTAACCTGGCGGTTATAACTAGCCGAAAAAACCGGTTTTTCCAAAAACCGGTTTTCGGTTTTTTTAATCCGAATTTTTAATTTTAATATAAATAAAACACAATTTTTAATAAAACTATTAAAAATAAAACAAATTTTATTATATTAATTATTATATTTATTTATTATTTTATTATTATTATATATTTATTATTTTATCATTAAATATACTATAGCGGAAGAATAAAGTATAATATAAGTAGAATAAAGTAATATTTTAAGTAAAAAAGTATAGGTTAGAAGGTAACAAATAGGTTATATTATATAAAATGGATATAACATTATGTTGGTTAGTATTTTTCATAAAGCCTATTGAGAAAAACTCGTTCATATATATGTTCGTCGGTTAAGCGGCTTCTCTCATCGGACACAACATCATTCAATGATGACACCAGTATCTCTGATGCCCCCGATCTTCCGACCAACGACATGTATTTTTTAGCTATAAAAGTCAAGCCTGGCATAAAGGTTCTGTTCTGCTCCCAGAATAAAAACGGAACACTTAATCTCGGCAGCAAAGGCTGCTGCAGATATAAAGTCAGTTCATTTGGAAAAGAACTTTGAATCCGTATGTCCTGAGAACTTAAACTGGAACCACTGTTCACCAACTCCAGATCAAGTGAAGACCAAAGAGGGTTTGAGTTTAAACTCACTTTGGCTTTTTTATTCTGGAAGGAGCAGAAAGGAGAAAGTTTTCCGATTTCGGTATGGAACGCTCTAACTTCCGAGCCTAAATTGGATGTGACTGTCTTCACTATAGACGGATTCAGATATAGTTTTTTGCATCTCGGGTCCTTGATTATAGCATGGCAAGGCAGGGGGTTTGGTAAAAGCTTAGTGCTTCTCTCTTGAAGGTTAGTTATAAGCTTTGGCATAACTTTTGGGCTGTATTAAGATTTGGCTTAAGGTTTTTTAAAGATCTTTCTATAATAGACACAAGGGGGATAACAAGACTAGTAGTAATGTACTGTAAACCCGAGATCTCCTTTGTGGCCTCATCGAAAGGTAATAAAATTGTTACAATTTCAGTGATTAGTTTTATATCTAAACCAGAAATCATCATTGGTGCTTTTTTAACCGAGGGATCTGCCAGTATTGCAGCTACATATGGGAACATTGGATAGAGTCACGAATGTCGAGGTGTTGAGCAGAATGGGAAAAGATAAAGAGGTCTTAAATACAGTTAAAGTCACAAAACTGCAATATCTGGGGCATATTATAAGGGGCGAGCGTTAAAACTTGTTGCAATTAATAATGCAAGGAAGAATACAGGGTAGAAGGAGTCGCGGAAGAAGACGCATCTCCTGGTTAAATAATTTGAGAGCTTGGTTTAACTGCACTTCTGCTGACCTCTTTAGAGCAGCGGCGTCGAAAGTGCGAATTGCCATGATGGTTGCCAACCTTCTTAGAGGAGATGGCACGTGAATAAGAAGAAGGTGGAGACCTTAGTGTGAATCTTTTAAGCATGTGGTAGACAGAATTTCATGTGGTTGGTACGGATTGTACCAAAAGCTTCACTTTACTATCTGACTTGCCCTCCCGTTCCTGCTCCATCCGTAACCTTTCCATGAAGCGACTGCTGTGCCTAGCTAAAGTGACTATGGCTTTTATTTCATTTATTACATGTTTTAATGCTACATTGCTTATATCTTCTAGGCCATCTGTAACAACTAAATTTAATATGTGTAAAATGAAGCAGAGCTCACACTCGCCTCAGAAGCAGATGAAGATGCTTCCTGATTGCCTCTATGCAAAATAGTTCCGATGTCCACCAGTTCTTTATCCTAAGCAAAAACAAACTTCCCCTATTAATTTTACTTAAATTTTTCTATGAAATGAGTTTACGTTTGGCTTATTTTCCAGATATTTTGGATGTTTATTTTTAGGTGCTGCCTTAAATTTGTCGTGCCTCCTCCTGGTTTTAATATTTTCAAACAAATGGAGCACTGTGCCTCATGTTGCTACGCTTGGAAAATAAATTCCACACACACGATTTCGACATGGTAAAAATAAAAAATTTGAAACTTGAAGATGAAAAGAAAACGGCGTTATTACTAGATTTATTTAGTCACTCCTATAGTATAACTGGTCTTCAATGTCGTCATGAAAATTACTTGATTACTTGGATCGAAATTACATTTGATTTGTGTGAATCCCAAAGATTTGTAAATTTCAGTAGTCAGGATGTAGAGAACAGTAAACCAAAATTATTATACTTCTGCTCCACAGAGAGCGCTGAAATAATTCAGCTTCTATTGTCATTGAATATATTATGAGAGTAGATAATATGCAATTATTGTATTCAATTAAATGATGCAAATTTAATTTACCCTTTGAAAATCTAATCCTCTAAAATACCCACCAATTTTCCTCTCCTCCCAAACCCAAAAAATTCCCCAACCATTTCAACTAAAATATTTCACAGACTCTTCAAATGGGATTTAAAAAAAATAATATCAACATAAATATTTTACTTAAAAATAAATTGGATAATGCAATTCATCTTATATTTTTACTGCCATCAAAAAAAATTCATGTATTACTTTTAACACGTTTGCATATTTGTTTAATAGGTACATTAACTCATTTAATACTTCCTGTATTGTTTTGAAAAGGTAGGGAATTCCTTGGAGATTCGTATTCGTATTCGGTAATTCGATATTTATAGTTAGAACATTATTATTTTTGGTAATCAGAAAAAGCCATTCACCCACTTTAATGTCAAGTGTGAAAAATATGTAATGTACCCCATCACTGTAAATATTATGATTACAAATACCTTTTCAACGAAATATTATAACAAAACTTAATTGTTTCTGGCTGATATGAGTTTGCACTTTCAGTTTGCTTGTAATTATAAAATAAAATAAAATTTGAATTATGGTTTTGTTTGGAATAATTACTTGAGAATAATAATTATGTTTGGAATCCAAAATAATACCTAAATAATACTAATAATACTAATAAAACTAAAAAACCTAATAACCGGTTTTTACTTTAAAAATAAAAAACCGGTTATAACCGGGACAAAAAAACAACCGGTAAAACCGGCTATTGCGAAGTAAAAAAACCGGTTTTCGGTTAAAACCGGTAGGTTTTTCCCATCCCTACTACGAAGTGAAGAAGCAATAAAATTTTTAAAAATAGGTTTACACTTAGTACAATTTAAATTAATTTGAGTATTAAGGCAATAAGAGTCTCCATTTGTTTCCTTTGTGATCTCCACATCCTTCCTATTACTTTAGTTAATAAAATATATTACATATTATTAGTGTATTTTTCTACTTTTCTTTCTACTGGCGGTTAATGGGTTAAGGTATATGTAACTAAATAGATTAAGTAGGGTAGGGTAGAGAAATGCCCGAAACGTTTTTACGTTTAAAATATATTATGCGATTATTTCTACACTCAAAATTCAAACGAAATTCTTTTCGCCAAATTTTAATTTAATCCTGGTTAATAAAGTTAAAATACTTTACTAAACTTTTAATTTTAATTTGGTTTTATAAAATTCTAATGAAAATGATATTATATTGAACATTTTGGGAGTTTTTAATATCAGAGAAAAATTACATTGATATGCAAATTAATTTCAAAAGTTGCGTGCTGATAATAGTTATTTTCATCCTTTCAGCGAAAAATCTCCTATAAAGGGTTTAAAAACGGACTTTAAAGATTAACTGGCTATTAGTCTGGCTTTAGAAAGAACTTCAATTAAAGGAATTTCTCGGCCTCTGAAAGTTTAGTAAAAGTTTTTAATATTCGGATAATTATTTTGTAAGTAGTGTTCTGCAAATTGATTATTTTCTAACACGGCGTTTCTGATATTCTTTAAATATCCAGAAAACCTTATTTTCTACAGGGAATAATATGTTTTGGTGTACAAAGGGAATACTATATTACTTAAAATAAAAAAAAAATAATGTATTATTAACAAAGAATGAAATTAGATTACAAATCGTAAATGTTTGCACATTGGTAACTAAAAGGCCTAATATACTTAGTCCAAAGGATTTAATTCAAAAAAGTGTAATATCTTGTGCTGTCACGACCTATTTCAGGTATTTATAGCTTCGGCGAACAGTTATCTCGCAGTTGTTCAGATTATTTTCATTTTATAGTCGCCTCGTATTTCGGTGAGACTGTGTAAGAGGGTACACGTAAACTCATCAACAATTAGCATAAATACCCTCGTACATAGTAAAAACTCATCACCACCATAAAACTAGGGATTTTAAAATCGACCCCGAGAGATTGGTAAACTGATCACTGGTCTACCTGCATCCTGTGATAGGTATAGACCATAAACCCTTTGTAAACCGCTAAATAACCGCTAAATGCTGATAGGATCTTATCAATACAACTACAGTCTAAAAAAGGTATAGTAAATTTTATTCAAGTTTATGCCCCTACGGCAGATAAAGATGACGACGATATCGAACTGTTTTACCATGATTTGGAACAAGTCTTAAAATCAATGAAAAAACATCACACTACAATAGTAATGGGCGACTTCAATGCCAAAGTTGGCCAGGGAAGAGTGAATGGATATGTGGGGGAATATGGTCTAGGAAATAGAAATGAACGTGGTGACCGTTTGATACAATTTTGCCAGACGGAAGAATTTGTAATAGCTAATAAACTTTTTAAGCTACCAAAAAGAAGGTTGTATACATGGAAATCTCCCGGTGATAAAACGAATAGAATAATCCGAAATCACATTGACTTTGTCCTTATTAGACAAAGATTTCGTAATTCTATACTGTCTGCCAAAACTTACCCTGGAGCAGACATCGGTTCAGACCATAACCCCATAGTCACATTACGAACCAAATTAAAACTGGTTAAAAAACCCACACAAAGTAGAATTGATATTAAGAGATTAAAGGAACCACAAACAAAGGAACAAACTGTAAAAACTCTTACTGAAAATATACGTAATGCCCAAGAACTGAATAAAAGTAGCTATAACATTGATCAGAAATGGGAAAATATAAAAGCAGCAATAATTAAAACAGCAAATGGAAACTTAAAACCAAAGAATAGAAAACATAAAGATTGGATGACTGAAGAAATGCTACTATTAATGAATGAAAGAAAATCATTCAAAACAAAAAATCCAATTAAATATAATGAAACTGATCGATTAATAAAAAAGAGAATAAAATAAGCTAAGGAGAGAATGTTACATGAGCAGTGCCAAGAACTAGAAGAAATTGAGAAAAAATATGACTTTTTTAACATGCATAAAAGAATTAGAGAATTAACAGGAATGAGAAAAACACTTCAAACTAGGCAACTAAGAGATGAAAGGGGTGCACTTATAACAGATATAAACCAAAAAATGCAGAGATGGACACAATATATAGCACAACTATTTGAAGACAAAGAAAGAACAGAAGCACCAAAAGAATTTAAGGATGATACAGGGCCTGACATTATACGAGAAGAAATTGAATATGCAATGAAACAAGCTAAAGATGGTAAATCTCCCGGGCCTGATGAAGTTCCTATCGAATTACTTAAAATTGTGAATACTGAATCTATTGATCTTCTTTTGGATCTATTCAATACCATATATAAAACAGAATGGGAAATACGAGATGCACTGTCTGCAGTAAGTGTTCTTTCGCAGAGATGCTTAGATATTAATCAGGAAGTATATGCCTGTTTCATTGATTTTGAGAAGGCATTTGACAGAGTGCAGCATAATCGACTTAAAGAAATTTTATTAAATAAAAACATAGACAGTAGAGACATTAGAATCATCTGTAACCTCTATTGGAATCAAACAGCAAAAGTGAAAGTTGAAAACGAACTGACCAAGGATATCCAGATTCGCCGTGGGGTCCGCCAAGGGTGTATTTTATCACCCTTGTTATTCAATTTATACAGTGAAGCCATCTCAGAATTAGCGCTTGCCGAGATCAGTGAGGGCCTTATAATAAACGGTGAGCCACTTAATAACATAAGATATGCTGACGACACCGTCCTATTGGCAGGAACACTAGAAGAACTGCAACACCTTGCTGAACAACTAAATATATATTGCAACGATTATGGACTAAAAATCAATTTGAAGAAAACCAAGTTCATGGTATTTACAAAAGCACAAAACATCAAAGTTAAGCTAGTACTAGATAATACAGAAATTGAACAAATATCTTCGTACAAATACCTTGGAGCATGGATCACAGAAGATACTGATCAGACAAAAGAAATAAGATGCCGCATTGAAATTGCGCGGTCAACTTTTAATAGAATGAGAAAACTTTTTTGTAATCGCGATATCAATATATCGCTCCGGATAAGAATGCTTCGATGTTATATTTTCTCTACCCTTTTGTATGAAGTTGAAGCTTGGACACTTAAAAAATCCAACATTAAAAACCTAGAAGCATTCGAAATGTGGTGTTACCGACGCATTTTGAAAATATCATGGATGGATCGCAAAACAAACGAACAAGTTCTCGAACAACTAGGAAAACAATGCGAAGTTTTAAATTCCATAAAGATCAGGAAATTGGAATACTTGGGGCACATCATGAGAGGTGAAAAGTACGAACTACTAAGGAACATAATGCAGGGTAAAATCAAAGGTAGAAGAAGCGTAGGAAGACGTAAAATCTCGTGGCTACGCAATCTCCGTGAGTGGTTTGGATGCAGTTCAATTGAACTATTCAGGCGAGTAACCAATAAAATTATAATTGCCAGAATGATTTTCAATCTCCGATAGGAGTGGAACTTGAAGAAGAAGAAACCGCTAAAATTTGGTGTAGCTGATATAAGGTAGATGTATTAAATGCAAATTAAATTCATTGGTTTTTATTTGGAAATTTCATAAAATTCTATTGATAGCTACCTTATACTATGCGAAAAGATACATTTGCCTTCATTTGTCTTTAATCCGTTAACATGGATAGTGAACTGCTTATTGATTACCTTTTTAGCCAACGCGGACGAAAAATAATATTAGTCCACAAAATTGCCTTTTGTGGACTTGAGCGACGAAAGGGTGTAAGGCTAAATGTCAGACAACTGGTGAGTAGATTTTATACCGGTTTTTTAGTTGTTTCGCTCTGGTAGCAGATCATTTTGATCAAACAGAAAAAAATCAGCTTAATTAAGTTCTTTACGTCAACTGTACAAGATGTTTCTTGTAGACAAGGAATAATATTACTTTGTTGCTTTAAGTAGATTATCCTTTCTGATATTACATGTTTAGATTTCTGATTAAATTGTTAAAGGCACATTATCAAAGTTTTAGATTTTAGGTAGATCATTTTAAAACAATAAATATCTCAAAAAATATGCCAGGATATTACTTTGACTTTTTAAGTATGGATGTGACGCAAAAGATTTTTGTTTTTTTTATTATGACAGTTTTACATTAGACACAATTTTATTAATTAAGTTTGATTATTAGTTAAATATTTTGCATTTAAATTGCAATAAGAATAAGAAAATTAATATTTACAAAACTGTTAGATACAAAACAATGTATGTATATCGAATATGTACCTATGTTACTTATGCATTATCCATTTGAGAAAATTACGATAATAATAATAAGTGCGAATCGGTGTAATATTGAAGATGGTGGTTTATTAAAAACAACCTAAATCATGCCACATGCAACATGTTGTATACCCGAAAAGAATTTTTGGTGATAGACCACTTAATTCTAGAGAATTTTGCTATTTTTATTACCTGACACAATTTTCATGTTTCGTGAACGACGATAGAGTGAAACACCCTGCATATTTAGTAGTGTAAATCTAAACGCAAATATATGTCAATATTGTTCTTTAAGCTTGCTAAGAAATACTATTGCTAGATGTTTTTGATGAAAATTTAAAATGCCAAGATTGGAAAATCATTTAGTATAAATAACTAATTTTTAAGTAGAATTGCAATTGTACTCTTACAGTAATTTTTGCAATACCAGCTGAAGATCCAAATATTTTTTTGACTTGACCACAAATCGACCATTTTTTATCATTCAATAAAGTAATTTTTCACATGAAACGTAAAAATATGCATAGAACTTATTAAAATTTTAAAATTAAAGAAGAATTTATTTTATGAAATAAAGTCCAGATATGGAATACGTGTTTTTAAAATCGAGCTCTTAAATTGAATTTAAAAAGTAGTGAAATACTAAAAATATTTTCATTAATTAGTGATTCAGCAGTGAAATAACAAACATAAATACAATAGAGATAGTAAGTTACTTTAATCATAAGAGTTTTTACTACATATTATCAAATATTATTTCGGATAACCTACAAAATCTAGGACAGGTATTTATACCAAACCTGTTCCACTATAGACTAAGAAGGTTGTTTGCCAGGACCGTACTCCATTTACCAATGATAATTAAAAATGGATAGTTCTATTCAATCCGAAATTCCTGCAACTACTAATACACCAAACAGCACATCATCATATCAATTTAATGGATCACGTAGATATTCTTCCGTAACAAATCAAACACCACAATCTAATATATTTCCATCAAGAAAACAAGCAATTATTTTTGATTCAGTTGAAAATACCAAACTAGATGATTACTTGTTCGCTTTGAGTCGTCTGATAGAATCAACCCAGATCATCTTCTGTTCGAAATTGTCAAATAATAGAGTATGTATTTATTTAGCAAACGAAAAACTAGCTGAGGATTTTATAAACAGAAATGAAAAAATTCAAATAGGCCAGCAGCTTTTACAACCTCGTAGACTAATTAGCCCCAGTCAGCGATTAGTATTGTCCAATGTCTGTCCCTCAATCCCACACTCAGTCCTAGTATCAGCATTAAAATCACATGGATTAAATCTTCTGTCACCTTTAACATTTTTAAGAATAGGCACATCAACACCACAATTCCAGCATATTTTGAGTTTCAGACGTCAAATATACATATCTCCACTAAATAACCAGCCCTTACCTGATTCTTTTCTTATCACACATGAGGAAACGACATACAGGATTTTCCTTTCATTAGATAACCAAGCTTGCCAAACATGTAAACAAAACAACCACTTAACAAAAAATTGTCCAATGTCTACTGCGATTACAACAGATAATTCAACATCAAATAATGCAGTTTCCCAATATAGACCCAATTGAAAATACAACTAATCTATCAATTCAAAAAACCCAGACAAACACTTCTTCTTCTTCTTCAGATGCAAATCCACTAATGGATGTTAGCGATCACATTTTCCATTAACTCTCTATTTCTTGCAATATGTATCAGAGATTGTATGTCGTTAATCCCTGTCCCTTGCCTTATGTTTCGGAGCCAGGACATTTTCTTGCGTCCCATTCCTCTCTTGCCTTCAATAGACAAACACTAAACAACAACAATCAAAAGAAGAAAGCACACAACAAGAATTTCAACCACAAACTACCCAACAAGAAAAACTACACATGCAACCAGCCAAAAAAGATTTAGAAACAACAAACGAGCCAAAAATAGATCTAGAAAATAAGACAACGCATATAAACACAGGCAAAGCACAAAACAAACGCACAATCTCCCAAATCTCTCCACCAGCTACTACATCTAAAGAGGAACCTACTTTTATTACACCAAAAAATAAAGAGAAGAAAGTAAAATCAGATCAAAATGTCAAACCACAAAAAACACTAGAAGAAATGCTAAGATACTGTAAAACTTTATTTGAGAACCCAAATTCTAACTACCCTATAACTTACGAACAGTTATTAGACTTTATTGAAAACTGTGAGAACTCATCAGACCCGTTAAGTATCGCCAAAATGTATACAGAAGAAACAGCAGAGGTCACGGATCTATTAACTAATATATACCCTTACCTAAAGGACCGAAAAATTAAAGTCAAATGCACTCGAATAAAAAATAAAATATTAAAACAAATCAACTTAGACATTCAAACAGACTTAGAAAGCGACACATCAACAGAAAATTAATAACACATCATTTTCAACTTTCTTATTCAATGGAACATAAATGGGTATTATACCCATTTAGAAATGTTAAAATTATTAATTTCAAAACATAAGCCAAGTCTGATATGTTTACAAGAAACCCACTTCAAAAACAACAAAGCTCATGACTTAAAGAATTTCAATTGTTTTTTTAGAAATCGAGAAAATTCGAAAATTGCAAGCGGAGGGGTAGCAATCTACATAAAAGATAGCTTTGACGCTAAACCAATAAAACTTAGAACAACTATCGAAGCAATTGGAATTAGAGTCACAGACACAATTTCTTTTTCAATTTGCAATATTTACATTCCCCCCAATAAAGAACCCGATTCAAAAGAAATTTCAAACCTATTAAATCAACTACCTGCTCCACGGATAATAATTGGAGATTTCAATGCACATAATCCGTTATGGGGTTCAACAAAACTAACATCTCTAGGTCGAAAAATAGAAAAAATAATAGAAGAAATCAATCTAAATATTCTTAACGACGGACAACATACGCGCTTTGAAATAAGAACAGGCGAAGGCTCTAGTATAGATCTAAGTATTTGCGAACCATCAATTGCACATACTCTTACATGGGATGTGTTACCAGATCTATATGATAGTGATCACTACCCTATCATAATAAGCAATGAACTACAATCAACTACCCCGCAACAACTAAAATGGAATTTAAAAGGCGCAAATTGGATAGAATTTCAAAATTACGTTGAAAACAACCTAAAAAATCTAAATAACAATGTAGATATAGACAAAACAATATACTGTCTGACAAATGTAATCACAGAATCAGCAAAAAAGTACGTTGGAATAATTAAGTATGATTACAAACATCAGTCGGTACCTTGGTGGAATCATGACTGCAAAGAAGCAATAAAACAATCGAAACAAGCTTTTAATAAATTCAAACGACACAAAACTCAAGAAAATTCTATAGAATTCAAAAAATTAAGAGCAGTCGCTAGGTATACCATTAAAAAAGCCAAACGTGACTCTTGGAGAGAATATGTTACCACAATACATAGTTCAACTCCTATAACTGCTATATGGAAAAAAGTCAACAAAATGTCTTGTTCCAAACCCCATAAATCAATTAACTTTCTAACTCAAAATAACACTATTTATAAAAGCCCAGAAGAAGTATCCAATATACTAGCATCTACTTATGAATATAACTCAAATAACTTAAATTATACTTCCAATTTCTTAAAAACCAAAATAAAAGAAGAAAAAAATCCTATAGAATATTACGATCAAAATAATAACGATCTAAATATACCAATAACAGAGGAAGAATTAGAAAATGTATTTCAAAATTGTAAGAACACTTGTCCTGGACCCGACAATATACCGTTTATATTCCTAAAAAATTTAGGCCCTCAATCTAAAAAATATCTACTCAAAATCTACAATATAATCCTATCCAGAAACGTATTTCCTAAATCATGGAAAAATTCAATCATAATACCTATTCTAAAACCAACTAAACCAAAATCAGATCCACAATCATATCGACCGATATCACTCACATGTAGCATAGGTAAAATATTAGAAAAGATAATAAACAATAGGCTTATGTGGTATCTAGAATCAAACAACTTAATTATTCCAGAACAATGTGGTTTCCGAAAACATCGTTCAACTTTAGACAACCTCGTTGACTTAGAATCAGAAATCCACGAAGCATTTGCAATAAAACAACATTGTATTGGAATATTTTTTGATATAACCAAAGCATAAGATACAGTTTGGAAATATTCAATCATTAAAACACTCAGCAACTGGTTAATAAGGGGTAACATATTAAAATACATTTCAAATTTTCTTGAAAACAGATAATTTCAAGTTCGAGTTGACGGAACATATTCTCAAACAAAAATTCAACAAAATGGTATACCACAAGGATCAAATTTAAGCACAACTTTATTCTTAGTAGCAATAAATTCAATATTAACAGAAATTGAAAACCCTGTCAAAGCTAGATTATACGCTGACGACCTAGTTATTTTCTGTAGAGGAAAAAACATAACAACGATTTACAATCACATTCAAAACGCGTTAACACACATTGAGAAATGGTCAGCTACAAGCGGACTTCAGTTTAACACTTCAAAAACGAAAGCAATCTGTTTCTCAAGGAGAAATCAAATCCAAACAAAAGAATTATATCTACACGAACAAAAACTAGATTATGTAGAAGAAATCCGATTCTTGGGTATGACGTTTGATCAAAAATTAACTTGGAAGACACATATTCAACAGCTGAAAAAATCATGTCTTCCTGGTATAAATTTACTTCGATCACTTGCCTTTAAAAACTGGGGTGCTGATTATTCAAGTTTAATACTTATTTACAAATCCATAATTCGATCAAAACTTGACTATGGAGCCATAGTCTACAACTCCTCCAAAAAAACACATTTGAAGTCACTGGATATTATCCAAAATAGATGTCTACGTATTTCTTTAGGTGCTCACTATACAAGTCCCATTCAAAGTCTTTATTGGGAAAGTGGAGAACTTCCTCTTTCTTTCAGAAGACAATATCTAAGCCTAACATATGCAGCGGCAGTGTCATCAAACCGAAATAATCCAGTACTGCATAACGTTTTTGCTGACCGATTTACAAATAAATTTCAACAAACACATCAAATTAATCATCCTTTTTACTTTCGTATACAATCATACTTATCCAAATTAAATTTTCAATTTCCAAAAACCTATGATACCTCATCAATCCACAACCCTGCACCATGGACAATATCTATTCCTGCTATCGACATCAGTCTAACAAACCTAAGAAAATCAGAGATGTCATCAACCGTCATTAAACAAAAGTTTTATACACTATTAAACAGATATGGCAATACCTACAACGTATACACTCAATTATACTGTGACAACCCCCTTCTACTTCTTATTAAAAAAGAACTTAAAAACATTTCTAATAAGAACATCCAAGTGCACTTTTTATGGGTGCCTTCTCATGTAGGAATTGAAGGTAACGAAGCTGTAGATAAACTGGCCAAAAACGCACCAACTAACCCGATGTCCGAAGAAAGCAACATATTAGTACAAAACGATCTAAAACCATACTTAAAACAAAAAATAATTCGCAAATGGCAACAAACTTGGAACAACACTCGATCAAGGCTATACGAAGTCAACAAACACCCACATCTATGGAAACCAACAATAAAAGACAGAAGAGAACAAGTGATATTTACCCGTCTCCGTATCGACCATACACGACTTACTCATGACTATTTATTACAACGCAAAAACAATCCAGTGTGTGAAGAGTGCAACAGTGTTCTAACGGTAAAACATTTTTTAATACAGTGTCCCAAATATAACAGTGAACGACTCAAATATAACATACCTAACTTCCTAAAAGATGCCCTAGAAGAAAGTACACATAACCGAAAAATTTTTTCCTATCTTAAAGACTGTCAACTTCTTCAAAAGATCTAAAACGTACATTTTAACAAACATACATATTATTATTATTATTATTGTAAACTAATGTATATTTCACATATTGTATCAACTGTCACATATGTTACATAATCTAAATACGCTAATGATCCTGCGTGGTCGATGCGTTAATATAAAAAAAAAAAAAAAAAAAAAGTCCAGATATCTAAAAGTGACCAGCATGTGTTTATATTTCTATAATTGTTTTATTTGCGAAAAATATTCTGCACTGCGACTTCTAACACAATAACGTAAGTGACCTCCGAAATCTAAGTCGCCAAGTTATCAGCAACTCCTGCAAGATCAAATCTTAAGAGGACTTATCGAAGAGGCCATCAAAAATCATTCCCCAAAAGATTGTTACTTTTCAAAAGCTTTTCAAAGCAAAAAAAAGTTGCAAAATTACATCAATATATCCGACAGATGCATCGAAACACGAACCGCCATAAATAGTTTGTGTTGCGAAGAGCAAGACTAGCATGGACAGGATTTGGAAAACTTAGTTGGGTACTTAAGAACCGCAAAATACCCAAATACTTGAGGAGCAAAGTGTTCAACCAATGCATCCTTCCTATCATGACATATGGATATCAAACCTGGACCCTAATCAAGGCAAACATGAATAAACTAGCCACAGCAGAAAGAACCATGGAAAGAGCAATGTTAGATATACGACTGTCAGATAAAAGAGGAACGACTGTAAGATCCAAAATAAAAGTCGGGAACATAATAACAAAAATTGCCAAACTTAAATGGAGCTTCGCGGGCCACACTGCTAGACAGAAAGACCAACGTTGGAATACTACAATACAACATTGGAGACTTTACGAAAGTAAACGACCAAGAGGAACATCACAGATGAGATGGGTTGATGACATTAAAAGAATAGCTGGAACAAATTGGAAATATGTTGCTCAGGATAGAGACCGATGGAAGGAGTTGGGAGAGACCTATGTCCAAACATGTACGACAGAAGGCTAAGAAAAAGAAGAAGAAGAAGAAGAAGGTGTCGTTCCACAGAATAATTATTTCGCGCAACAGCCGACAGAGAAAGGTTTCAGGAAATTGTAAACATGATTGCAAAGAAGAAGAAGATACAGACTTTGGTCATTCAAATGAGTTTCTTTGATATTCAGAACTCCGCGATGGCATTCCATACTTGGCTTCTTTCTACGCTATCATATGCATGTCAAAAGTCTATGAAAAGATTGTGTATGGGTCTGTTATACTCCCATCCCTTTTCTAGTAGAAGTTATCTCAGCGTGAATAGTTGATCTATTGTTGATCTCTTTGCCCTAAAACCGGCTTCATATTCGCCTAGGACATTTCAGCATAAGGGGTTAGTCTACTAAGAATGAACATTTGGGAGTGTTTTATATGCTGTGTTTAGAAGTGAAATTCCTCTATAATTCGCGTATTTTGTATTGTCCCATTTTTTGTGTATAGGCACTATTTTGTTTTCAAAAAAATTTGTTAAAATCCTTTGTAAAAGGTATATATTTAAAACCCCAAACGGGATATGTTAGACAAAACGTTTTCGGAATCCATATCCCATCATCAGTGTCTAGGAGTACATGAATGTAGCCACTAAATATATGGGTAAAAACCCATTAACAAATAATTAGTTACATTGGGTTTACAGTATTTCTTATAAAATGTTTTGATATTAAAGCTACCGTTGGATTAGGTAACATGGCGACATATGACTCCATGGAGTTTTTTCATTTCCATGGAGACTCCATTTTTAAATATATACCTTTTACAAAGGATTTTAATATTTTTTTTAATATATGGTATACAGCCAACTACAGGAACGTAGTTTCCTTGTGGATTTTATTTTGTTTTCCTTTCATCGTGCTGATATCCTTTCTTCTAACCATGTGTGCGTTATAAGCTGGTGATTTGGCGATGTAGTGCGTCCCTCCCATATTTCAGAAGTTCTGCTGGTATCTCGTCCGTACCCGGCGCTTTGTGATTTTTCAGTTTATTTAAGGCATTTTGGGTTTCTTTAAAAGAGGGATTTTTGACTGGCATGTCTGCTGTAATATAAATCTCTTCTTTGTGGTGTTCTTCAGTTCATTTCAATATTTCAACATCAGTTCAATTCAATCATTCAACATAATTTCAATTCAATACTGGATATTAATTAAAAATCAAGTTAAGATTATAAGTAATTTTTGAAAATATTAACAATGTTTTTGACTTATTATTATGTTATTAAAAGATAAAGGGACTACTACAATGGGGAACGTTAGGAGGACCTGTAAAAGAAGCCTTTTTTTAATGCATAAAAGAGAAATAATAATAGTATAAAAACGCATTGATTTACCTTCTTCAAGGAAAGTGATTCGACACGAATTTAAGTTCCGTATATCACTATTAATTCATTTTCGGTATAAAAGATAAAAAAAAGTAATCTAATATTCCATTTATTTTTATTTAACCAATAAGCCTAACTGTCGTTGCGTAGCGTTAAGCTTTCGTTAATCTCCAAGTGGCAATTTAAGACGTTCTCGACATTAAAAGTTATTCAAGTCGTTAAACGGGTTCGTGTCAGGTTGGACATCCATCAAGGGACTCGTTGCGCGCCATATAGACGTAGGAAATGCAAAACCTCATTCGAAACGAGCTCTTCCACTCTTGGAAAATGAAATACGAAAAAAATCTTGGAAGATTGATCGGGCAATCTTTACTTGTCAAGACAAGTGCAATATAAAGTATCGAATATTCCGGTATACCTTTTTGGTATTTATCGAGCTTTTCATTATGAATGCATTACATTTTTATAAGGCTTTGAAAGATTTTAAATGCATCGAGTTTTTGGTAAAACTCATGTTATTTTAAAATGATAGGGCTGTTCCTTATTATACAGGATGCTATTAAAATATAATCAATCATATTTTTCCTTTAATTTGTTTACTATTAAGTTAATGTCTGTAAGTATTGTTATCTATTTATTTAAATATTCGAAAATAAATTCCATTACTGCTTGTTTTATTAATAAAAAAAGTCAAGCCAATAATACAGAAATAAGCAAAAATCTGTTTATTCTACACCGGTCATACTGCAACTAATCTGCTTCTTTTTTTTATTTAAAGAGACAAAGTCGCATCCACCCAAAGGATATTAGCGACATTTCTGTAACATTTGTAATAAAATTAAATTTAATTATTGTAATAATCAATCACTATAGCAATTAATTATAATTTGTGAACAATTGAACATTTGTCGTAACACTTAATTTAGGTAAATTTTGCGTAAAATATTTATACATTTTAAGTATCCTAATAAATTGTCCGGAACTTAATTTTTGTTGAGGAGTGCTTTCAGGTTATTTGGCGAATTGTAAAACTGTCTTTGATTTACATAGGATAGTCTATCAAGAAGTGCTTTATACTCTCTACTGTATTGCATGGTTCGCATTTTGGAAATTTGCTATTTGAGAGGAGATAGGTATGAGTATACCTATAGTGACCAAGTTGTACGTGTAATAATAGTTTGGTATCTTCTACTTGCAGCTGTGGACTTCCATGAAAAAATGTCATTTTTGATGGTTCTGAGTTTCAAACTAGAGTCATTTCACTTCCGATTCTTCTGAAATTTTCTTGAGCTTTCATTAATTCGGCCTTGATAATTTTTTCAATGGGATGTTTAGGGTATACATTTTGCGTAGCTTCGACTGCGCTGAGAGAGTCAGAAAGGACTAGACAACAGGGGATGATTTTAATATTTACTTGTTTGATGGCTTGGAACAAGAATTAGATGTTGGAGCATAGCAAGGCGATGGAAACATCCATTAATATTCTACTGAAGTAGAGACTTGAATTTTAATGTTAGCTTAATTGAGGTGTGTCACTTTCTGCGTCCGGTACCTCTCTGTCAAGATAATTATGGATTTTTTTCCTTATGGATGTGAAGTTACGATTTATGGATCTTTCCTTTAAATGGGGTAAACTTGACTGAGCATATGGGACAAAGCTGATAGGTATGTGGTATGTTTTTTAATTGTGGTTATAGGATTTTTTGATCCCGTGATATTCATTAGGAGCATGTTAAGCTGAACAAAGTTTAGAGGGAAAGGTAGAGGGTGATTGTCTATGAAGTTTTTAGCAGGGTCAAGTAAGAGAGAAAACGAGCATTTAGAAGTGCTTGCTGAAATAATTTTAGCTTTTTTGGATTTTGCTTGGACTTAGGGTGGTGGAAAACTGTTACATTCTTTTGAAAACAGATCTGCTTCAGCTGAAATATTTTTATCAGAGTTACGTTTTGGTTGATTAATTATGTGAATATCAATATTTGATTATCTACTTTGCTCGGTATTTTCGGGATATTAGAAATAGACATTTGTTCACATTAAGAAGAGTTTGTGCAAACCCTTCTTAGTGTGAACGGAAGGAAAGCAAACTAAACGGTCTTGAGAAATTGAGGACTGATATGGATTTGTAAATATTACCGATTACCGATAAATATAGAATTGAGCGAGAAATTAGACAGGGCGACACCATCTACCCCCAACTATTCACTGCAGCTCTGGAATATGCCTTTAAAAAACTAGATTTAGCTAAAAGGGGCATAAATATTGATGGTGAATACTTAAGCCACTTGCGCTTTGCAGATGATATTGTCAATATAGCCGAGAGTTTAAATAAAGCTCACAAAATGATGGAAGAACTAAAACAGGCAATAGAACAAATAGGCCTGAACATAAACTTTGAAAAAACAAAATACATGACCAATTTAGTTCCAAGTGATGTTATGAGGGTAGATGGGAACGAAGTACATCAGGTCTTTAGCTATATCTATTTAGGGTATGAAATTAGAATAGGAAAAGTCAATCAAACTTGTGAGATCCAGCGTCGCATAGGCTTGGGATGGGCAGCATTTGGCAAGATGCGAGATATTCTAAAAGGAACGCTACCGATTTGCTTGAAGAAAAAGGTTTACAACCAATGCATACTGCCGGTAATAACATATGGTTCCGAAACAATAACTTTAACCAAACATTCTGCAATTAAATTGAGAGTAACCCAAAGAAAATTGGAAAGAGCAATATTGGGAATAGCTAGAAGAGATATGGTACCAAATAGAATAGTGAGAGAGAGGACTAAAGTGACAGATGTCATAGAAAAAATTGCACAAGCCAAATGGAGATGGGCTAGACATATAGCACGTTTGTAACGATGAGTCCAAGCCATCACCATGAAGTAGGAGTATATCGATAGTAGAAAGGGCAAAACTAATTACCAAGCTCCGCTATATAAACCCCAACATTTCCTCATAGAGGGGGAATCGACAGGTGTTGACTGAAGGTTCTCTTCTTCCCTACCCCGGCTTGTGGACGTGTTGAGTTCACAAGTTGTTTCGTCCCATACCGCCGTTACCCGAAGAGTGTGTTGATCTCTTCACTACCCATACTCTGAAGCAGTCGTGTTGAGACTGTCGAGGAGTGTCCTGTTAACCCGAATCACTTAAGGGACGTGTTGAGTTCCTTTCCTTTCTTTGTACCTATCGTCCGCTGTTATTAAATCGATACAACGTTCCCGTAAAATTTCAAATACACATTTGCTTGCCGATAAAACTAATTTCATATGACAAGGTCAAACTTAATTTGAATAAATAGGCCAGGTACTGAGAAGACTAAACCAAATTGTAAATATGTACATAAGATTTTTGTCAATTTAATTTAAGGAAGACAATAAAGTTTTATTTTTGTTTTGAACTCTGTCTCTGACTGTCTAAAAGCTACCCGGATAGTGACTCCTACGAGAGGACATCACACGTTTAAATGATATTAGGTGGACCAAAAGACTCATAGAATGGAGACCTAGAGAAGACAAAAGACACCGAGGCAGACCACCAAAACGATGGATGGACGACTTAAGAAAAACAGTCAGATATTGGATACAGAAGGCGCAAGATAGAGAACAGTAAAAGAACATGGGGGAGACCTATATCCAACAGTGGTTGCAAGAGGTTGAGGAATGATGACGATGATGATGATGGATTTGTCTTCGAAAATTAAGGATGTGATTGTACTTAGCCATAGAAGCACTAATTTTGAGGAATGTCATGGGGAAGGCAGGAGCTATGCTGATTTTTTGTATCTCATTGATTAGCAAGTCGTGCGGTATTGAAGAATATACGCCGAAGAGCACAAGTCGTTCCGCTGGTGTAACTAACCTTCTTGCTCTGACAATTTCACCTTGTATTTCTTTTTGACCATGATTATTCATAAAATCGTCCACTATTTAAACCAATCTGCTTACTTTATTTAACTTTAGATGCTCATAAAAGTGGTGTCTGTTTAAAATAACCATTTTTGGGTGTAAAGCATATAAACGCAGTTTAAACGCACATTTGCAGTCTGTGCAGCCACATTTCAAAGGCTTCCAGACAATTAATGGTGGATATTTTTAATGTCCATGCTTCGACACCGTATAAGAGGACAGACCAAATGTAGCATTTAACGATGCGCTTTCGAAGTTGAAGTTGCAAGTTATCATTACAAAAGAATGACCTCATTATCTCGATTCTACATTTTATCTCTTGATCTGGATTTAGTTGTTTAGTAATATGGCAACCAAGATTATATAAAACTGGACACTCTTTGAATTATATGACCATCAACATATAATCGTGCATCTTGATGTGCTAAACGACTAAACACCATGTGTTTTGTTTTTGAACAGTTTATGTTTAGAAAAAAACTTTCTTCTCACTGTATCAATGGCATTTAAAAGGCATTGTAGTCCATTCATGTCATCACTTAAAATAACTGTATCGTCTGCATATCTGATTGTATTTATCAGAATTCCATTAACTTTCACGCCCCATTCCAAATTATGCAGCGCTTCTTTAAATATTCTATTGAATACAAATTAAATAACAGTGGGGTTAGTATACAACCATGTCTGATACCTCTTTGTATTTTACATATTTCTGTTGACTTTCCGTTTATGCAAGCTGTCGCTGTTTGACGCCAGTATAACTTTTCTATGAATCGTATGTCTTGACTATCAACTCCTTTATGTTTTAATATTATAATTAATTTGTGATGCTGTACTCGATCAAAGGCTTTTTCATAGTCAATAAATACAGCAAAGACGTCTGTCGTTTGATCTCGACATTTCTGCAGTAATATATTAAGTGCAAAGAAGGCGTCCCGAGTTCCCAGTTCATTTCTGAAGTCAAATTGTGTTTCATCCTGATCTTCTTAACATTTATCCCTAATTCTACTGTGGATGATGCGTAAAAATATTTTCAAAGTATGGCTCATAAGGCTTAACATTCTATAATCGTTACAGTTTTTCTGACGTTGTTTTTTTTTTTTGGTAGTGTTATGAATTCGGACTTTAACCAATCTTCAGGAATATCACCAGTCGAATAAACATCATTGAAAAGCTTGATCAGTATTCCAATGTTCTCCTCATTTATAAGCTATAACGTCTATGTCGGTATATTATCAGGGCCAACGGCTTTCTTGTTCTTTGCTAACTTTATAGCATGCAGTATTTCTGATTTTAGTATTTCTGGTCCTTCACCTTCAACTAAAGTCTCCAGTTCTTCGGGTCTATCATCATTATACAGTTCACTTATATAATTACACCAGGTTGTTCGAATTTCAGGTTCGTCTATTATCATTTTTCCCGACGAATCGGTTATAGTATATGGAGTTTTCTTATGATAAATACCAGCTACTTCTCTAACTTTTTTAAACATATTAAAGGTATCATGTTTTTCATTCAACTCCTCTACTTCCTTGCATTTATCCTCCATCCATTTTTTAGCCACCTTTATTTTTTGTTTAATTAGTTTGTGTTTTTCCTTATATTCTGTCTTGTTACCTTTCAGTTTCCTTCTCTGCTGCATTAATTCCAGGATTTCATCAGTCATCCATTGTTGTTTTTTGTGACTGTGTAACGTTGTTGAATATTTTTCTATTACTTTCAAGGTAAGATCTTTAAATGTGTTCCATACTTCTGTGTTGTTTTGATTTATTGGTTTCTTTAGCTCATTGTTTAAGTCATTTTCTATTAACGTTTTGTTGTATATTGAGATATTTAATTTTGGTGTTTTGTGACTTTCTTGGACTTTTTTTAGCTTCACTTTGATGTCAGTTATTACAGGGTTATGATCGGAACCGATATCTGCACCAGGTAATGTCGTGACTCTGGTGACGCCATTCTTAAATCTCTTGTTTACCAGAATATAGTAATCATAGTAATATAGTATCAAATCATAACACCCATCAAAAATATAATACCGTACTATGTATGAAAAACAGGATAATGTCCATTGTTAATTAATTAATAATTAATTAACTTACATAATTAATGACCATGTTTGAAATAAGTATTTTGAGATATTTTGGAGATACTCATTAACTCAGCAATTTGTAGGTATCGTTGAAAAGTTCGTAATATAATGTGATATAAAAGTATCTTACAACGTGGTACCGGTACACCATTTTTAATAATTCTGACACTTAATTATCATAATTTCTATGAACAGGTAACGTAATTTTTTATTCTGTTGTATGGTTCAGAAAATATGTTGCGGGAAAGAGACTTAAGACATAGTATAAGTATAAGAAACGAATAGAAGGAGATATTTGATATATTTACGAGTATATTATATAATTATGAAACTAGTATATTATATTTACAGCAAGCCTTGTCAAAAATCTTATTTATTTTTGTTTATATAAAATTAATCACCCATCAACGATTACCACAATATATTTTAAACGGGACATCTGAGCCAAAGAAACTGCTTGAAATATACGGTGAGATAAGATATGTGTGCATGTAACTGATACACCGAAAGAAAATCTAAATGTATTGTTTTGTCACAAAAGGAGATATATACACGAGTCATTATTTCACTATTTATTTGTTAGGTTATTTTTTAAACTAAACTTATTTGGTTACTAGTTCTATTATTATTGTTAGCTAGAGTTAATATACAAGATGAGATAATTGTTTTTGTACCCTTACAAATTATGGACATTAATTTATGGTATTTAAATATATTGTTCTGACGCTATTTTCATATTCTATTAATACATTTACTATTTTTATTGGCAATAAGTCACAGTTAGATGGTGTTATGCAATGATAGTCTAAGCCACATATATATGGTTCAGAGTAAATGAACATATTATGTCTACCTACTTTAAAAAATTCACTGATAGAAAATAAGGCTTTATTTTTATATTTCAATAATTCCAGGCTACCTAAAAAAACGTACAAAAGTAAAATAAGTAAAACCAGTTTATTGCAAGAATAACTTAAAGCAGCTTAGACGGTTTTTGCAAAATTGTAAAAATATAAGTTGGTCATTTTGCAATAACCGTCTTTCCCTTCGAAATGGTAAATACACAGAAAAAAACTTCGAATTCGAGTTCATTGATAATAGTAAGTAACTGTTACTGATTAAATTCCTACTCGATTTGATCTTTATCGATCTCGAACTCAGGATTTAACTCAATTCCTTTCAAATCTTGTTCAAAATCTTCATAGCATCAGTGGTCAAAGTTTGTTGAAATTTTTTAATCCCAAGGTTCGCTAATATCTTTTTGAATCCTCTTGAAATATCCATCCTCTAAAATGAAATAAGAGTACTAGGCACTCATTTAAAACATCCACTTTTAATATATTATTACGAAGTAAAAATGTTACATTTACAAAACATTTTTTACGACTGCAATAAAAAATTAATTTTGTGTTATAGTGCAGTTAGCAAAAAACATCTAACCCCACTACCTCACTAACGTAGATAATTTTAAAATTGATATATTTATTTTTCTGTGTGTGCAAGTATTATAATATGGGCAGCTATCATAGGTCCAAATCAGTTTAACTGCCGTTTGCTGTTAATATTAAATAAACGATTTATTAAATAAAAATTTATATCTTGTGTGAAATGTCAAGTCATAATAAGTTTATTCTTCTTCTTCGCGTGCCATATCAGAACTATCCGACGTTGGCGATCACCATTGCGAAGGCTTCTCGATCTTCTATTATGGAATATGGAATAATTATTGTCCTGCATTTGGTATCTGAGTCCATTCACGAATGTTTTTTAACCAAGAAACTTGTTTTCTTCCTACACCTCTAGGGCCCTCTATTTTGCCTTTAAGGATTAATTTTAAAATTTTATATGGACTTCCCCTTACTATATGTCCCAGATAAGACAGTTTTTGATGTTTAACAGTCTTTAGCAGTTCTTTGTCTTTGTTGACGCTCCTTAGTACGTCTTCATTAGTGTTTCTTGCTGTCCAAGGTATTTTCAGCATTCGTCTATGAACCCACATTTCCAATGCTTCAATTTTGTTCATGATTGATTCTTTTAGCGTCCACACTTCTGCACTATACAAAAGTACAGACCAAAAATAACACTTAACCATTCTTTGCCTTAGTTCTAAACTGAGATGGTTATTGCAAAGAAATGACTTCATTTTCATAAAAGTAGTTTTAGTCATTGCTATTCTACGTTTTATTTATATGTCGGGATTTAGTTGGTCCGTTATCACAGTTCCCAAATATGTTATTTTGTGAACTTTCTCAACTTGGACTCCGTTCAATTGAAGCTTTGCATCGGGATGTGGGCCACGACTAAATACTAAAAATTTGGTTTTTTTGAGTTTATTTTAATGCCCATTTCCTCTCCTACCTCGTGAATACGATCAAGCAGAATTTGAAGACCATCAATATTATCTGATGGAATTACTGTATCGTCTGCATATCTAATCACATTTTGAAGTCCACAAAACATGCAAATACATCTTTTCTTTTGTCACGGCATTTTTGTAATAGGATGTTTAGCGCAAAAAGTGCCTCCCTGGTTCCCATAGCATTTCTAAAACCAAATTGGGTATATTCAAGATATTCTTCGCATTTGCGTCTAATTCTGTTGTGAAGTATTCTCAAGAAAATTTTAAGAGTGTGGCTCATTAGGCTAATTAATCGATATTCTGAGTATTTTCTTGCATTGTGTTTTTTACGTATTGCGATAAAGATGGATTTGAGCCAATCTGCGGGAATCACTCCGGAGTTATATATTGAATTAAAAAGTCTTACTACTATTTTTATCTTATCATTCTCTATAAGTTTCAGCAACTCAGTTAGTGTATCATCTGTAGCACAAGCTTTTCTAATTTTAGCATTATTTATAGCATATTCTATTTCGCATTTTATAATTTCTGGGCCGTCAGTACAGTTTTGGTAGAATTCGACAATATTATTCCTGTCATCTTCAAACAACTCTGATATATACAGCTGCCATTCTTTTTTTATTTCTTGCTCATTTACAATAATTTTGTAATTACTGTCAACAAGTATAGAGGGAACTCGTTTTTTAAATATATTACTCATTCTCCATTTCGTTGCACCTTTCTCTCGTCCATTTTTCTTTGGCTAATTTGGCTAATCTCATTTTTTATTCTTCTCGGCGGGTGTCTATATTCTGTTACATTAGATTTTATCAGTCGACGTTGTTCCATAATTTCAAGATGTCGTCTGTCATCCAGTTATTTTTCTTGATTAAGTTTTTTCTATAATCATTGTTTGTGGAGATTTCCTTAACTTGGTTTTTAAATTCACTCCATAGTTCTTCTGGATCTTCTAGTTGTTACCCGATGTTTTTTTATTCTATTGTTAAATTATTTTTTAATGTTATGTTTTATGTTTATATCGTCAAAGTTAAGTACATTGGTTTTTGGTTTTTGTCGCTGAATTCGTTTTAACCTTAGTTTAATATCTGCTACGAGTGGTTTATGATCAGATCCAATATCTGCCCCAGTATATGTAGTGACTTTTTTGACGGCATTTCGGAAACGCTCATTTACAAGTATATAGTCCATTTGATTTCTTGAAGACTCAGTGTTATTCCCATCATCAAATGAGGCTTTCCAAGTGTATAGTCGTCCCTTGGGTAGTTTATACCAGGTGTTTGCAATGATCATATCATTTTCCTCCGCCTTCGGGGCCGATTTCGGGGCTCCAGGAGAAAAGAATGCGCTACCACTCAGCAACTCATCCGCCCTAAGCCGTTGGTCAGTGGGGGATTGCTTATACCGGCAATCACTCGGACGACAGAGCTTCATTTGTTATCTAGCAGGATGCACTGGATGACCATAATCAAGATCATCACGCGAGCAGGCGAGGTTGACTTTTGGATAGGAGAGGCCATACGTTGCGCATCACTATCCCTTGCATCCAAATAAGTTTATACGTACCTTGAATAATAAAAATTATAGTCACTGACACCATATTTGTGATATTTTGCTTTAAAATATTACACCAGCAACCTAAATAATAACAACCTGCACCACTCGTTTAAAACAATGTTGAAATATCAAAGTCCTTTGTTAAAAAGGCATACAATATTTTGCTAAGTAGAATTTTGACTATCAAGTAACTGTTCCAATATTTTGTATAATGAACAACTGGTTTCAGTATTTGATAATGCAATTTTTTGTCGGCATTTATGGCACCAACATTCGAGTAATCGCAAAACATATTATGTTACCTTTTCGATACACTATCTGCGATAAAAGGAATTTAAAAATTTCTTTAATCTTTTTAATAAGTC
The DNA here is from genome assembly GCA_918026665.1 of Diabrotica balteata. Taxonomy (NCBI): domain Eukaryota; kingdom Metazoa; phylum Arthropoda; class Insecta; order Coleoptera; family Chrysomelidae; genus Diabrotica; species Diabrotica balteata. The sequence continues at coordinate 112,338,304 of OU898280.1, read as the reverse complement.
AAAATAAAGATTTATTCAATTTATTATTTTGCATCTGGTGCACACAATGAAAAGACGCTCACAAAGATTCGCAACAAGCGTCTAACGCACATATTTATAATGAAAACATGGGTTATACTATTTTTACAAATTTTTGTTTTCATATTATTTGACGAATGTGGTTTAGAACTTAGTTCACAAACGCCTTCATGAGTATGGATATCATTTTTGCTTAATGTAGTATGCCTAATGATGAACAGTTTAACACGTCTAACCTCATTTGTAAACAAATGTGGGTTAGAGCCAAAATTACTTATTCTAACGAAAATTTTTTCTAAAAAGGGAACATTTGTTAATATTAGTTTTATTAAAAAATGATTATTCTTTATCGTTTGTAAAAAATATGGAATTTTCAACAATCGACCAAATGGAAGAGAATAACTTAAAACGGGAGCGTACAGCATAAACAGGGAATAATGTGAGGAAAATAACACTACATATATAAAAAGATTATCAGAAAAACTTAAAACGATAGGAAATAAATTCGACAGTTCAACAACATTTATAACAACAAACACATTAGGATCCATTTTATATAAAATTAAACCTAGCAATGAACAAAAAAGCATAAAGAATTGTATTTATAAAATACCTTGTGAACGGAATTATTTTTATTTAGATAAAACAACAAAACAAAAAATGCTAAAATAAGTAATCATCATAAATATATTAAACACAAGCATTGACAAATTGTGGCATATAGCAAAAAAGTGGCTCCAATTATGCTAAATGAGACCAATTACGACGCAAATTGTTCGGAAGAATACAGCGGAAAAAAACATAATATACAGATGAAATATCTTAAATGAATGGCAGAAATATTCTATTAAACATCGAACCAGGATATGTTATTGTTCTAGATAACAGTCCATATTATTGCTGGCGTGTAAAACAGTTACCAACCATCAATTTGAGAAAAGCCGAGATGAGAAAAGCTGATTGGTTTGCTAAAAAATATATTAAATTCAATGAACCAATTTTGAAAATCGACTTACTAAACTTAGCACGCTGTCATAAAAATAAATATATTAAATATGTGGTAGATGAAATGGCGCGAGAACAAGGTATAATTATTGTAGTTTGATTGCCACCATCCCATTGTGAGTTAAACCTTATAGGACTTATACGGGCTCAAATTAAAAATGAAGTAGCAGGGAAGTATATTACTTTTAAATTAAATGATGTAAAAAATCTGCTTAATAGTGTCATCAGCGTGACCACACAGTCGTGGATTAAATATATCGAGCATGTAGTGCAAGAAAAGCAGAATATGTGGAAATTTGATAACTTCATTAAAATTACTATGGAACCATTAGTTGTGGATCTCGGCGAATATAGTACTGGTAAATCTAATTTATTGTCTTTGACAGCACTCCTCCTATTCCCACATTACTTACATCTGTATCTAAGATATACTCTTCTTCTGATAGTGGATACCCTAAAATTGGTGCTGTGATTAAATGCTTTTTCAAGGTCTTAAAGACATTTTGGCAGTTTGTATCCCAGCGGTAATCTCTTGCTTCCTCTGTAAGTCGTGTTAATGGCTTAGCCATATCCGCAAACTTCTTAATAAACCTCCGGTAGTAAGTACATAGTCCAAGAACACTTCTCACTTGATATTTGTCAGTTGATTCTGGCCATTCATTAATGGAATCGATTTTTTTCTTATCCATGGCTACTCCTTCTTTGCTGACTATATGACCCAGATAATTAATTGACTTTACCTTGAAATAGCTGGTATTTCTTGGGGTTTAACATCAATTGGACAGCTTTACGTCGATTAAAAACGTTTTCTAAATTCTTCAGATGGTCTTCAAATGTCTCCCCAAGACGATTATGTCATTTAGATAAATCAGGCATGTTTTCCAAGATAACCCTCTTAACACAATTTTCATAAACCTCTCAAATGTCGCAGGAGCATTACAGAGGCCAAATGACATAACGTCGAATTGCCACAATCCAGGACCTGTAGTGAAGGCTGCCTTTTCCTTATCTACTGGGTCCATTTCTACCTGCCAGTATCCAGACTTCAAATCCAAAGTAGAAAACAATTTACTTCCAGCCTATGTGTCCAATGTGTCGTTGATCCGAGGCAGAGGATAACTATCTTTCTTGGTGACGTTGTTCAGCAAACGGTAATCCACACTGAACTTCGTCGTTTCGTCTTTCTTCTTAACCACGACCACCGGAAAGACCCATAGAAGGTTCTATCACCTTGTCTTTCTTCATTTCCTGAAAGATTGTTTCAGCTGCCTCTCTTTTCGCCTGTGGTAATCGTCGAGCTGTTTGATGAATTGGACGAATTGTCTGACGGATTATGGATGTTACAGGTACACAAGTTTCTGCTTTTGTCCCTTTCTTGATAGTCACTGGGTAGTCATTGACATTGATAAGTCTCAGGTGATTGATAAAATCCATTAAGTGTTGTTAATTTAAAGTTTTGTTACATTGTAATAATATATAATGTAACAAAACTTTAAATTAACAACATTTAACGGGTTTTCACCCACATATTTTAGTGGCTTATAGCATGTATATTTCATAAGTATTAACCACATTTTGCATTAACTTAAGTCAACATTTTAAATTTTACGTTTTTTTAATTAAAGTGGTTATATACTTTCAGGTTACAGTGATGATGGAATTTACATTCTATATACCTTTTATAAAGGAATCAAAAGACTGATATTTTTTGTACACACTTATGACAAGTCGAAAGAAAATGCAAAAAAGTATTTTTGAAGTGTGTATATTTTAGGCAATTCCTAGCTGAGCGCTTTCGGCTTTACAAAGCCATCATCAGAGCTATGGTCAATTTTTTAAATACCACTACAAAGGAGAGATCTCATTTCCTTATATTTCAAAATTATGTTTTTTTTAGTTGTTGAAATTCTTAAAACATATAAAAAACATATAAAAAGCCGACACTGGACTTCACAAACACGTTAAAAAATTGAAAAAAAATTGATGTGAGGAGGTAGACATTCTACCTCCTCACATCAATCAATGGTCGGGTTCTTACACCCGTACCAGTTCCCAGCTGTTCTCCGAGTGTAGAGGTTCTCTCTCACCGGCTCTGGAACCCGATTGAGCCATGTGTTACCTCTAGTCAAATTTAATTTAATACTGAACATCACAGTTATTTTACAACACAATGTACAATCTTTCATAACTAAATGTAATTTAAAGGGTATTTACCCTAGTATTTTGGTGGCTCAGGCATTGTGACCTAGCATTTTTCGATTTTAAAAACCTGATGATGGACTGTGTGGTCCGAAAACGTTTGTTTTATTGATGTGGCCCTTTTAAGGGTTTTTTAAATAAATATACCCATTTACAAAGATTAACCTCTTTTTGTTATACGTGGTATACAGCCAGCTACAGGAATTTTTCCTTGTGGATTTTATCAATAAATGTTTGAACGGCCAATGTTTCCATCATATCTTCGGGAGCTGTTGGATAAGCATATCGTTCTAATCTTGCAATATCTACCTCATATTCTTGAAGAGCCTCATCTCTCTTATGTCTTCGATTTTAAAGCTGCGACTGATATACATGCTCCAAATGTTCGTGGCCATACCGCATATTTAACCTCTTTTTAAGTTGTTCTAAATCATCCGTCTCCTCTACGGCTATGGTCTAAGCACATTTTCAAACCATCCATTCGCTCCTGCAGCTAATTCGAACTATTTCATGAAGTTGTTCCATGACAATTTTCCGTCGAAACTTGGTACTTTTACATGAACAGAACCTCCATTTCTGCTAACAAATGTTAGCAGAAACTTTACTTTCCACAGAAGAAATCTCGTTAGAAAATTTGTCTTCTAAAGAAGCGATGTCGCCGGAAGCTTTTGAAATATCGCCAGAAACTTTGTTTTCTAATGATGCGATATTACCAGAAACTTTCGAAATCGACGAAATGGCAGCAGAATGTTTGTCATCAAATATATAAGTTTCTGGGTCCAAATCCTCTTCTTTCAAAGCGTTCTTTAGTCATTGGAATAAATCAGTCTTTTTTTCGGTAGAATCTAATTCTCTGGCCTCAAGATGTCTTCTTAAATTCATAACTGTAAGCTCATAAGTCGTAGCCATTTTCACAATTTATTTTATATTTCACTTTTGACACCAATTGTACTATTATTATATGTTTATTATAAAAGGGTTCTACAGTTGTTCAACACTTACAAGTTTATTAATGTCTTTATTTATACACTAATTTATCTTTTTTTACACTATAGTTATATAATTTATTTACATTTATTACAATACGCCCGTTACATTTCAAACTCGATACAATTATATTTTTAAACTGACTTCTTTTCAATTAAACATCCTTCATATATATACGAAACAGCCGCTAGTTCCAGAATCCTGGCGAAGGATCGATGACTTTCTCGAATAAAGTGGAATCGCATCGAAAGCAGACAGGTTTTTATCGGAGGGTCGGACCTGTGGATCTTTTTACTAGAAAATACTTGAATTAAAAAGGATACAGTTTAGATATGAGTCAGAATTTATCACAACAATATTAACTTATCATATTTCTATGCATAAACAAAGTGTAAAAATAAAATTTTAATAGTAAATTAAAAAAATAAAGCAAATCTTGTCTACAGCTTTACAAAAAGTTCGTCTTACTATTTAGATATATGTATCTTTAGATGGGCATTGAGTTTTGTATAGCTTGTGCAGTTAGTATTGGATGGTCGACTTTGTCCTTTGGAAAGTTCATGACGAGGCTCAGGAAGTTCCACGCATGTGGTTTTTATGATGCCCCTCCAAAAGCGAAGAGAAAAAGAAAAAATGAATAAGGCGAAAAAATTTAAAATAATAATGTGTAACAACATCATATTTTTTTTAATATAGATCATATAAAATCATATAGAGATTACAAATAATTACAAAGTTTAAAATACTATTAAATAGAAAATTGGCAAGAATTACATGAATATAATAATTATAACAAATTAGTTTAATTATATTAAAGACACTAACTGTATATGAGACGAATTATAAGGTTAAAAGAAATACGTGTGTTGGAGGTTAGGTATAAAAACAGGTTAAATATAAAATTATAAAAAAGCACTAAATGTTGATTAAGTATATAATAATATAAATAAATTTTCAATAGAAGCACCTCTTTTTAGAGATTTAGAAAAATATTTCCTTTTTACTGTGAAGTACAACTGACATGACACAAGTGAAGAGTAACTGACAGACATATTTTGTCGACTTGGGGTGGACCATGGACATTAATATAATGTTCTACCCCATAGAACATAATGGGGTCTAAATAAACGAAGTAGAATATTTACTAAAAATAAAAATTGGAATTTAGATTACGATATGAGAATCTTTTTTAGTAAATTGAAAGTTGATCAAAGATTTGAGAGCCAACTATTTTTAAAATAAAAATAATAAAATAAAAGATAAAGTTAATAGATAAAATCATAATAACAAGAAGTTGAAATAAAATAATTATTAAAACAAATAACAAATATGATGTTAATAACGTTACAAAATATATTGTAATAATTATAATCACACAAATATTTTATTATTTATCATTTTCCTTTTAGTTGTACCAGATAATAATATTAACTATTAATATTTAAATTACCAATTCGATTTGATTTCGGCTTAAATCATGTAATTATAAGATCTAGAATTTCCCACTAATAACGAAGTATTATTTATAAAACGACAACCTAAATAACAACCATTTGTTCGTCAACAAAATCGAATTAAAAATTCAAGTAAGCCTGTATTATTCAATCTCCGATAAATGAAAAATTTAACCTTTGAATACTGAAGTAGTTAAAAGAATAATTAATTAAATATCAAGATGGTTGTAAAGCTTTGTTTGGGGTTGTCGAAGCATACAAAAGCTTGATGACGTTTAGAAATTCGCTTAAATAAATATTAAAGAAAAGAATGGCGTTATATCGATTAGATGAAATTGATTAAAATAACAATTAACCGAATGAAAAATACAAACAATGCAAGGAGGAAACTATAATTGAATACTTTATTAAAACAGACTCTAATAGTAGATGATCTTCCTTTTAGTAGATATGGTGACTGTTGTGATATATTAACGGTTTCTGCTTGTTGTTCTTTGTGAGAAATTTGATAGTTTGATAGTTCTTTGTAGATACATTACCGCAACAGTAAATAGGGCAGATGTCCTACTTACAACTGCCCTAGAAGATATCTTTAAGTCAATAGACTGGGAAAATAAGAGAATCCCTATTAACAGAAGATACTTGACCCATCTTAGATATGCAGATGATGTAGTACTAATAGCCGGCACGTGGAATGCACTGAATACGATGATTGATTAATACAAACAGAATCCCTTAAAAAGGAATGAAAATGAATTTCAGCAAAACTAAACTAATGTCAAAAAATGATGACAAACCTATGATAAACATCCAAAGGACAGAGATAGAACACGTAGATGAATATACATATCTGGGTCAAAATGTCAAGGTAAGCTAAGAAAATCAGACTACCGAAATAAGCCGACGTGTAAAAATTGGATGAGCAGCATTCGGAAGACTCTAATACGCACTTAAAAAAATATACCTCAAAGACTGCGAACCAAAGTGTTTAATTCCTGTATCCTACCTTGTCTTACATATGGAGCTCAAACCTGGACATTCCCTAAAACAGTGGTGCTTAAACGGTCGATCGCGATCGATCGCGAGTGCTTTTTGGGTAGATCTCAAGAAGAAAAAAAAATTTTAATAAGGAGGTAGGTAACTAAACTACTGTCAGCAGAGTTAAACGTTTTTATTAATACTAAACTAAACAAATACATATAATGCTTGACTAAGCATCATTGCAATTCAAAGAAGTGGGGACAACAAAATACTGTCCACACAGCATATTTTATATTTACATATATTAACTAATTATTTTATTAATTCAATATTTATTATAATTATTAATCAAATTTAAGATGATATTCTATCAACTACAAAAATGTATTACGTAATAAAATAACACTGCTTGCGGCAAAAGGTGGCTTTATTAAAGGAACGCGTGGCACTTGTCAAAGAAAAGCCGTGTTGTTTCTAGACGAGAGACAGTACAGTCTAGTTTCGGCCGGCGCGTTTGACGGGCACATTCAAGACTTTCGTTCACGCCGATATAAATGTTGCGCCTGCAAGAATTGGAGTTATTCTGAATTGTTACTTGATAGCCATCCTACGTCGATACAAAGTTTATTATTAAATAGTGAAAAATGAGTGCAGTGAAACAATCTAAAACGTATCATTTTAATAAGGATTGGGAGGAAGAATTTTTTTTCTATGGTGATGGATGAGTGCATTTGTGTTATTTGTCGTGCGTCAGTTGCAATACCTAAGCGTGGTAACTTAGAGAGGCATCATAAAACGGTTCATAAAAACTATGAAAAGGATTTTCCGCCATAGAGTAAATTAAGAAAACGAAAAGTAAGTGAATTGTTATCTTGTTTGAAAAAAGAACAATCCATGTTCACAAGACCAGCCAAACAATCAAAAGCTGCTACGATCGCGTCATTTAAAATATCTCATATTTTGGCGAAACACAAGAAACCATTTGAAGATTGATCGGTGGTGAAGGAAGCATTTATTGAAGCGGGTGAGACTTTATTTGGAGATTTTAAAAATTAAACATGAAATCATGTCTGCTATTAGAGAACTTCAGTTATCTCGTCCGACTGTCACAAGGCGTATTGAAGTCAATGAGTAAAGACATCGCAGATAAACTAAAACATGATATCATGGAATGTACATACTTTTCTTTACAGTTTGACAAATTCATTGATATGACAGACACTGCCCAGCTGTGTATTTTTATTTGGATGGTATTCAATGACATGTTGGCTAAGGAAGAATTTTTGACAATCATTCCTCTGAAGGGGAAGACCCGTGGCGAAGATATATATGACGTTTTCTTAAATTTTATAAAAAACTACGAGCTACCAATATATAAATTAATGTGCATTACAACCGATGGAGCACCAGCAATGACTGGAAACAAAAACGGTTTTGTGGCATTGTGTCGAGCTAATGAAGAATTCCCTTCATTTTTTTCATTCCATTGCATTATACATCAACAAGTTTTGTGTTCAAAAGTTTTAAACACGGAGGATATTATGGGCATTGCAAATAAAATTGTGAATTCCATCCGTGCACGTAGCTTGCAACGGCGGCTCTTGCAGTTGCAGTTGGAAGATAGGAAGTCAGCTGAACACACTGATTTAGTTCTTCACACGGACGTCAGGTGGTTGAGTCGCGGAGAATTCCTAGAAAGGTTTTAAGAATTATTGCCCGAAATAACAGCTTTTCTAGACGAAAGAGGTGATGACACTCAGATTTTGAAAAACGAAAAATGGCTAAATGATTTGACATTTTTGACTGACATCACAATGCACTTAAACACCGTTAACTTGGAGCTTCAAGGTAAATGAAAAACTATTATTGAGATGATTAGCGCAGTAAACGAATTCAAAAGTAAATTGCAACTTATGATTGATCAACTGAAAAAAAAAGGATCTGAAACATTTTCCGTCTTTGAAGGCAAGGATATCTCAGTTGAATTATAATACGTATGAGGCTGAATTATCAAATATTTTGGGACAATTCGAAGTGCGTTTTATGATTGCAGTAAATTGGAAAATATAGCATCATTTATGAGTTATCCTTTTTCATGTAAAAACATTGAGGAATTAGCTACTGAAATAGCAAGTCAGTTTAATATGAACTCATGTTCTGTTGAAAATGAGTTTGTGCAGATTATATCAGATATACATCTTAAAGCTACAGTATCTTAAAGCTAAAGATAAATATCCGAATGTAAGGCAAATCGCCCTTCAACTGACGCCATTTTTTGGGTCAACTTACTTGTGCGAGTCTGCATTTTCTGAAATGAAGATAATTAAGTCAAAATATCGCAATCGACTAACTGACGATCATATGACATCATGCTTGCGATTAGCACTCAGTGGTTACGTTCCATCTTATCAAAAGTATGATGAGGACATGCAGTGCCACGCTTCAACATCCAAAGCCACTTCTTAGTTAAGTTTAACACCATATGTAACTCTTTTGATTTGTAACAACAAATAAACTCGCAATTTTGAATAACTATGAGCTTTTTCATTGATATTGTACGGAAGAACCTAACTAAACCTAACCCAAACCTTGACTAAAATAATGTACCTATATTGTGCAGAAAGCTAATATCTATATATGCTACGATACGCCCTACCTAGGTAGGTAGGGTGTATCGTGTATGTACGACAATCCTGCATCACACACACTTGCAGTCTCTCAGAGTCGATCGTAAGTAGTCTAAAAATATTGAGGTAGATCGCCAGCAATTCAAGTTTGAGCACCCGTGCCCTAAAATAAACATGGAGAAAATCAGAAAAACTCAGAGAGCTATGGAACGACAGATGCTGGTTATCTCATTTAAAGACCATAAAACCAATGAAGACATTCGTAATAGAACCAAAGTAAAAAATGCTGTTGAACAGACAGCTAAAGTGAAATTAATTTAATTTTGTCAAATTAAAAAAAATACTAATGTTATTAAAATTCTTTTTTCTAATCTTGTAGTAATTGTTTCCTATCATTTATTTATCTTATATCCAACTAATATAAATCTTAATTAGCCAGAGACGTTACCCGTATTTAAATTGATTCCCTAGCGCGTGATAAAGCATATTAAATCATTACTTTTAATTGGTGTTAATTAAGATAATTAGGAGCTTCGGTGATGATACGAACATTTAAACTGAAACTACTGATTACAGCTATGGATTTTTTTAAAGAATAAATAAATATTATCTGTAAAAACAAAAGAACAATTATTATAATAACTATTAGTAAATTGCTAATATATTTTGTTTAAAAGTGTCGAAGGCCATTAAGAATTTAATACAAATTTCAATTCAAAGAAAACTCAATTTACACGCATTTAAAAAAAAAACAGCTATTTTTAACTTATTATCGTCCACTCCTAGAAGTCTATTCCTGTCGTGTCCATTAATTAAATATTTGTGCATCTTCTTCTTTGAGTACCCTGTCCCAGTTTTAGACGTGGGTAGCTTCTATGACGATTTGTCGATATCGTTCTCGATCTTGACCGGCATATAATAATTATTCATCTGCTGAGAAGCCACTCCATTGACGAGGTTTCGGAGACATGAGTATTTCTTTCTGTGGATTTAGTGTCTCGTTTATTCAACATCCTAGATATTTAAAATGGTTAATTTTTGTTATCGGTTCATTATTGATAATTACTTGTATAGCGCCGAGGTCTTGTTTACTAACCACAAGTAACTTTGTCTTTATTGTATTTATGCTTAGTCCGCCTTTAGACGGACATCAGGGCATTATAAGGAACCAAATAGATTATGTGACAATTAATAGAAGGTACAGGAATGCTATTACTAAGGTAATTGCATTACCTGGGCAGACATAGGATCCGACCACAATCCCTTAGTAGCAAATATCAAACTGAGGCTCACTACAGCTAAAAAAAAACACCAGAGGGCATCAGTAAACATTAGGAAACTCAAAAACAGTGAAACAAGTGAAGCGTACACAGAGGAAATAAACAATAGATTTTCTAATATGGCAACTGAGTATGATGTTGAAAAGTCATGGACCACCATAAAAAAACCATTTGTTGAGGTGAACAAAACTTTTCTACTCGAGAGTAAAACAACTACCAAAAATGAGTGGATGGCAGAAGAAATATTAGTGATGATGGAACATCGCAGGCAGTGTAATATTAGGCAGAACCAAGTAGGGTACCGAAATATACACAGTCAAATTCGTAAAGAAATTATAGCGGCGAAGGAGATCCCCCCTTCATTGCCTATGAAGGGGGACCATCGGCATACCTGGTGTTATTAATAAATATGCCGGTAACTTTAATACCCTTATCAAAGTCTGCCACTGCTTCTGTGAAGGCTTTTTCTACGTATAAAATGAACACCATTGGAGACAGTATACAACCTTGCCTTACTCCTTTTTTAATGGAGAAATCTTCTGTTTCGTTGAAATTTTGAAGACGTACTATTGCTGTCTGGTTTCAATACAGATTGGCGATAATTCTTATATCCTTGGCATCCAATCCCAACTCTTGTACGTATTTTATCATCAATTCGTGTTTTACATTATCGAATGCTTTCTCGTAATCGATGAAACAGACAAAAACATCCTTTCTTTGATCTAAACAATTCTGTATTAATGTTTGTATACTAAAGATCGCTTCTCTCGTGCCAAGTCCATTTTTGAAACCAAACTGACTCCATCCACTGACCTCTTCACATTTCTTAAACAATCTAGTGTGAAGTATTCTCAGGAAAAGTTTTAAAAAGTGACGCATTAGGCTTATAAGTCGGTGGTGCTTGCAGAAGTTCGCACGTGGTGTTTTTGGGATAGCGATCAATGTAGATCGAAGCCAATCTTTTGGAATCTGGCCCGTATCGTACATGTCGTTAAAGAGCTTGACAATAATATCTAGGTTTTCTTCATTAAGTAACTTGATTGTTTCTGCATACATATTATCTGGTCCTGGGGTTTTGTTACTTTTTAATAGTGTGATAGCGTGTACAATTTCAGCTTTCAAAATACTTGGGCCATACAAATGGTCTCCTTGTTGTGGTGGTTTTTGTGTTCTGTCATCATTGAACAAATTGGCTGTGTCCGACCTATTTGATTCAACTTATCCACGACCCAGCTCTCCAACAAACTCCTGAGTGCCGTACTCACCAGTATCGATTATTTTGTTTGCCCTATCTCTACCCTCAGTAGTTTCTGTCCCCAATCTTCTACCCCCATGTTCTTACCCTGAGGTAAGCAAAATATATCGTTACACATCTACATTTTACCCTAGCAAAACGAAGTTGATTGCACTCTTTACGAAAAAAGGCGGTAGATTTTAGTGTGAGACGTTAATTAACTAACAAGTCTTTCTGACGGGACGTGAATCTTAAAACATATGTAGGATAATGATGGAACTTAAATTTAAAAGAAAGGAATTCGCACTCTTTCAATAATGATAATATTACTGTTAGCTAGTCAATAATAACTTAAGTTTTTTTTTTTATTTAGAATTTCCGCATCAACCATTAAAGGTTATTAGCGGGTTTTACAGATTTTACAGTTGTTATTACAAATACAAATTTAGTATTTACAAATTGCGTATTAAATTACACATAATAAATTACAAATTACAAAAAGATACATATAATATAACTTAAATTTTGTGTAGTAAACGTATGTCCTTAAGGAATTTGATTGTATTAGATACATTACTGTTTAAAATATCTTTAAGCTTCTTTGCTTCTTCTGGTACGTTGTTGATGGCTCTTTCGTAGGAATAAAGAGGACATTTAATCAAAACATGTTGAACAGTTATTGGACATTCACAATAGGAACATTCAGGTGGTAGTTCTTTTGTTATGAGATGCTGGTGAGTTAACGCTGTGTGTCCAATTCTTAGTTGGTTTATAATCACTTGTTCTGTTTTCTGGAAATTGTAGTTTAGTGCCAATCCTAGTTTTCACGTTTTTAAGGTTAGCCTTAGTAGAATTCCACATTTGTTGCCAACTTTTTACACAGTGCTGTTTAATATTGAGCTGGATATCACTGAATGGAATTGTAGTCATAATTTCAGTTTGCTTGTCAGTAGCAGCTTTCTTTGCTAATTCATCTACTTTTTCATTTCCTGCGATACCTGTATGTGATAGTACCCAGAGAAATGTAACGTTCACGTGTCTGTTTTGTAGGTGATAAAGTGCTAATTGTATTTGTTGCAGGATAGCATGTACTGGATATATTTGCCTTAAGCTCTGAAGAACAGATAAAGAGTCAGTAATGATAAGAAAATCTGAGCTTGCATGACTCTTACACATGTCTAAAGCCTTTAAAATGGCGATTGCTTCTCCCGTGAAAATGCTGCAGAATTGAGGGATGCGAACTGCATATTCAGACTTTCCTAGAATAAAGGCCGCTGCGTGTCCGTTTTCAGTTCTTGACGCATCGGTAAAAATCTTGTTATGGCCAGTGTATTCTAATATCCGTTCTTGATATAATTTGTTAATGATTAGGGGATTTGTGGTACTCTTTGGATAGGCCGTGAGGGATAGATCAATAGTGGGAAAATTAATAGTCCAGGGAGGTATAGTTCGTTGTGTAGGGTAAGAATGTGTGAGCTGCTCCATGTCAAAACCGTATCTCGTTAGACGTTCTTTAAGGGGTGGATATTTAATTTGTTGATGGCAATGAGTAGGTGGATATATGTTATAAAGAAGTGGATAGTTTGTGTTATTAGGGTTGGAAGACAATCTCGCGGCATAATTTAAAGAAATGCGTTGTCTTCGTATTGATAGGGGAGATTCATTTAGGATAACCTGAAAACTTGAAACAGGACTAGTTCGGTAAGCACCCAGAATTAGTCTTAAACATGTGTTTTGTATAATGTCTAGTTTTTTAAGTATATAATTACTCGCAGTTGAATAGCATATTGCACCATAATCCAGTTTACTTCGGATTAATGATTGGTATTTATGCAGCAATTTTATGGTGTCCGCTCCCCAAGATCGGTTTGATAGCATTTTAAGGAGATTTATTTTAGATTGGCAGGATACGACTAGCTTTTTAATATGTTCTGCCCATGTTAACTGACTGTTCAGTCTTAGGCCAAGAAAGTCAATGCTGTCTACTTGTTCTAGGTTGATACTATTTAGAGTAAGTGTTGTTTTGCAATCAGTTTTTCTTTTATTGAATACGATGAAACGAGATTTATCACCTGAGAACGTAAAACCAGTCTTTTGGGACCAGTCTTCTAGTTTATGCAGAAATGATTGCAAAATGTTTGAGGCTAGTGTAATATTGCAGCTACTAGTATATACAACTAAGTCATCTGCATACAGACCTGCTTTCAAAGGTAGCTTTATCTCTTGAGCGATATTATTAATTGCTATTAAGAATAAAGTGGGGCTTAAGGTTGAGCCCTGTGGAATACCGTTTTCAAGACATTCTGTTTTTGAGGTAATTCCATTTACACGTACTTGAAATATCCTATTATTCATGAAATGTTTTACAAAGGCAAGAAAATTTCCCTGGATACCCCAATTGGACATGGTTTGTAAAATGTTGTATCTCCATGCAGTATCAAATGCTTTATTTATATAAAAAAATATGGCAATTACTTTCTGGTTATTTCTAAAGGACTCACATATAATATTGTCAATAGCTACTAAGGCATCATGAGTTGATCTGCCTTTTCTGAAACCGCTTTGGATATGGCTTAATAATTGGTTTTTTTCAAGAAACCACATTAATCTGTTATTTAAAATTTTTTCTAGTAGTTTGCATGTATTATTTGTAAGAGAAATTGGTCTATAGGAAAGGGGGTCAGTTTTTGATTTGAAAGATTTTAATATGGGAATAATTGTTGATTCAGACCAGATTGAAGGAAATTTTTTATTAAGGTAAATGTGATTGAAAATGTTTAAGAGAATTAATTTTCCTATGTACGGCAAGTTTTTGATAAATATGATTGGTATATTATCAGGACCCGATGAAGTGTTTTGTGATTTATCTAGAGCTTCTTCAAATTCTTGATATGTGATCGGGAAATTTAGTGGATTATCGCTATCTATTATAGATATATCTGTCATTTCACGTTTATTTTTGAAATCTAAAAATGCGGGATTGAAGTTTTCATTGCTTGAATTATTCTTATATACATCTGACATAATATTACTAATTTCTTGTTTGGAAGATATTAATTTGTTTTTATAATAAAGAGTGTTAATATGAATTGAGTTTTGTTCACCTTTTAATGTACGAACTTTATTCCAGATTGTAGTCATAGGTGTTGATGAATTTATGGTAGAGACATAATTTGACCATGTTTCTTTTTTACTTTTCTTAATAAGATATTTAGTTTTTGCTCTAAGTTTTTTAAAATTGATAACATTTTCTGTTGTTTTATGTCTTTTTAAAACATCGAAAGCATGTTTGCTAGATTTCATAGCTAAGGCCATTTCTTCACTCCACCATGGTACTGGTTTTCGTTTACAAGGTTTTGTTTTTCCCACTGCAATATTAGCGCATTTTACTATAGTATCATTGAAATGATGAAGAGGTGAATCTATGCTATCTTCTAGAATAAAGTTCGTAAGATAATTATTTAATAGATCTCTATATAAGTCCCAGTTTGCTGAGTTTAATTTCCATTTTTGGTAAACAGGAATATTTGGTTGATCATGCAAAATGGTTTCAATTGTTATAGGAAAATGATCGCTATTATATAGGTAATCAAGACTATTCCAAGAAAAACTTGTAGCTAATGTGTGATCACACAATGAAATATCGATGGCAGAAAAAGTACTATTGTGGGAGCTGAAATGAGTAGATTTACCAGTATTCATTAAAATTAGATTTTGATTGTCTATTAATTTCTGAAGAAGTCTACCACATTTGTCTGTTTTTATACTACCCCATGTGATATTATGACAATTCAAGTCACCAAGTATTAGTTTGGGAGCAGGAATATCATCGATTAAGCGATGTAATTCTTCAAGTACATTTTCATTTGGATGAGGGAGGTAAATGTTACATATGTTAATAGGTCTGCAGTTGATATTGCATGACACTGATACAGCTACAGCTTCTAGATTAGTGTGTAGTATAATTTCTTTGGTCTGAATATGATTTTTTACAAAAATACCAACACCTCCACTAGCATATGTTGCGTCTCGATTTTTAAGGAAATGGAAATAATTTTTTATGTTAAAGTTATTACTTTTAAGGTGGGTTTCCTGTAAACATATTATAAGAGGAGAAAGATCGTTTATAAGTAGATTAAGGGATTCTAAATTATTAAAATAACCATTAAGATTCCACTGTAATATAAATGTATTATCCATTTTATTTTACAACGTGGGAAAGGGAGTTATCGCTTTCAATATCCGAGGATGAATCGGTAACTAAGGATTGTATCTTTTTTCGAAGTCTTGTTAGTTTATTTTTCATTTTGCGATCAGGAATATGGTCGTGGGCGAATAGAAGTATCTCTTTAAAAGAACTTATATCGGTTGTGTAATTTTCTACTATGGGGGTAGGATAATTTGAGTTTAATGCGTTACATACCGCGTCACAAAGAACTGTAAATTTAAGAGGAAATGTCGGGTATTTAGATTCGATTTTACCTTTAATAGATTCAAGTGACTCGAGGATATCAGATTGTGATGATTTTGGCCGCTTAACTGTATTTTTGGGTTTGGTAAAAAAAAATTGGATCGGGTGGCGTTTCATGTATCTCAGGAGAGTCAGTAGATATTTGTCTCTTTGTTTTTTGATGGAAGGCATCAGTGTTCAAAGTAATAGGATTGTTATTTTTAGTCGTTTCGTTGTGAATATCTTCTGTTGTTATTTGAAAGTTAGTGGTATTATTAATAGGATTTCCTGCTTCTGTTGTAAGATTTTGAGGTTTAGACAAAAGTGATATTGTAGATTGAGATTCAATGGGCGTTTCAGTTGATGTCAATTGTGATAGAACAGGGCAGTCTGTTTCGCGATGACCTTTTGACATACACTTAGGGCAATTTAAGTCAGTGGATAGATAAATTCGTTAGTTGGTGTTGTCGAAGGATATTGTAATGAAATCTGGGATAGTGATATTTTCAATAGGAGTGATAAAAATTTGTCTTCGAAAGCTTAAAACGTGGTTATAGGCAGTGTCCGGCATTCCAACTCGCAGAACAGTCATCTGGGATACAGTATTAAGTCCTAGTTTTTTCAGCTCAACTTCAAGTACTGAGTTTGGTATGGTGGGACAGACATTTGAGATGACCAGTCTTGTAGCAGGAGTAATTAGACGTCTTACTTCAACTTCTGAATCATTAATGGATATTGATGTATGTGTCTTCAACAATGTATTGACGACTTCGGTATTGGAGAGATAAATACAAATTCTGTTATTTGAGATGCGGGATGCCAATAACATATTTTCTGGTTTTACTATATTTCCTATTGCTATCACGTATTCATTTATTTTTATTCCATTGAGAGCAGATAGGACAATGGCTTGGTTTTTGGTTGGATATTTAAATGAAGTAACAGCGTTGGAATATGAACATGGTTGATTATTGTTAGGAGAAGAAACAGAACCAACAGAATCTTCATCCATTTTTAAAAATATTATTCATATTTTGGTACCTCTATTCTTCAGACGGTCCTGTTTGTCACAGCAGAATCGGTAATGAGGTACCAAAAGTTGTGTAGTTGATAAATCCGGTAGCAGCAACTTGTTTTGATATAAGTATCTTTAATTATATTATAATAAATACTACTTACAGTTTTTTTCCAAGTAGTTCAAATTTATTTTTATATTAACACTACACTTTATAGCAATTTTATCAACTGAATATAAATAATATCGCAAAAAAACTAGGTGTAATTAGGCTAGCTATTAAACACGTCTGTTAACGACAAAGGTTCGACGTGAAGTCAATAACTAAAGTTATTTTATGTTCTATTCAAGAATTTTATCAATTTTTATTTAACAAATTAACTTTTCCCGTGATTCTGATATGCTTGTCCTGAAATTCGTATTACTTCGTTTCTAGCTTATCTGTATATTTTTTGTCTTGCTTTATTATTATTTTTTTTTATTTGGTCCAAATATAAAAGACTTATATCGAATCGAAGATCGAATTTTCAATCGACTTATAAAATAAGTTTACGTGAAAAATACAAGTCTAAGAGGGTTATTATATTAGCAACGAAATGCCTCGATAAATATCATTTCCAGATGACACTAGCGATATAAAGGATTTCTTAAATATTTTAGGTATTTTATCCTGCTTATACTAAATCTTAATTTATTAAGTTAAAATCTATTTTGATTTGCTACAAGCAAGTTTTAAGATGTTACAGTAGTTTTATATGATAAGATTTTATCAAGCTTAATATTTGAATTAAGTTTAGCAGTTGACGCTAAGCTTAATTCAACCTCGGAAACTTATTAGCAATTTCCTCTAAGGCATTAATTATGTACGGAGAGCAGAAATAATTGGAACACCTGACAGTGACTGCAAAATGCCACGTTATAGAGCGTATGATTTGTATTAAGCATATAAAATTAGTTATGTTATACTTCCTCTATAATGTATCCTGCTTTTGTTGAAGAAGGGGATACGTGGAAATCACAACTTTGGAAGTCATTTGTTTATAAATATGGATAATAATCCTTTCTTGTATAAGAATTATATTATACACTGTGTGTATCAGAAATGAAACGAATACTTTAATTAGACAAATAAAAAAGAAACACTGGAAGAGTTTATTAAAACAGATGAAACACGATTTCTACGAAACACAAAAAGAAGTTTGGAAAATGATCAGAGGATAAAGAAAAGAGATGAACAAACTAATAAAAACGAAACACATTCAGAAGGAAACATGGATAGACTACTTTAGATCCCTGTTTGCTAAAGGTGACGATGATGAACCACCAACACCAGAGGTGACGACAAACAAAGAAATAAATATTGAGGAGGAAAAGGTTAAAGAAGCATTAAGGAAATTAAAAAATAGAAAATCACCAGGAGAGGACGCAATACCGAATGAACTCCCAAAGTACGGAGGACCAGATCTGAACATCCCAACTATTTAAACTAAACCAAAAATTAATAAAACAAAACAGAATTCCTTAAGAATGGAGATTAAGCATCCTAACACCTCTATTCAAAAAGGGATACAAATCGGACTCGGAAAATTACAGAGGAATTAATTTATTAAACACAACACTAAAATTAACATTTAAAGTGATAACAAATAAATTGAATGAAATTATTCAGCAGAAGAACAATAAGGTTTTAGGTCGGGAAGATCATGCACCGACGCTATATTTAAAATGAGGCAAGTGGAAGAGAAATCATTAGAATAAAACAAACCAGCATATCTATGTTTCGTGGACCTTACAAGTTTATTTGACCGGGTCACATTAAAAGACGTTATCCACTTACTGTATGCAAGGGAGATAACTCTAGGAATAATCAAAACAATCGAAAATATCTACCAAAACAACACAATAAAAGTAAAAATAGAAGAAGAACTAACCGACACTATTGGAGCTGGCAATGGGATAAGACAGGAAGATTCCCAGAGTCCTCTATTGTTAAACCTGATTATGGACGAAATAATAAAAAAAGTAAGAACTAAAAAACGATACCAAATGGGAGAAAAACAACTTAAAATAATCTGATATGCAGGCGGCGCAATACTACTCGCTCAAAGTGAAGATGATTTACTTTACAACGTATACTTCACCAATTAAATATCACCGCCAGAAAATTTAAGATGACAATTTCCCCAACAAAGACAAAATGCATGATTACAATAGCAAATTTACTAAGATGTAAATTGGAGCTAGATGGTCAGATAATAGAACACGTGATGGAGTGTAAATATATAGGCAAAAATATCGGTAAAGAAATGAAAGACAGAATTTACAAAACAGTCATCAGCCCAATAATGACATACGCGGCAGAAACAAGACCTGACACAGAGGGGACCAAAAGGATGTTAGAAACAGTAGAGATAAAAACACTAAGAAATAGAAGACTAGAATAGAACGATCATATAAGTCGTTATACAACAAATCGAGTAGTAAAGACGGCAAGAGACGGTTCCCAAAAGGAAGACGATCAGTAGGAAGACCGCAAAAACGATGAAATGACAACTTACTAGAGGCACATTGAAAAACAGATAGAGTCATGTCTATATAAAAAGAACAAGAAGAAGTGTCTATAGTTTCCCTGTGCTCATTTCTTCATATTTTCTGACCCATATTTTTTTTTTATTTACAAACTATAGATGCTTTAACCACCTGGGTCCTTAGCGACATTCTATCTATCTATATAATCAGCCTTAAACGCCCAGTCTTGGGCATAGGCCTTCCCTGTTAATCTCCATTGGTCTCTTTTTTTGGGCGATCTGCATCCAGTCCTTTCCTGCCGTTCTCTTAAGATCGTCAGTCCATCTCATCTGTGGTCTTCCTCGTTTTCTTTTCTTTTCCCATGGTCTCCAGTGTAGAATTCGCTTATTCCATCTTTCATCTTTTTGCCGGAGAGTTTGATCGGCGAAGTTCCTTAGCGACATTAGTTATTATATTAAATTTAATTATATAAAGATGTATCTTTCAAAAAACTAATTAAGTGTTTGGTATTTAAATTTTCACCTAATCTTCTTCTTCGCGTGCTATATCAGAAATATCCGACGTTGGCGACCACCATTGCGAAGGCTTCTCGATCTTCTGCAATATGGAATAATTTTTTTTTTTATTAACCCCACATTTATTACAATCTATCTGTACAATCTAAACCTAAATATTTAGGTAGATAATAGACAATAAGTAATAGGACTGACAATAATTTGGAATGACATGTAGGGAGGCATCCAGTGATGCACCCCTTTTTTTTAAAAACTTAGCCTACAACACTGACTATTTCTGACATAGACTTGTACACATTAATTTAGAACCTATTGTTCACTTAACTCTAACGGAACTTTTCGTTTTAGCCTACGAACAGTACGCGGTTTATTCACTAAACTTTTTGCTAACACGTTTGGGTGCACTTTAAGTTTCTCTTTATGTTTTTTCGCGCACTTTTTGATGTCATCTTTGACATATGATAGTCCGGCATCCCGATGAATGGCTTCATTGGTTATGAACCATGGAACTCCTAGTATTGATCTCAATGTTTTGGACTGGAATCTTTGTATTATTTCAATGTTGGAATGTGCGGCGGTTCCCCATAATTCTATCCCATAAGTCCACACTGGTTTTAGGATGGATTTGTAGATTAATATTTTATTTTCGGTTGATAGTTTTGATTTTTTGCCCAACAGCCAATATATGGTTCTTAACTTATGACCCAGTTGTTTTCGCTTAGTAAATATATGCTTCCTCCAGTTTAATCTTCTGTCCAAGTACATACCTAGATATTTGACTTCATCCCCTTGTGGAATTCCTGTACCGTTTAAGTAAACAGCCGGACATGTTTCCCTACGCGTGGTAAATGTTAGGTGTAGCGATTTGTTTTCATTAATTTTGACTCTCCATTTTGTCATCCATTGTTGGATTTGATTTAGATTATTTTGTAAGATTTCTGAGGCTATTTTGGGATTTTTGTTCGACGATATTATTGCCGTATCATCCGCAAATGTAGCTGTAGTTATGTGTGTTTCTGTCGGTAGGTCAGCAGTAAATATAAGGTATAATATAGGTCCTAGTACACTTCCTTGGGGCACCCCAGCGAGAATTTGTTGTATGTTTGTGTATTCATTCTCATACTTTACCTGGAAGTTTCTGTTGGTGATATAGGACTTTAAGAGTATATAGTAATTTGTAGGTAAATTTTGTTTTAGTTTACATAATAAGCCTTTATGCCAGACTTTATCAAATGCCTGACTTACGTCCAGAAATACCGCCGAGCAGTACCTATTATTTTCAAAGTCCTCGTTGATTCTCTCTACAATTCTGTGTACCTGTTGTATCGTTGAATGCTGTTTTATAAACCCAAATTGGTGTGGTGGTATTAGTTTTT
The DNA here is from genome assembly GCA_918026665.1 of Diabrotica balteata. Classification (NCBI taxonomy): domain Eukaryota; kingdom Metazoa; phylum Arthropoda; class Insecta; order Coleoptera; family Chrysomelidae; genus Diabrotica; species Diabrotica balteata. Next base: position 112,316,634 of record OU898280.1, on the reverse strand, counting down.
TGTTTTCTAGTATAGGCATTAGCTTAGTAAGTGTCAGCTTTTCAAAAACTTTGGATACCACTGGAAGAAGACTAATAGGACGGTAGGACTGTACACTTTCTGGTTCTTTTCCTGGTTTTAGTATCATTGTTATTTGTGCTAGTTTCCATTGTGATGGGAAGTGGCCTAATCTCATTATAGAGTTGAATAACTGTGTCAGAAATTGGAAGCCTTTCTCTGGGAGTTGCTGAAGAGTTTTTCCCGTAATCAGGTCGTATCCTGGAGCCTTTTTTGGATCGATGTTGTGTTGTATAATATTTTTTACCTCATTTTTTGTGAATCTTTTTTCGGGAAGTTCTAGTTGATAAGGTTTTGTGAGTATCGAAATAATTTCTTCTTCAGTTTGTAGTGAGTAATTTCCCTCATTTGGTGTAAAGACTTTTTTAAGGTGTGTCGCAAATGTTTCGGCTTTTTCTAGTGGACTTCTCGCCCATTGTCCTGTTTGTGTTCTTACTGGTGGGACTGTATAGTTCTGCCTTCGTAGAGTCCTTGTAGCCTTCCATAACGAGTAGTCAGTGGCTTGAGTTGCATCTAGTTTTTGTAGGTATTCTTGAAAACTTGCATTTTTTTCTGCCATTATCAATTTTTTTAGGTCTTTTTGTGCTTTATTAAGGTTTGTTTTACTTTGAGGTGATCTTGTTAATTGCCATTGTTTTCTGAGTCTTCTTTTCTCAATTATTTTTCCATGTATTGTATTGGAACAGTTTTTGTTCATATGTCGATGTGTAGGTAATGGTGTGGAGTTCCATGCTGCTTCCTGTAAAACTGTGTTAAAATGTTCTACTGCGTGTTCGATTTGTTTATCTGTCTTTAGTGGGATGTCTAAATTGATTTGATTGTCTACTTGATATCGAAAATAACTCCAATTTGTTTTGTTGTTGTGTAGTATACAGCTCCTTTCTATTTTTGTTATGTTTTTGCTTACAGTTATGATAACAGGTGAATGGTCAGAGGATAAATCGTAACAGGACTTTGGTTTAAAGTATTTTTCATTTATTCCTCTCACTATAGCAAAGTCGAGAAGATCTGGAATTTTTGCAGGGTCTGTAGGCCAGTATGTTGGTTCCCTTGTGGTTACTATGTTTAGATTATCCATGTGTATTTCTTTTTGTAGTTCCCGGCCTTTGGTATTAATAAGTCTAGAGCCCCACATTAAATGCTTTGAATTGTAGTCTCCGCCACAAATAAACCTAGGTCCAAGTGTATCAAAAAAGGTTTTAAATTCTGGTTGTTTAATTGAATGTTTTGGTGGACAATATACAGCTGAAAAAGTTATAGGTCCTGTCCAGTCTTCTACAACTACATTTGTGGCCTGAATATGTGCTTTTTGATAGTGAGTTGTCTGGTAATGTTTGATGTTGTTTCTTATAATGATTGCTGTCCCACCATGTGCAGTTCCATCTGGATGTGTTGTGTGATATACTTTGTAGTTGTGAAATTTTATGAAACTTTTTTTCGTGAAGTGTGTTTCTGAAATCAGTATTATGTCTAATTGATGATTAACTATAAATGCATACAACTCGTGTTTGTGTTGTGTCAAGCCATTAGCATTCCATATGGTAAATTTTAGTGTATTAGCCATTAGTTCATTTTTGAGACAAGTGTTGTTAGTAAGTTTAGCATGGTGCTCATTTGTTCCATAAGCCCTTTCATCATATTCTTTAACTCCTGCATGTCATTTGCCTGAGTGACCATTGTAGTATCTTGTTGGTTGGTATTTATCATTTGAGCATATGTAGGTCTTTGTGTTGTACTTATATTTGTTGTAGCCACTGGTAGCTGTTGGTTTTGTAGTTGACTCTGTGACTCTTTCTTTCTTAAGGTTGGAAATCTTGCTTCTTGCAGTTGTTTATGTACACTGCATCCTCTATAATTCGCTGGATGGTTTTTACCGCAAAGTACACACTTTACAAGATCAGATCGAATTTTCTTAGGGCAGTCAGCTGTTTTGTGATTTAGAGCACATTTTACACACCTGTATTGATGATAGCAGAAATTTTTTGTGTGACCATATCTTTGACATCTGGTACATTGTACTAATTCTCTTTTTAGTCTTGGGGCTTCGACATCAATTTTTGCGTTGAGTAAATATTCTATCTGATAAATTTCTTTATTATTTTCTTGCATTTTCAAGTCCACAAAAAATAGCGGTAGGGGTTTTTTTGTAGTTCTTTGAAGTATATTCGTTATTTGTAGAACGATATGTCCTTGGCTCTCTAGTTCTTTTTTGATTTCGTTTATATCCACTGTGGGATGAAGATGACGAATCACTACTCTAAAGGGTTTATCTTGCTTCTTACGATATGTGTGATATTCGGTTTTTTTCTCATCAAGTGCTTTTATTATACTGTCGTATATTTCAATTGTTTGGGCCTGTACCTTGACTTGTTCTTCATTCAACACTCTGATTAAATGTTTGTCTTTGGCTATAGTGTTTAATAGTTCGTTTAATGGTTGGATGTATTTAACACCGGCAATAAATATTGGTGGGGGCTTCTCTTCCTGTTTTTGTTTTTCCTCTTCAGTATCTGCTTCGTGTGTCTCTTCATTGATTAATACATTAAATTTATTTGCTGTTGGTGTGTTGAGCCAGTAGTTATCTATCTTGGTTTGTTTAAGTTTGGGGTGTTGTTCCGGACTGGTTCTCCCACGTTTTTTATTTGGTACTATTTGCCATTCTTCATCATTTGCTTTCGATGTGCTTGGGGGTTGATATTGTGGTAATGTACTTTGGACTGAATACTGGTATTGAGGTTGATATAACTGCATTGGCTGGTTTAGCTGGCTTGGAGCGAAATTTTGCTGGATTTGTGATGCGGGATGTGGTCCCGTTTGCATTTGTTGTGGAAAATATCCTTGTTGTTGAACTGTTAAGTTTTGGTCGCTGAGGTTCATCTGGCTAGATGTTGAACATTGAGAGTATGGAAATGGATATTGATTATATCCGTTCGACATTGTGGTTTAACTATTAATATTAGTATAAGATGTTACCTTTGATTTGTGGATTCCAAAAAATTAGCTTCGCAACACATTTTTGACACAATCGCCAGCACTAATATTAATATAGTTACTTTATTTTTATTATTTAATTTGTTTTGGAATAATTAATTAGGTTGATTTAAATATATAAAATCTGTTCTGTATCACTACACCAGATTTATTTTTAATATTTCAAGTCCATTAAGGTATAATTAGCTTTAAATGGTAAAATTGATAACAGTAATTGTTTTATCTACAACCGTCCTCGATCAAGTTTGGACGACGACTATATATGGAATAATTGTCTTGCATTTGGTATCTGACTCCATTCACGAATGTTTTTTAACCAAGAAACTTGTTTTCTTCCTACACCTTTAGTTGGTCCGTTATCACAGTTCTCAACTATGTCATTTTGTGAACTTTCTTAACTTGGACTCCGTTTAATTGAAGCTTTGCATCGGGATATGGGTAACGACTAAACACAAAAAATTTGGTTTTGTTTGAGTTTATTTTAATGCCCATTTCCTGTCCTACCTCGTGAATACGATCAAGCAGAATTTCCACCTAATACTTTTTTAAATCACTGGAAATATTGTTATTTTGTCTGTTTACTGTATATATTTCACATTGTGTTAAAAGGTGTTTAACCATATTGTTAAATTGGGGAGTTCTTTTTAGGTTAACTAGTTGCCACGGTTATTTTAAAAATTAATTAATTAAAATTTTGACTTCATTTTAAAAATGACTGTCGGATTACATTAGGTAATGTTTTTGATTTGTGATATTGGAGTAGTAGAGAAAGAGGGGGGCGAAGTTTTTACATTTAAAAGAAAGAGGTTAGGAACTTGGAGTTGTTCATAAAATGTAACATAATATCCTATTGAATAATAGCGTTGACGCTTGTTATTTAGTTAGACAAATAAAAAGGGAACACTGGCAGAGCTTCTTAAAACAGATGAAACACGACTTCTATGAAACACAAACAGAAATATGGAGAATAATTAGACGACAATAAAAAAAGATGAACAAACTAACAAAAACGAAACACATTCACAAGAAAACATGGGTAAACTACTTTTAATGTTCAATACTTTTCAATGGACTAAATTCTATGAATATTGTATAATTTTCCAACATCCAGTAGTTAACAAATCAATTTCCGTATTAACGATTTTCGACACTTTTTGTATTTGTGTATCATTATTATGTGGTTTGGTTTCAATACGTCTTCAAACATCTATTTACATAAATATGACAAAAAAAATGTAAGGAGTTCTGTATTCGTCAAATATTATAAGGACGGTCAAATATTTTCTAGAATGGCCATCAGAACAAATCAGTGAATTTTAGTGCAGAAATATAAGTGCTTCTTATAAAACGAATTGCAAATACATATATATCTTTACCCTATCGTTTTACTTGCATTTGAAACCGGCTCTGTTGCAGCAAGGCCGAAAAAGAAGTCGCAACAATGCAGCGTTTGCTTCCATTTAATTTACGTTATCCATAAGAGCAAACGCTGAACTCCCTTCCTGAACTCGACTATAGAAGTAACATTCAGCCTAACCAACAGTAGTAACAATATTCTTTGCCTTATAGATCCACTCCTAATGCTAAAAAAACTTCTATAGAGTATTTATAATAGAAATAAAAAAAGAATCCTAGTAAACGAACTCTAAAAAGCTGCGGTCCTATGTTGAGACCTGCAAACAATAAATATTAGCGACATTATGATGGATTAGACAGGGCAGTCTTCGAAAAGCAAATACCCAAAAACCAGAAGACGACTAATCAGTATGTAATCTAGATTGGAGGTGAGTCATAACTGGTTACTCCACACAGGCAAGAAACGAAAGAAATCCATCTATACTCGGTCGCAAAGTGGAGGCTTTTGATCAATACTTAAAGATCCAGGTAGGATTTTTTACGAGATCAATACTCCGGATCGAACTTGGTTCGATCTTTGACGGTTCGACGACTTTCGTTGTCGTTATCCACTACGTTTTATATTCCATCTTCAGCAAGCATCGATAACAATAGTAGGTCTTTTGTGGAAGTGCGGGCATACAGAGAGACGACAAGCCGGCGGCAACACCCTCGGTGTTATCATTAGAAACTAAAGTCATTGCCTGGATAACTTCAGTTTTAGTTAGTTGTTTCGGTCAAATCAAAAATTGAACATTACTTTACGCTGTATGAAGTAGTCGCGAAACTGTTTGCTAAAAGTACAATCAAGGAAATATGAACAATAAGAATTTCAATCACTTAAGAAATTTAGGTAAAAGAAAAAAGCAGATCAAAAAATTAATTGTATCAAGCTCTGCTTATAGTTTTTGTAAAGCTACACAACGTTATTCAGTTATTTCTGTTTATTTATTATTTATTTATAAATCACGCTATGGTAAAATAATTTTGTTCAAGGGTGGATTACAAATTTGTATTTGTATATTGTTTGGTAAAGTATGTACTATTTCTTTTCATATTTTACATTTAATTTTTTTTTTCTTCTTCTTCTTCATGTGCCTTGTATGTTCCGAACGTTGGCAATCAACATGGCTATTCTGACTCTGTTTACGGCAGATCTGAATAGTTCAGCAGATGACAATCCGAACCATTGCCGCAAGTTTTGGAGCCACGAGTGTCTTCTCCTCCCTGGACCCCTTCTGCTGTCTGTTTTCTCTTGAATGATCAGCTGTAGTACTCTATATTTATTATGTCTCATAACGTGACCCAAGTATTCCAACTTTCTTTTCTGTATACTTATTCCTACCTCTCTCTCTTTACCTATCCGGGGTAGTACCTCTTCGTTGGTCACGTGCTCAGTCCAGGATATACGTAATATACGTCGGTTAGCCCACATTTCGAAGGCATCTACTTTTTTCATCAATGTTGTGGTCATTGTCCATACCTCTATTCCATATAACAAAACCGGGAAAACATAACATTTCAGAAGTCGAATTTTGAGAGGTAGGGTGAGGCTTTTAGAGGTGAAAATTTGCTTTATGCTAGTGAACGATGCTCTTGCCTTTTCTACTTTTATACGTATTTCCTTCGCTTGATCCCAATTTGAGTTAACTATTGTTCCCAAGTACATGTACGAATCCACGTGTTCAATTCTTTCATTGTCTAATATCAGTTGCTGTGGTGGTTGTTGGGTTTTGCTTACTAACATCCATTTGGTTTTTGTGATATTTAGTCTGAGTCCGTATTGTGCACTTGTTTTTTGTATCTTAATCATTAGGCAACTCAGTTCCTCCATGCTACTTGCTAGATACAGTGTCATCAGCATACCTTATTAATTATTTCTCCATTTATCTTTATGCCTTCTGTTCTTTCCTCCAGCGCTGTCTTAAATACTTCTTCTGAGTACATATTAAAGAGAAGAGGAGACAAGATACAGTCCTGTCGTACCCCTTTTTGATCTCAATTTTATTGGTCAATGTAGATCCTACTTTCACTTTAGCTGTTTGACCCCAATAGAGACTCGCTATTGTTCGAATGTCTCTGTAGTCGACTCCGATCTTATGGAGAACTTCAATTATCTTTTCGTGCTTTACGTTATCGAATGCTTTTGCGTAGTCTATAAAGCATATGTACCCGTCTTTGTTTATATCTCTGCTGCGCTGGATGAGCACCTGTAGACTAAAAAGTGCTTCTCTTGTCCCAAGAGAATTCCGAAACCCAAACTGCGAATCTCCAATGTCATCCTCGCATTTATTGCTTATTCTGTTGTAAATAACCTTGGAGTATGCCTTCAAAATGTGGTTAATTAGACTTATCATCCGATGTTGATCACAAGACTTTGCTTTTGGTTTTTTCGGTATGGCAACAAAAGTTGACTCTAGCCAGTCTTCAAGAAACTCCCCGCTGTTATAAATATTGTTAAAGAGCCTGACGAGTGAGTCTAAAAATTGACTGTTTGTTTCGCACAGCATTTTCAATACTTCCCCGTATACGTTATCGCTGTATTTTTTTATACTTTTCTTTTAGTGTACTATAATGTGATCTTATTCAATGCTGTTTTCTAACGACTTTGTTAAAATATATTGCTTTCTGTTATTTCCTAAAATTGTTAAACTGGCTATCTTATTTATTATGTTTTAAGTACGGAGAATTTGGCTTTCTTTTTTGTGTTATGTGTCACATGCACATGCATGAAACACATACACCTAGATCCCAAGGATATTAATTTAATCAAAAATCTGTACTACAATCAAACAGTGGTCGTACGGGTGGAAGTTTGTGAGACAAACCAGGTGGAAATTCAAAAAGGAGTCAGACAGGGATGTGTGCTGTCGCCACAATTATTTAATGTGTACTCCCAACTAATATTTCAGGAGGCACTATGGGAAAGAACTGAAGGTGTAAGGATTGGAGGAAACATCAATAATAACATAAGATTTGCAGACGATACCGCAATCATGTCAGAGAATATAAACGATTTACAAACTCTCCTGGAAATCATTAACAGAGAAAGCAACAAGATGGGACTAACAATATATATATATATATATATATATATATAATATATATATATAATATATATATATATATATATATATATATATATATATAAATACCTCGGAGCAATTATAAACTCACAGTTAGATCAAGAGCGGGAGGAAAAGGTCAGAATAGAAATAGCTCGAAAAGGCTATATAAAATACAAGTCAATATTTACAAATAAGAAATTGAGTATGGCCATCAGATTGAGGTTCGTCGAATCTTATGTTTGGTCGCAACTACTATATGGGGTAGAAGCTTGGACTCTGAAAGCCTAATCTATAAAAAAATTCGAGGCATTCGAAATGTGGCTATATTTTGAAGATTCCTTGGACTGCAAAAGTCATAAATGAGGAAATGCTAAAACGAGTTGGACATGGCAGAAAGCTTATGAACACAATTAAAATAAGAAAAACATCGTATCTGGGCCACATACTCCGAAACGATAAATACTCTCTGCTACAAGTCATCATGCAAGGTAGAGTAGAGGAAAGAAAAAGCTTGGGAAGAAAAAAGAAATCTTGGCTGAGGAATATCAGAGATTGGACTAACCTCAGTGTTGAACAGATATTTCACGTTGCAAAAGATCGAGAATCGAGATTTTAGAAGACGGCACAAGAAGAAGAAGAAGAAGAAGTGTCACAAATATAGAATCTAATGTAAAGTTTCGTATTACTGTGACAATTTACTTAAATTATTGCCACTCAAAATCGCAATACAATGGAGTGATTTATTGGTATACCCTCTTAGTATACAGACTACCACGTAATAGTTAGAGAGTGGTTTTCGATCTCAAGACACAGGACACTCATCACAAGACAGCGAGCAAAACGGACTAGTTTTACTGGCTCTCTTGCTATACAGCCACGAAGTACCCGGGCGTCCCGACGTGGTGCCAGCGAGATTCGCCTAGCTAAGCATCTTACAACATCAAGATTTCAAGGGGTGTGTCTATATTTGTACAGACAACAATAATGAGTAAGATTCGTTAATATTATAATTTATTCACAGTTGTATTTGCTAATTTTCACTAATTTATTTACCTACAAAATATTGCATTTTTTCTTTATTATTATTTATCTAATATCATTTAACCAGCTACCTCTTAAGTTTTATACAAAACATATATTTGTTTACTTAAAAAAATCAATAAGGAAGAAAACGATAAATTTGAATCTTTGTATTTCATTTTATTGGAACACTAATTCTTCAAAATAATAAAAATATGATACTTAAATCAATGAATATTGCTGAAGTATATTCTAAGAGGGTCTTAAATATAAAATATTACCCTTTAGTAATAAATGAATACCTATGTCACTGACTATACGAGCACCCTCACTTCACTAAATTAACTGCAAGCTCGTAATTTAAGTCTCGCGAACCTTAAAATATGCAAATGTCATTTTACTTCATCTCTTTAATTACCTTTTATTTAAGTTGGAATGACAATCATTACTAAAGCTTTCTGAAAGATTAGTATATTTTCTCTCCTGTAGATCTCTAATTGCATATGAATTTAAATAAATATAAAATGTATATACAGTATAGGTAAAAGTTTATGGTCGGTATGGTAGAATTTAACAGGATATCTAACACAGATATAAAATCATATTTTCAGTGAATAGACAAATAAAAACATATATTTCCCCTTGGTCTCCCCACCACATTTTTTATACACGCCCATTAAGGAACGTCTTACGATTATTTCCGATATAGCTTAGCTTATACGTAAGAAACAGCGGCAGGGATGCCTTATTACATATTTGAATTAAAACATTGAAGTGATTTAAAAAAATTGGCTATCAGTGGTGCGGTCATAGTACCATTCAAAACTGGATGACGATATTAAAAATGAAACAATTATTGATACAAATACTGGTCCAAAATTTCTTAAATCCATCCAAGTAAATCTGCCGACTGTTTATACAACTGAAGAACGGGTACAAATAATAAAATGGTACTTTGGGTACAAGAAACTATCAATTTATTTATTATGGCTTTTAAAAGTTTGTCTGTACTAATGGCAGATGTAAAAAATTTTGCCCATTAGATCAACCTCGCGAAAAGAAAATTGATGAGGTTGATATAAATGCAAAAAGAGTGAGGAATATTCTAAAAAGAAACAACTACAATTGTTATAAAGTGCAGACTACTCAAGTAATCTTTCCTTGATTTTTATTTATGGGGGATGCTAAAAACAAAATTGTACAGGCATAAGTTCGAGCGAGCCACCAATTTGGAGGAACTAAAGGAAAAGATAAACTTAGCCAAAACATATCGGCAGGTGAACTCAACGCCATGATTGCTTTGTAGAATAGATTTTGTTACTGTTTGTTACAATTTGGTGGTCTGTTCGAACATTTAATTACCTAAGAATTTGGTTTAGAATTTCTAATTGTTTGAGTTATTTTTAATTTAAACAGTAGTGTCAGAATTATTTTTTATTCGATTTCATTTTTATATAACAAATTTTATATTAATTTTATCTTTTTTTGTTTCATTTTTATAGAACTAATTTTTATTATCATACTTACTACCTCCAGAAAATCTAAACGAAAATATAGTTTCAAAGATATTATTTGGAAAATACCAAATAATATCTTATTTTTAATTAAAATACGAAATTTTTTGCCCAGTTTAAATTTAATACAATACACCAATAATGAAACACCCAGTACCTACAGGTACTGGGTCTTTGAGTATACCTACCGTATACGAAAGTTATGTTGTTTATGAAATACCGTGTCTGGGATTTCAAAATAGCTACATTGGCCAAACATCACAATGGCTAAAACAAAGCATCACCCAACATAACAATGATTGCCGCTTAGGAAAAAACACTTGTAGCTGTGTATTATTAGTAGTTGAGCACTATAAAAACACCGTTCATATGCTAGATTAAAGTAAAAAAAGAGGCGTAAACGCTCAACAGCAATTTGTTCTCGTCTATTGAGCGACGATGGAAACCACTGAGACACATTATTTTTGATTTTATTTAGATTGGAATTAGTTTGAGACCACTCATTTTGCCACAAACACCACACTTTATTTTTAAAATAAGCTTCTAAGTCACTAAAAACACACTTGTCTATCGGCTGTGACAAATCACTTAAAATTGCCTCTCGTGCAGTCCTGTCAGCTTCTTCATTTCTTGTTATTCCGACGTTTGAGGGAACCCATAAAAATTGGACGCTTCTTCCATGTTCATAAGAAATAATAATATCTGGAGAATATTTAGATAAAAGAAGCTGTAGCATAGGGAGACGATGAAAAAATCCATCAATGTTCCATTGAAGTATCGAGTTGAATGTTGTTAACAGATTCGGAGTTAGATGATACTGAACAATTGTCTACAGAAGAGTCACTATCTAAGTCAGAAATCTCTTTCTCTAAATGGTTGTATAGTTTCTTTTGAAGTTTTGTAAACTTGCTTTTTCTAGATCTATCATTTGCATATTGATAGCTGTTTTGTAAAAGATGGAGTAAACCACAGATATCAGTTGTAAATTCTTTGACGACGCTAATAGTGTCGGAGGAGCCTTGGACATTATCAATCAGTAAGGATAATTGGTGGTAATTTAAAACAAATGGTGGGGTATAATTATCAATGAAATTTTCAAGAGTTTCCCGTGTAGATGGGACTTTATATGAGCGCGGTTTTTTTGGTTTAGAGGGTTTGGGTTTTGCAAACAGATTTTCTGATGAAATTACTGAGTCTGAAGGAGGCGTGACGATCTCACCAATACTGCGTTTTATGGAAGAACTTGTGTTTTCGGAATTGTTATTAGAGTTTTCATTTAGATGCTGTGGCTTTATTTCATTTGGAAGTACTGGAGCAAACTCCTTGGTAGTGACAGAACTCGAGCTTGAAATTTTATTTGTAAGATTGGTTGAAATGGTTGTTTCAGAAAATTGTCTTGTTGTATCAGTTTTATTAGAATTTTCTGCAGTTGTATCTAATGAAAAAGGAGCTGATAGATTGGAGGATATTGCTTCCGAAGTTTGTGAAAACGGTATTGCTACTGAATGAGGTTGATTGAAAGTGTTGTTATGAGTAGGAGCGTTAGTAATTTCTTTGTCATGGAGATTTGTAGGTGTAGGTGATATGCTAGGATTTTATGATGGATAACTTGATGACTGCTGGGTGTTTCGTACCTTGTGCAGTATACTTGTTGAAGCTGTTTGATTTGGTACTTCATTGTTTGACTCAATATGAGTTGATTCCGTTACCGAACTGTTTTTGCATTGGGATGATATGTGCCCTGTATTTTTGCAAATAAAGCAGGTGAGTGTACCTTGTGACAAAAATATGCGGTAAGGTGTTTGGTCGAAATTTATTAGAATAGAATCTGGAATTGGTGATGTTATAGGGCTTATATAAACTTGCCTCCGAAAGCTCAATATGTGACTATATTCGGGAAGAGTCGAGCTAATTTTCAGAAATGTTATTGGAGAAATAAGCTTTAAAACCGATATTCTCTAATTCTTCAACTAATACTTGATGAGGAATTGACGGGCAGACTCCAGACAAGACTAGTCTTTCTGCTGGAGAGACAAGTCTTCTTGCTGTTACTACTTCGCCGAGTACTTCTATAGAGCCATATTGTGTCATGAAGTTATCTACTACGGTCTTGTTTGCCAAATACATGCAGATTCTATTATGAGATAATCTAGATGAAAAAATAATATTTTTTGGGTTGATGATTGTGCCCAAAGGAATGAGATAATCCTGCAGTTTAGCATTATCGATACAACTAAATACAATTGCTTGGTTCTTACTCGGAAAAAAATGTGAAGCGGCTGAAGCATAACTGTTTGTGATATTCGAACGTTGATTTACTGGACTGGTTAGATCGGAAGGTGTGTTTACATTGTGTGAAGTCATTTTGAGGTGCGGTGGCGAAGGCCTTACTCCGACTCTGGTAAGTGAAAAACCAGTCGCATGCTACTATAAGCTACTTATAGCAGCTAACCTCACAACATGATTGTATGGTAGTTTATATTTATTATTTGACTTTTTCTTTTCACAATAATAAAATAATAATTACGTATAGATGACTTACGTAGTAGTATCTAGTAGATAAACACTTTAATTTTAAAAAACTGTTTAATAAAACCACTTTTTTTTATTAAAAACTAGGAGTACGATATCAATACAACTTAACCGTACCTTGACAGGCTACAACTCCGTTTCTTTTATTGTTTTGTTATTTTTACACTTAAGTCATTTTAATTTTTTATCGTATCACCGTGACTAACGTGCTTAAGACAATTTAATCATAACATTTATTACATACTTCAATATCAAGATTATTATAGATACATCATCATTCTCTTTGCCTTTATCCCAATGCAGGATTAACTTTCCCAATTATATTTTTACATCCCCAGGTTTTTTTGGCCTTTCTTTCCTACTACTTCGAAGTACCCGCGGTGATAATTGCCTCTACCTTGAACACAACCAAATCATCTAAAACTAAGCTCTCTTATCTTGGCAGACTTCCGCTAATATACTCATTACTAATTTTATCCTCTTTTGCCACTCTACTCATCCATCTAAGCATTCATAGTTCCTCTTTCTTTTTAACTGCCCAACATTCAGGACCGTACATCATAGTTGGTCTTATGGCTATTTTATAAAAATTTTTTTTAGCTTCATTGGAAGTTCTTTGTCACACAACATACCACTCACTTCATTTCACGTCATCCATCAAACCCCAAGTCCCCATTATTTCCCCATTACTCTGTAACATCGATTCTAGGTACTTAAAACTTTTCACATTCAGTGTAACAACCAAATATACATATCATTCTATTTGTAGTAACTTAATTTATAAACTCTTCTTCTTATAGTGCCGTGCACCTATAATGGGTTGGCGAATTATCTTGAAGTTGGCGAAGCATCATTAGATAAACTGTAGATGCTTTCTGATTAAGAAAGCGAAACGTCTTCAATAAATAGATGAAGTAGCCATCATCTTTGTCTTTTTTCTCCACCTTTTGACCGAAAAAAAATATCTTCTTCACGCAATATCTTCTTTATCAGCCTCGTTTATCCTTGTTTTTGTGAAATTACTCTTATACCTCTTATACTCAAATATACCACAATGTTTTAATTTCCAGCTTCTACCAATTTAAATTATTTTTCTTGTTAATAGCATTTCTAAATGGGCAAAATATTCTTCTTTATTTATTGTTTCTTCTTTGCATCTTGCTTATAATCTTATTTTTTCTTCTTAATAATCTCCAATCACCATATAGATATTATCATTTTAATATACTTCAAATATATAGTATTATAATTCAAATACTATAAAACTTTGAATCACTGATTACTACATACTGTATACCAGGGTTATCCAACTATTTGTTGTGACCCACGTAAGATTTTCGAAAAGCATATATTTTCTTTAAAAGCTGCCACTGTGAAAAAAGATTTTTTAATTTATTTTATATTTTATGGTTAAGCAGTGTTTTTACATCACAAGTACTGTACCGCGTGCCGCTTCGCGGATGTGTAACGAACACAATCGTCTTCCACCACTATGAGAACTGCACTTATTACTGTACATCACAGTTCACGCAGGCCACACCTCCCACTGCTTACCATCCGTCGCCAGTCGCCATCGTGCCAGTGTGCTACTGAAACGTAGGCTAGTCGGCTAATCTATTACGTTGCTAGTGAACAGTGAACTTGATTAATTCTTTGTCTTGATTCCTCTTATACAATTATGAGTGTAAAACTAGTAAGACGGAAAATTGATAGTGGGAACAGAATTTACAAAGAAAGTTGGGAGAGTGATTACTTGATTGCTAACAATAATGGAAACTTGCAGTGCTTAGTGTGCATGAATGTCGTTTCAGTGCCTAAAAAATATAATGTGAGAAGACATTACATAATAGTGCATGAAAATAAGTATGCTACGTACACAAATGAAAGTCGGCGTGCCCTAGTTGCAGATTTGAAGAAAAAGGCTTAACAGAAAACTGGTATGTTCAGTAAAATATTACACTTATTACACTATTATTATGTGGAAAATAAGTCAAGGAAGATCAAGTTTTCCAAACCGTGATTAAGGTTATAAATATAATTAGAGGTGGAAATCGATCTCTTTTACACAAGCAACTTAAGCAGTTTTTAGTGAAAACAGAGGCTGAGTATGGAGACTTGCTAATGTACAACCATGTAAGGTGGCTGGGTGCAGGAAAGTGCATGGAACGATATTTTGCCATAAGAAAGGAAATCCCTGCATTCCTTAACAAATACGTTTCATCTCACACAACTGAACTGGAAGAAAAGTTTAAGTTTTCAGAATTCCTAAGACAGTTAGCTTTTATAACAGATCTGACTAATCATCTTAACATGTTAAACTTGAGTCTTCAAGGAAGAAACCAGATGGTTTCAGATTTGATCGGAATGATAAACGGATTCCGGAATAAGCTGAACGTGTTTAAACGTGCTTTGGAAAAGAACAACGTGACACACTTCCCTAGCTGTCTGCAAATAGCAGAAGAATTCAACGGTGAGGAAAATATTGAGTTTTCATCCTGCATTTCACAAATTGAATAAGTTATTGATGAATTCAATACAAGATTTGACGAAATTGAAAGTCTCAAAAGCAGTGTACTACTTTTACAGTACAGACAAGAAAAGGGACATAAATTTTTCAAATTACTGTCAAAGGAGAAATTCCCAAACCTGCGAGATTTTGGAACGAAAATGACGTTAATGTTCGGAAGCACATATACATGAAAAGTGCCTTTTCCTCCATGAAATACATAAAAAATAAAAACAGAAGCAACCTGACCGATTCTTCCTTACGTCATCTTATGAGAGTGTCTACAACTGAACTTTAGGTGGACATTTCTTCATTGGTGGATGAAACCGATCGACCACAGTCCTCACACTAATTGGATACATCTTTTTCGTTGCTTTTGCAATGTTTGTCTTGATTACTGAAAAGTGTTCTCAATAAATTTTCCGTTTATAAAAAAAAATTAGTTGTTGAGCAATAAAAGAAATAATACTCTTTTTTGTTTTAATTATTTCATTTCTCTTTATTAACTGCCTGGGGTCAAAGTAATGAGGAAATGTTACAAGGTCATGCATATAAATTTCCGGGGCATGAACAATATACTGAAGTATTATCAGGCCAACTTTGACGTAGCTGTCATTATCGATTTGCCAGATATATCGATGTGAAGTTGGTAACAGTTTAATTGCATAACCCGTATTTTAAAAATATTGATAAACCTATTCCTACAATTGCTAAACACATGTACTAAATTAAATTTATTTATTCTAAATAATTTTATTACGGTGGTTTCTGACGGAAGTAATGAAATGTTTTCGCAAATCTCGTAATAAAAGCATTAGACGCTGATGTGTTTTTAAAAACAGACTTTTCGTCAAATGCGTAATTTATTACCGGGTTTCCTGTATTATAGATAATATTTTAGAATTTAAATTCGAATCCTCCTTGTCTGCACGTCATCATCAATCCATTCCCGATTTCGATTGTTTTGATGCTGATGAATCGTTGTTGGATGAGTAAACGAGATTCAGCGAATTGATTGATAAATGTTTGGCCCATAATTCAGTGATAGATATAGTCATCGTTATTCAGCTCTTTTTTCCTTCTTTTTGTTTTCTCCGCTATCTCATTTCCCATTCAAATTTAACTTCGACTGAAAGACTATACTAAACCAATTTAACTTTTGCGGTGAGGCCGCTTATCAAGATTCTCATAGAGCTGAATTTATTTTTGACGTTTCGATAGTCTCCTCGGGTGATATTTGAATATTTGTAAGATGTTGACGACACAATTTATTGGGCTACCCTTTGGGTTATCTTAGACCAGAAGCGATAATTATAATACTCTGGAACATTATTATTATCTAAAAAGTTCATTTTAAGCTCTGCTTAATAAGAAAAGTGTAAGTTTTATTGTAAAATTTAATTTGATTTTCAGAAGAAAATCATTTTTGTTGACTGCATTAATAAAATTTTATATATTTTACCTATTTAAAGGTTAATGTTTCAACCCCTGAGGTTATTAGCAACATTACTCTAATTAATAACTTAATTTCGTATATACTCCAGTAAATGACCGTTTTGTAGTGTAATTTTGCTTGTCACGGACTACTAAAGGTGACGATAATGAAACACTAACGTCAGAGGTGGGGAAAAACGAAGAAATAAATACTGACGAGGAAGAGGTAAAGGACGTATTACCGGAATTAAAAAATAAAAAATCCCCAGGAGAGGACAGAATACCGAACAACTTCCAAAGGACGAAGGACCACGTCTGATCGAAAAACTATGAAAACTTATCCAAAAAATAAAAGAACAAAACAGAATTTCTCAAGAATGGAGATCAAGCATTCTAATACATCTCTTTAAAAAGGGAGACAAGTTGGACCCGAAAAATTACAGAGGAATTAATTTATTGAACACAACACTAAAATTATCAACCAAAGTGACAACAAATAAACTGAATGAAATAATAACACTGATAGAAGATCAACAAGGTTTTAGGTCGGAAAGAACATGCCCCGGCGATATTTATAGTGAGGCAAGTGCAAGAAAAAACATTAGAATACAACAAACCGGCATATCTATGTTTCGTAAGAAAACAAAGTAACAAAAAAGTAAGAACAAAAAAAGTATACTAAATGGGAGAAAATGAACGTGTATTTGGAGTGGGATTTTTTATAAAGAAAACATTTGCCAATCTGGTGATAGATTTTGAGGCAGTCACAAGTATATTATTTAAAATAAGAATAAGAGGAAAATATAGAAAAGTAACCCTTATCAATGTGTATGCACCAACAGAAAATACAGATGAAGACGTTAAAGATAGCTTTTATGAACAAGTGGAACATATGTTTTACAAAATATCATTATATGACATAAAAATAATTGTAGGAGATTTGAATGCCAAGATTGGCAGGGAGGATGTATACAAACAAATAACAGGTGGAAAAGGTAATCATAGAGACAGTAATCTAAATAGAAAAAGAGTAATAGAATTTGCTTTCGAACACAATATGCGAATTATGAGCACTTATTTTGATCACAAAGAAATTCATAAAGGTACCTGGGTATCACCAGATGGACTAACAGTAAACCAAATATATCATTTACTAATAGAAGCCAAACATATGAGAGCCATAAAACATAGCCGAAGTTACAGAGGTACTGATGCAAATTCGGACTACTTTTTGGTTAAAAGTTAAAATGAAGCAAATAATATCCACAATTAATAACACTAGTTGTAAAAAAATAAAAAGATATAACGGTGCACTAATTAAGGAGGGAGAAGTTAAGAAAAAATTCAGGCAGCAAATTGAAAAGAAACTGAAAAGCCAGACAACAGTAAATGATATAGGAACCAGATAAGTACAACTAGAAGAAATCATTCAAGAAGCAGCCGACTCAGCATTATCAAGAAACAGACAATGTAAACAAACGGATTGGTATGATGAAGATTGTAAGAAAGCCATCAGCGACCGAAATAAAGCTAGAATAAAGAGCATAATAAGAAAAAATGATGAGAGTAAAAAAGCTTATGCCGCAAAAAGACGGTAAGCAAAGAAGATCTGTAGAAGGAAAAAGCGGTCAAGTTTGGAGCAGAAACTAGTTCGTATTAAAGAAGATTTTTTACATAAACAAGTCAGGAATTTCTACCAAGAAATAAAACGAGACCAAACACAGTACAACACCACATTAAGATATTATAAAGATGAAGAGGGGAATCTGTTAGGTGGAACAGATGAAAAATTAAGAAGGTGGGCCAATTATTTCGGGAACATATTATGTACGGACGACCAAGAAAGAGAACAAACGCAACTACACCATGAAGTAAGGAACCCAGATGTAGATGAAGAAGTACCTACCAAGGAAGAAATTATAGAGATCATAAAAACTTAAAAAACAACAAAGCACCTGGTGAAAATTGTATCATTGCTGAGTTTCTAAAAGAAGGTGGCAAAATGGTGCAAGAAGAAATCGCTGAGTTAATACGCGAAATGTGGATCAAAGAAAAAATACCCAATCAGTGGAAAGAAGCAATCTTATGTCCAGTGCATAAAAAAGGAGACAGAATGTAAAAATTACAGGGGAATAGCTCTACAAGATACAGTGTATAAGATTCTGGCCATATCAGTTAGAAATAAAATTAAAACAAAAGTTGAAATTTGTCTAGGTGAATATCAAGCAGGTTTCAGAGCAAACAGATCGGTAATTGACCAAATTTTTACAATAAAACAAATTTTAGCTAGCTCATATGAATTCAACCTATCATTACACATGCTGTTTATTGATTTTAGACAGGCATATGATACTATAAAAAGAAATAAAGTATATAAAGCACTAGAATATTTTGAATTTTCACCAAAAATAGTAAGACTGAATAAATGCATCCTCAATGATACTAAAAGTAAAGTTATGTTAGAAGGACGGGTTTCAGAAAGCTTTATTACCAATAGAGGTCTGCTACAAGGTGACCCGTTATCAACAGATTTTTTCAAATTTATCTTAGAGAAGATTTTACAAGAATGTAACATCTACACTAGAGGCACAATATATTATCACAGGCATCAATGCGTAGCATATGCAGATGATGTTACCTTATTAACAGGGAGACCTGCAGAATTAAGAAAAATCTTTACTAGAATAGAGAGAATAGCCAGGGAATATGGTTTAGAAATAAACGAAGAAAAAACAAAATATATGGTGATGAGGAGGAACGAAAATCATCTAGGACAGTCCTTTAAGATACAAAGCCCAAGTAAAGAATATAACATTGAAGTTGTTAGCCAATTCGATTACTTGGGAGTGACACTAACAAATAGGAACGAATAGAACAAAGAAATCATAAAAAGAATGTCCAAAGGTAGAAGTAAGGTTCTAGTAAGAGTGCTAGGAGCCAGACTAGGATACTGAGGTCGAAGATAATATCCAGAAAGCAAAAAAACGAATATATACAACAGTTATCCGGCCTACAGTACTCTATGCTAGCGAGACCTGGACACTAAATAAAGATATGGAAGTAAAATTAGATAGATGGGAACGAAAAATTCTTAGAAGGATATAAGGAGGTGTAAAAGAAGGGAACATCTGACTGCTTTTTTGTGGAACGCCGGAACAAATTAAAAACAGGTTAGTGATTTCTCTATCTCTTTTGACTTAAAACAATCGATCTATCAGGTAGGATCTTAAAAGTGAGCTCATGGGATGAGGAAATATGGATTTAATTTTAAAGATAAGACCTACATGCCAAACTTTGTCAAATGCTTGAGAGACATCTAGAAGTAGCAGCAGTACAGTAATTTTTTGTTCGAGCGAATTTCTGATAGTCTTTACCACCCTATGAATTTGCTCGATAGTTCCATGTTGTTTTCGAAACCCAAACCGATAATTTGGTAAAACATTACTCTCATATAAAATAAGCTCCAGTCTTCTCAGAAAAAGCCGTTCAAATACTTTGGATATAAAACTGTTCGAATTTCTTCAAAAAGGGTGGTTTTTATAAGGGTAGAAATATGTGGTAAAAAATTAAAACAGTAAAGAGATCTTAATTTATTGTCAATATATAATTAAATAATTCCAAATTGCTTGAATTTACAATACTTCGTCTATGGAGTCGCTTAGGTGGATACTGGAACTTCGTCTTGTAAAGTTATTCTTCCAATTCCTGGCGAATGCTAACCCTGTGTGTCTTAGTGGAGAGGGTGGATGGTCATTATCATTGGTATTGCCAATTTATATCTTGTTTCTTCTCTCATTTACATATGATATCAAGAACAACTAACTTTTAACAGAACGACTATTTTTAAGATCGTAAACCAGCTCAGATGTTTGTTGACGAATGGTTTATTGATTAGTTTATCGAGTTCTTTAGAATACTGATTAAATTTGTGATGGGCTATCTTAATTTATCTTGCTAAGCTTCAGTGGTTTTAAGTCGAAAAGATGGATCCTATCTGGGAAGTGTTTGCAGAAATTGAATGGTATTTGGACTGGATGACTTCTGTAAGTAACATTATCGTGATCGTCGATCAATTTCTGATTGTGTACTCTTGTACTACCAATAAAGGTATCGCACGTGGGTTGTAATTTAATCGCATGGTTGGTGTGGATGATCTCCGATTTGACATCTCTGGACAGGCATTTGATAGTAATAGGCAGTGGGTCAGAAACTGCTATGTGCCAAAGGTAAACTAATTTTCGAAACCAAATTCAGATTTTTGCTTTAATCTGTGCCTTCTAAGAATTGCAAGGCGTTTCAAGAAAAGCAAATTGGTTTCTATAGATAAATTCACATTCAGATGGCAACGTTACAGAGATAGGCCTGTACGTTCTAGATGCCAGAAATAACTACATTGTTGTCAGTTTTTAATCGTACCTACAATCGTACGTTATGGGCCGGCTCCTATAAAAGAATTATAATTTCGGAAATATTTATGAATGTGAAACGGAAAAAATACTACATTTTTTTAATTATACAATTTTTCTGTTGGTATTTTAAAAATAGAAAGTTATATTTCGGAAATCTGGCCTTTTCGGAATTATATCTTCTGTTCAAAATTGTTTACAATTCGTGGAAATGAAATAATTATTTGTATAATCCGTTTTTGATCTTAATGTCCTTTTAATGACACACTTTCTCTACCTGCATTTACAGTTACAGATATTAAAAAATAATTTAGAATTAAAAAAATATACCTATTTATAAATTCAAAATTATTGTCTAATGCCAGCAATTATAAATTCAGGTAAATACTTGAGAGTCATTAAAAGAATTTTAAGTTGATATCAGACGTTTGTGTCGTGTCAGTGTCAAAATGGCCGCAAGTGTAATAAAATTCAAAAACGGTAATTTGTTAAATAGTGAATGCAAAAAAATAGTGTTAAATGTTTTTAACTATTTATCAAACACTAATAATGATAAAAGTTTATCAACAATAGTGCGGGAAGTTTCTGCTATGACTGGAGTCTCTGAGCGAACGATATTCCGATATAGAAGTGAAAGTAAAAATGGTCCACTCGTAACTCCTATAAGAAAAAAAAGAACCGGTTATTTGAATAGTCGTGAGAATAGATATGATGAAGCAACTCGGTCTAGAATAAGACAAGTAGTGCACGGTTTTTTATGGACAATATTCCTCCAACCCTTGACGTAGTACTAGAAAAAATTAAGCAAATGGAGCATCTTCCGAATTTTTCCAAGAGTACGTTGAGAAGACTATTGCACGACATGGGTTTTATATATGGCAAACAAGGTAGAAATTCAATATTAATAGAAAAACAAGAAATAGTCGCTTGGAGGCGTTACTATCTCCGGGAAATAAAGAAACTGAGGAACGAAGGAGCCAATATCATTTATATGGACGAATCATGGGTTAATACTGGAATAACCAATGGGCAAGTATGGCAAGATACAACAATAAAAAATAGCCGACAGGCTTTCGTAAATGGACTTACCACAGGTTTAAAAACTCCGACCGGAAAAGGACCAAGATTTGTTTTAGTCCATGCAGGAAACAAAGACGGATTTGTTGAAGGTGCTTTCATCACTTTTCTTGCCAAAAAAGGTGCTGAAGATTACCATGAAGAGATGGACGGAGATCTATTTGAAAAATGGTTTGAAGAGATGTTAATACCGAATCTCCCAAAAAATAAAAAGAATGTCATTATCTTGGACAATGCATCTTATCACTCTAGGGAATTAAATTTTCCCAAACAATATTGGGTGAAACGTCAAATTAAGGAGTGGCTCTATGAAAAGGACATTTATTTTGAAGAAGATTACTTAAAAAATGAACTTCTAGAAACTGCTAATGTATTTAAAGATATTTATGACAAATACAAAATTGATTGTATTGGTGAAAAATACAGGAATCACAGTGACGAACAATGCCGCGTAGATGTACATATCTTAAGACTTCCGCCTTATCACTGTGAACTGAACCCAATAGAAATGGTGTGGAGTGAAGTGAAACGGTACGTGTCCTCTAAGAATTTAAGTTTTAAACAAAACGACGTTAAAACATTGATTTATGAAGGTTATGATAAAGTACAGAACAATGGACATTGGAAAAATTACGTCAACCATGTTATAAAATTGGAGAATAATTTTTGGACAGTAGACAACATTCAAGATGACATTGTACCTATTAGAATTTCAATAAACGATGACTCTGAAGATGAACTAGATTATGAAAATGAAGATAATTGAAAATTGTTTTTCGGGGGTATTCTTTTCTCAGTAAAGGTAATAAAATATTTAGTTGATCTGGTTGAAATGTAGCACACTTAAATAACTCATTAATCGACATAATTTCAAGTAGTTATATTAGACGTCATTATGCAAAAAATAAAGTTATGAACATCTAATAAATTAGTGCACAATTGAGGCCCCTAGAACACAAGGGGTGTAAGTGCCAAAAACAAAGTTTTGAAAAATCTTTGTTCAAAGTTCGATATACATTTTTGATGGTGTTATTGTTGTTAATGTAGAAAGTTTGAAGCCAAAAGTACGTGCCTGTTGTTAGATATCAGTTGCTAAGTGATAAGCAACTGCACTTACACCCTTGTGTTCTAGGGGCCTCAATTAGGGTTTTTTTGCAAATATCTCAGTCATTTGTTTATGTATTTTAATTTACAAACTAAAAAATTAAAAAACTTTTTAAGATCTGCAACATTTATTTGAAACATTTTTCCCTAAAATGCACGAGGAACAAAATAGGCAAAAAAATGATTTTTTTCCAAACTTCATCTTTCTTTAAAAAAATAAACAAAGCAAAATTGGCTGTAATTCTTCAAGGAATTATCATCAGTTATCCCTTATCTACCGTTTAGAACAATAAAAAACCTGTAGAATATTTTTCATATTTTTTTCCCTATTAACTGCGGTATTATGTATAAAAGCATTTTTGGAATTATTACCATTTATTTTATTCACGAATTTTCTATTAACAACTTTAGCTTACCTAAACATATCTTAGTTTACCGTGAGTTTGGCCCTGCTTATTTTACAAAAGTAGCAAAACTTACAATGGCAGTAGAATTGGCAACGCTGTTATCCTATATCCGTACACTGCCATCTGAACGTGACTTTATCTATAGTACTTGTACAGAGTATATCGAAATAATAGAAAATGATAATTAAGATTTGATTTCACGTACAGTGCGCCTGTGTATCCGCTTATACGTATTCGCTAAGGATTTTTGCTTAGTTGAGGAGATACGTTGTGGAATGCAAATTTTAGATTCCACATGTCCCTAATAACATCGTTATCAACGTCTGTTTTGCCTTGCAATTCTTAGAAGGCACAGATTAAAGTAAAAATCTGAATTTGGTTTCGAAAATTACTTTACGGATTTAATATCAGATGTCGTTATTTGCGTCCATTCGAAATCATGTTAGAGTTGCTTCCTAAGACGAGAAGAGATTTATTTTCACGTTCAGAGCGACTGTAAATTGCCGTTCTGAAGAGCCTTATTAGGACGAAATACGTATAAGCGAATACACAGATGCACTATACGTAAAATTAAATCTTAACTGTCATTTCCTTTCCTTTTGTTTATATTAATGGAACGGAAGTGTTAATGATCGGGTATAAAAGTGTGTTGTAACAAATCATGGTTCGAGCTCGCAAGGTTTTGCATGACAAAAGACTATCTATTGTAAGGTGTAAAAATGCATCATCGTTTCGGGCAATATATTTATGTGTTGTTCTTAATATCGAATGAAGACCTGTTGATTGAAGATTATCCAGTATTGATATTAAATAGAGACAATATAAGGTATATCGTTCTGCATCAGTTAAAGGTATATTTAAGAAAAACACATTTCTTTCGTCTAGTTGATAGATCAATTTTGACATTGGCTTCTTCGTAAAAAAAAGAAGAAAAAAAAGTGTTGTTGTTTGGGATTAACGTATACTGGGAGTGGATGACTGGAATTATCCCGAAGAATATTAATTTCAACAACATTAAGTCGTCTTGTTCACGGAAGCTATTCTACCAGGGGCTTAATACCGAATATACAGGTCTAGCCGTCTCGGAGGAGAATGGCAACTAACTCTGTGACACTAGTATAGATTTTACAAAAGAGTTGTTAGTGATACACGTCCGCTTCTTCCGCAATTACAACATCTGTTTTTATTTTAAGGGTTTTAATATACACATTTAGTGGCTTGACTCATCATCATCAACTAGCCTCTAACGTCCACTGCTGAACATAGGCCTCTCGCATGCTTTTCCACTTAGTCCGATTTTGCGCCATCTGAATCCAATTTGTAGTCACTCTTTTTATGTCATCTGTCCATCTCGTTGGGGGTCGACCTCTATTTCTGAAAGCTTGTATTCGGGGTCCCCATTCCAAAATTCTTTTTGTTTACCGGTCATCAACTGATCTTGCTACATGACCTGCCCAGTTCCACTTTAGTGTTGTTATCCTTTCAATAACGTCTGCTACTCCTGATCTTTTGCATATAGTAGCATTGGGTATTCTATCACGTAGAGAAATCCCTAACATAATTCTCTCCATTGCTCTTTCCGCAACTTGTAGTTTACTCACTGTTGTTCTCGTGAGCGTTAGGGTTTCTGCGCCGTAGGTCATCACTGGCAAAATACATTGATTAAATACTTTTCTTTTCAGACACATTGGAATCTTATACCTAAAAATATCCTTCATCCTTTCAAATGCAGCCCAAGCGAGGTTTATTCTTCTTTTCAGCTCGATTGTTTGGTTGTCTTGACTTATTCTGATCTCATGGCCTAAGTTTTTATAGGAGTCAACTGGCTCAATATCTTTGTCTTCTACTGAGATGTTTTTGTTGTGGACTAAATTTGTCATAAATTGTGTTTTTGAAAAATTTATTTTAAGACCAACTCTTTTTGTGGCAGTATGGAGTTCTTGGTGCATTATCTGTGCCTGATCAAAGCTGTCTGCAATAAGAACGATATCATCTGCAAATTTAAGGTTATTTAAAAATTTTTCATCTACATTGATGCCCTTTTCGTTCCAATCTATTGTTTTACAAGCGTATTCTAGCAAAGTTGTAAATAATTTAGGAGACATGTTGTCTCCTTGCCGAACGCCTCTTTCAATACGAAAAGTCCCAGTATCTTCATTAAGTCTTACACAGGCTGTAGCATGTCGATAGATGTATCTGACGAGAGATATGTATCGGTGATCTATTCTACATTGTGTTAGAGCTTGGAGCATTTCACTTTGATTGACCGTATCAAATGCTTTTTCAAAGTCGACAAAGACAAGTATCAGGGTCTATTATATTCAATGATTTTTTCAATTAACGACTTAATGGTTTGCAAATGATCATTTGTTCCGTATCCAGCTCTAAATCCTGCTTGCTCGCAAGGTTGATAAAAGTCTAGTTTTGATGTCAACCTATTAGTTATTATCTTCATAAATAACTTATAAACGTGAGATAACACCCTAATAGGTCTATAGTTCTTTAGCTCTGTTATATCTCCCTTTTTGCGCATTACTGCTATAACAGCTTTATTCCACTGAGATGGTGTAACCTCGTTTGAAAGGCATAAGTTATATAATTGCGTCAATGCTTTCAATACTGTCTTTCCTCCTGCTTTAACTGCCTCAATAACGATTTGATCATCACCAGCTGCTTTATTGATTTTCATTGTATTTAATGACTTTAAGACTTCCTCGATTGTTATTTCTGGGATATCCTCTGAACCCACATTCTGGACTTTTCTCAACTTGGTGCCGTCTTTCTTCCCCCTTTCTCTATATAATTCTGTGTAAAATTCTTCAACTACCTTAATTACTTTATCTTTATCTGTTACCACTTTTCCATTTCGATCTGCGAGCTTAATAATGTTCTTCTTACCTAGAGCTTGACATCTCTTCAGCACCTTTAAACTTTTATTTTTCTCGACAACCGTTGTAATCTTTTTTGTGTTATAGTGTCGAACGTCCTTTCTCACTTGACTCATGTATAGGTGGTAAATGCAATGATGATGGACTAGTTATGTATAAAGCGATTCATATGAAATAACAAAAAATGGGAAATATCATCGGAAAATTTTATAATAATGTAAATACTAACGTAACATTATTTGTATTACATAACGCTCTCAATGCAAAGTTTATACAGATCGTGCAAGCCGTTTCGATATGATTGAGTAGTCCCATACTTAAAACACTCGGTATTAACGTATAAAAAAGAAACTAGATTCCTATAGTTACAAATTTTTGTTTAATAACGCATGAGGAACGCTGAATATTTGCATCTTAATAGACACTTCTATTTAAAACAATAACTTCTTCTTAAACGCTGTAAGCCGAAACCACAATGATAACAAAAGGGTAACCCTAATAAATTTCAATTCTAAGACCTTCTCGGCTCTATTATATCGTAATCATTTTATTGAAGTACGGGCCTTAGATGTACAGGACGGGAAAAAGCAAATAGTTAGAACCCCGTGGAGCAAACACGCTCTTTTTAACCGACTGCAGCTGACTTTATTTGACAGACATTTCTATTTAAGTTCATATTGTTTCTTCGGTTATTGAAAATAAGAGAAAACTAACTGAACATGATCAATATGTTTACTGCCCCATGTACGTATTATTGTGAACAATACTAGGAAGTTGAGTTCACGAGGTTTTAAGATTTGGCTTAATATTAATTGTATTAAAGTAATTACTATTTAAATGGGAATAATCCACAATTAAAGTACGTTTATTGACGTTTTATTTTCCACTTCGGAAATCGTTCTCAAAATACAAACATTAGTAAATTAAACAAATTTTGTTTTTTTTTGTTGCTTAGTGAAAAATTTTTCTAATAATTTTATTTTATCTGACTCATTTATATTGACAATTGAGATATACATTATACATTTTAAAGTAGACGACTTTAAAATGATATTGCCAATATTGTCGAGTTGCGCTCCTGGGACAACTTTACTTATAAGATAGTTCATTCGGTTACAACTTTAACTTGAGAATATCTGTTAGAAAAAATCATAACATGTAATTCGTCTTTAAAAAAGACAAACACATGCCATGATGACAGTAAAATTCTCCTGTTACTGATTCCATAGTAAATTATGAGAGAAAAAACCAGGAAAAAACCTCATAATACTATTACGACTTGGTAAGTATTTGATTGAGCATTTAGTTTACCTTCAATAAACACCAAACTCTGATTTTATATGTCTGGTATTTAAAAAACATAAATGATGTATCATCTATATGTTACTGACTTACTAATACTGGTATTTAATATAATAGGAAATAAATTCATCATTTCAACAATATTCAAAACAACAAACACGTTAAGATCTATTTTGTCCAAAACCAAACCTAATGATGGGACCAAAGAAGGAACAAAAAAATGGCATTTATAAAATACCTTGTGAATGCGACTAGTTTTATTTAGTTGAAACATGAAGGCCATTAAATGTACGAATAAGTGAACATCAATCTTATATTAAAAATAGAGAATTTGATAGAACTCAAATATGTAAACCCGCATGGGATAATGAACATAGGGTTCAATAGAATGATTCAAATATAAAAGAAACGGATGGTAAAAAGAGACAAATTAAAGAAGCGGCTCTAATTATGCTAAATGAGACCAATTGTGTCGCAAATTCTTCGGCAGAATGTAGTAGGATCTGGTTACCCACATTGAAAGAGGAAGTTATTAAAAAGGAAATACCAGTATTAGTGAGTCAGTAACATATAGAGGATACATCTTTTATGTTTTTTAAATAACAAATATATAAAATTAGCATTTGGTGTTTATTAAAGGTAAACTAAATGCACGACCAAATACTTACCATGTCGGGATAGTATTATGAGGTTCTTTTTTTTTGGTATTTTCTCATACTTTACTATGGAATCACTAACAGGAGAATTTTACTGTCATCATGGCATGTGTTTGTCTGTTTATAGACGAATTACATGTTATGATTTTTTCTGACCAATATTGTCAAGTTAAAAGTGACTTCATGTAATCGAATGAACTATCCTTCGATAACTATAACTTATATATAAATAAAGTCGTCCCAGGAGCGCAACTTAATAATATTGCTAATACCATTTTAAATTCGTTTACTTTAAAATGTTTAATGTATGTCTGAATTGTCAATATAAGTAAGTCAGATAAAATTAAATTATTAGAAGAATTTTTCACTAAGTAACAAAAAACAAAATTTGTTTAATTTACCAATTTTGTACTTTGAGAACGATTTCCGAAGTGGAAATTGAAACGTCAATAAACGTACTTTACCCTTTAGTTGTGGCTTATTTTAATTTAAGTAGTAATTAATTTAACATTATACAAGAAAATAGCTTTAGAACAATAATAATTATATTTTGTATATACTTTTTTTGTTAGTTCTCCTAATTTATTTGTTATTTTCAAAAGTCATCATTTTGTAAAAATTAACTCTCAAATCAGATAAGTTTTCTCGTGATAGCTCTGAATGACTGCGATTTGTTTGCAGGAGTTGATATCTATTTTATGTCTTGTGGTATGATAATGTTAAGAAAACTAATGAGTTCTTAGGTTTATGTAGTCGATTGATTTTTTCTATGTATTTTTAGATCAAAGTTTGTAAACACAGCAAACATAGACATTGTTTGAGGCATGCAAAATGGACGAGGCCCTGTTGCTCAAAATCGAAAAAAATGTGGGCCTGTTTTTTTTGGATATTCTTGTAGAGTACCTACTCAAAAATAGTTCACTGTTTGATGTAAAGGCAGCCTTTCTCCCATATATTCCAGAAAATATCAATTTGAAACACTAAGTATAATTTTGCTGTGATAAGATGATGGTTTGAATTTTATTCACAAAGTGAATCTGTCTTGTCTATCTTGACTATCTTGTTATCATTATTGTCCCAGATTTAGCCATACGGCTCACACTCCCTCTAAGGGGAAAATTCACTCATCCCAGATACCTACGGTATCAAAAGGATTGAGCTCTGGTGGGACTCTTTCCGTGTTATCGAGCCCTAGGTGACTTGGTATGTCGGAGTATCTCCCAGAAATTTTCGTACACATCTGGAGGTCGCGAGGAGTACAGCTTTCTGCATGGCCTTATAAAGATGTTCATTTAGACCCAGCTGATTTATGTTCGCTAGGAGGTTTTTGGGAATAGCACCAGTAGTAGATAAAACAATAGGTACTGTCTGGGTACTTTCCATTCTCCATTGTCTCTTGATTTGTATTTCCAGATCTCTATACTTGGCGATTTTTTCGTTGTATTTAACAAGCAAATTGTTAGTGTTAGGTATCGCCACATCAATAAGTGTTGTTTGCCTGGTAATTTTATTCACTAGTATGAGATCCGGTCTATTATGGGCCACTGGTTGGTCTGTGAGCACAGTGCGGTCCCAGTATAGCTTGTAGTTGTCATTTTCAAGCATTCTGTCAGGGACATATTGATAATAAGGAAGATGGTCGGTTTGGAGAAGTCCCAGTTTGTCAGCTAGTTCTTGGTGGATAATCTTTCCTACTGAGTCATGGCGTTCTTTATAATCAGTACCGACAAATGCCTGGCAGCCACCGGTAAGATGTTGGATGGTTTCTTGGGCTTGGCATCCATATCGGCATTTGTCATTTTGGACTTGAGGATCTTTAACAATATATTTCAGGTAATTTTTAGTTGGAATAACCTGATCCTGAATGGCAAGTAGGAAACCTTCAGTCTCGGGAAACATCTTTCCTGATGTCAACCAATAGTTCGACGCTGTATTGTCGACATATTCTTGGTTGATCTCATTGAGATGTCGCCCATGCAGAGGTTTACTCATCCAGGTGCGCATTTTTTCTTGCTTAGTCAGATGGTTTGTGCGCATTTCTTGTTCCCTCAGTTTAAGCGGCGTTGTGTCATCTACTGCACAAATTGCTCGATGTAAAGTAGATGTCTCAGCCTGTACCTGAAAATAAGATCTTAAATTAGCAATTTGTTTATCTAATTGCTCACCTATATCAATAAGTCCTCTTCCTCCTTGATACCGCGGTAATGTTGTTCTCTCTACTGCACTGCGTGGATGATGTTTTTGCGCCTTTCTGAGAAGTGTTCTTACTTTCCGCTGAAGACCCTCTATATCCGTTTTTGACCACTTTATAATACCAAATGAGTAGCTCAGCGCGGAACAGGCGTACGTATTTAATGCCTTAAACAAATTTTTACTATTAAGATATGACCGATTTAGTTGTCTTATTCTTCGCACGAACTCCGAAGTTAGTTCAGTTTTCATCTGTTTATGGTCAATTTTCCGCGCCTGTTTTACTCCGAGATATTTGTAAATATCATTTTCACACATTGCCTCGATGTTTTGGCCATCTTGCATATCGAAACCTCCGGGCTGAACCTTTCCTCTGACTATATTTAGTATACGGCACTTGTCTAGTCCAAAATGCATACTGATATAATTTGAGAAAGTTTCTACAGTTTTTAGCATCTGATCTAAGTGATTTCGAGTGGAAGCCATTAGTTTCAAATCATCCATATACAACAGATGATTAAGCTTCGCCACAACAGTGTTGTTATTTTTGATGCTAAATCCTGAGTCAGTGGAGTTCAGCAGCTGAGATAGTGGGTTCATCGCTAGGCAGAACCAAAGTGGACTCAACGAGTCCCCCTGGAAAAGGCCCCGGTTAATAGCGATATCTTCAGTTTCGATATTGGTTTCACCAGGTATTTGAAGGTGAATTATCATTATTGTTATTATTATTATTATTATTATATAAACAGCTTTCACTCCCTCTAAGAGACAAATTAAATAATTTCAAATGCAAGCTATACCTTACTGTTACACAATGTTTTTATTATCAGTGTTACTCAGTAGGATATTCACATTTAGTTTATTACTATAACATGTATTTAATTTATTTTTTATTAATTTTAATGACCTTGTTAGATATAATGAGCCTTAGTGTAATTTTTTGTATATTAGACAATAATAACAAAATTCGGGTACAATTTAAAATAAATATTTATTTATAATAATTAATTGTAAAATTTTTGCAATTATTTATAACTATACTCTTATCCGAGTTTGGCGGTTGTTCAATAATACGTGGGAATGGTGAGATGACGTAAACTGTACGGTGTGTTCTCTTTGAACATTGGTATTTTCAGTGTATGTAAATTACTTTCCATTGAATTTATAATTCTATTGGCTGTTGACGTCTTATTATTGATTGACTCATCGACATATCCTTCGGCCGTTGTTGAAGATTTCCATCCGCCATGTCGTTTAAGAGCCATTTGACCTGGCTTGACACAAGAGACCTGTGTACATTTTGGGATCTGGTAACTTTAAATATTTGGCTATTTGTTTAGGAATACCGCCTATTTTGTTTAATCCTACCACCTGTTTTGTACATTTACCTTTTTGATAATTAAGAAAAAATTTATTTATTTGCGGACAGTTAATCTTTAGTCGAATTTATATATATTGTGTGCAGATTTATAGAAATTTCCGGAAATAACGAAAGATCTACATATTTTGGTTTTAGAATCAGGAATTTTAACCAATGACACGGTACTTAAATCATCAATGTCACAAATTTTAAGATTTTTAACCCTTGTTTCCTACAAGCTCCACATATTCCAATAATTGCAATAACCTTAAAATAAAAGTATTATAAATATGCACATTTATGATATACTTTTAAATAACATA
This sequence comes from Diabrotica balteata, assembly GCA_918026665.1. Classification (NCBI taxonomy): domain Eukaryota; kingdom Metazoa; phylum Arthropoda; class Insecta; order Coleoptera; family Chrysomelidae; genus Diabrotica; species Diabrotica balteata. The sequence goes on along the minus strand of OU898280.1, from coordinate 112,284,404 downwards.
CCTTTCTTAAGAAGTACATTAGGAGCTCCATTTAAAAAAAGTTTTGTTTTATCAGGATGTAAAATTTTATATTTTTTGATTTTAAAACCTTCTGATTGCCTTTTTAGATAAGCTAGCAATTTCGGATAATTTTCAATATTAACATTATTTTTCAGTTATAATACTTCTTAGCATAGAATATATTGACCATAATGAGGATGGTTTAAATGTCTTGGCGATTTCTCCAAAATAAGCCAAGAGTAGGTTTTCAGAAAAAAAAAATGAATTTTCATTATTTGTTGTACGCTAGCTAACTGCATAATATCGGGTGGTGTCGGTGTGCTACTAAATTCATCTTCACTATTCGATGAACTCATTGTATTCATCTGTATTTAAATTACCACTATATTTACACTGACAGATTAATAATTTTTAATCTGTCAAAATAACGTCTTTTAATTCGTTTCTATGGTAACTCGACCAACTGACTTACAAGGCTTATGTGATATTACACATTTTTATAGAACTGAAGCTTAATTTTGTTTATTACGTGCTAGTCATTACGTGTCAGTATCTGTTTTGATGTATTGACTTAGCATCCAAATAGTAGGTAATATACAATTTACTAGTAAGAGAGTAGAGAAAGGTATTTTTGATTGATTAAATTGTCACAAAAATGCACGATTATTTTTTAACATGGCTGGGACTGAAAAACCATCGACACTTGTTTCGAAGTTGTACATACTTTGTAATTTATACTGTATACTTTGTTCTATTTACTTTTTTACTTTAAACAATTTTTTTAAGTTCAAAAAAGCACCCCCTTGCATATACTCTTCTGTATTTTACACATTATGATCCCACTGAAATGATCGTCGCTCCCTTTATTTCATAAGTCATCCATATCGATGTCACCGCCGCCTGTTCTGTGACATTGTTATACCTATAACACCACCCTCAACTTCTTATACCAATAAAACCTTTAAAACTAAGATATTTCTGTCCGCCCCCAATCAAACACAGCCGTGTGTCCTCAACTTCCCCATCTTTTTTCCATTGCTATTCTTCTAGGGAAATATTGTCGAAATATTGCTCCGCTTAAATGAATATCCCCTATTGTGTGGTGAAATCTTCTTCAATACATCATTGTTTCTTACTAGGGGAGAATCACTAGTCCCGCGGTTATTAGTCAGCGAGCTTGCATCAGTTGGCATTATCTAGAATGTCTATACAAAGATGGTCAAAGAAAAATGCCTTATTTATCTTTCTTACGATCTGATAATAAAAATAACGTGATTTTTCAAAGCAGTTGCTTATTTTTAAAATATCTTGAACAGTAATTGGGAAAAACAGTAATTATGAAAATATTGGAGTCAACATAAATGGGGAGCATCTGAACAATTTGAGGTTTGCAAACGACAAAGTTTTTTTGCCGACCGGGTAGATCATGCCTGCCAACTTCTCCGAGACCTTCAGAACTCTTGTACACAAGGTGGCCTTAAAATTAAATTTTCCAAAATGCAATACACGACTAACTTTTGTGGCCAAAAATATTTTAACTAATGGCACGCAACTATGATTATACCTATAATTATCTGGGCCATAAGATTAAATTAGAAAGAAACAATTAAACAGCAGAGTTAAACAGGAAAATAGGACTGATATGGACAGCTTACTGAAAACTGAGGAAAGACATTAGATCAGATATTCCCATATGCTTGGAAAGAAAGGTCTTTAATCGATGTGTACTTTTAGTTCTAACATATGGAGGAGAAACATTGACTCTTGCCAGAAAAATAATCAATGAGATACAAGTCGCACAAAGAGCAATGGAGAGGTAAATGTTGGAGATTTCCCTAAGAGATAGACTTTTAAATCAAACAGTTAGAAGAAAATCTGGTGTTACGGACGCAGTTAACAGAATGACAACGCTGAAATGGAACTGAGCGGAACATGTTGCCAGAGTCAGAGATGGAGCAAGAAAATTTTAGAATGGGAACCTAGATATGATGCTTATCGTAATAGAGGACGTCCTTCACCAAGGTGGTCAGACGACATCAAGCGCATCCAGCACATCGGGATTTAGGGTGCTTAAGATCAGATAAAATGGAATTATTTACAAGAGATTTATGTAAAGTGGAATAATTTTTGAAGTCTATAGTATGCTCTATATGTAAGGTTTATTTGTCTTTTAATTTCTGTTTCTTGTTTTATCGGTAGTAGTCACAATCGAGCCAATGTATCTGAAACTGTCAACACGTTCAAAGATATGACTTTCAAATGCCGTTTCCCGTTCCTTATTAGCTATAGGATCCTTAGTTACCAACATGTACTTGATTTTGTCTTCGTTGATGACTAAAATGACCTGTTTCACCGCCGTTTCCGATTCTAGAAAATAATGCTTAACATCCCGCTTTCTACGCCCTATTATGTCAATGTCATCAGCGTATGCTAAGATTTGTATCCATATATTATAAATAGTTCCGCCGTCTCTAATTCATGTGTCTCAGACTGCCTTTTCCAAGGAAATGTTAAATAGGAGGCAAGCCAGGGCATTCTATGTCTATTCTTTATCTCAAAGGATCGAGAATTTTCTCCCTGTATCCTAACGCTGGCGTTTAAGTTAAACATTGTCATTTTCATTAATCCAATAATTTAAAAAAAAAATTGTTAAAATCCTTTATAAAAGGTATATAAAAATGCCTCAAACGGGCTATCACAAACACATTGCAAAACGTTTTCGGATTAAACAATCCATCATCAGTGCAAACGGTTGTACATGCTAGTAGCCACTAAAATATATGGGTAAAAACCTTTTAAATGTTAGAAATTTGAAATTGTTTTACATTATTAGTATTTCTAATTTGTTATGGTTAAGTTACCGTTGGATAGGTAACATGGCGGCGTATAACTCTACATGAGTAAAATGGTCCTGAGACGAAGTGTGTACGAGGACCTGTTGATGACCTCGTAGACACTTCGTCTCAGGACCATTTTACTCATGTAGAGTCATACGCCGCCATGTTACCTATCCAACGGTAACTTAACCATCACAAATTAGAAATACTAATAATGTAAAACAATTTCAAATTTATAACATTTAAAAGGTTTTTACCCATATATTTTGGTGGCTACTAGCATGTACAACCGTTTGCACTGATGATGGATTGTTTAATCCGAAAACGTTTTGCAATGTGTTTGTGATAGCCCGTTTGAGGCATTTTTATATACCTTTTATAAAGGATTTTAACAAAATTTTTTGTGATATATGGTATACAGCCAGCTACAGGAACTTAGTTTCCTCGTGGAATTGAATAATTTTTTCTCCTATACCAAACTCACGTATTGATTGGTATTGTACTGTTTTTTGGCACTGTCATATGAGGCCTTGACTGTATTACATCTGCATATTTGGCTTTTTTGACCGGTATAGGATTGCAATAGACAGGAATATCAGAAGAAACTGAGAGGTCGCTGTCAAGGTTTCTCAAGGTTTGGAATAAGTGAAAACTCGGAAGGCCAGTAAATATACTGACTTTAATACCATCTAAATGTCCATTGCTGTTCTAGAAAATGCAGTTTAGCGGACCACTAAAGTTCAGGATCATATTTTGTTTTGCCAGAATGGAAATAAACTGTTTGTATGATTGTTTAACAAAATCAGCATATTGTTGGGGGCTAAAATCGTAATCCTTCTTCCTTAAAAACTCCTCAATAACTTGTAGCGTTTACGCTACTGACTAGTCCAATTTAAACCCCTCAAGAAATTTTTATTACCCGCCTACGATCGATTTTAAATCGACATTTTTCCCCACGCGCTGTTATCGCTTTGAAAGGAAGATCGATTTTATGCGGAAGCGAAGCGATCAGTTTTGGTCAGAACTCAACGCAGCCACGTCGATCGGTGAAATTTTTCACCTTCAAAGTGACGGAATTGGAGCAGAAAATAATTTGGGGAAGAATAAATTAATTCATATATAAAATAGAAATATCTTAATCATAATAATAACTAAAATTTTTTAAAATCAATATTTATAAGAGTTCTACATAAAAGGAAGATTTTTTTGGCGTGGTGCAGCTCCATATTCCGTCACGTGAAAATATTAATTTCACTTCACTTGAGGATATTCTCTTCAGAATATTCCCTCAAGGACTCAAGTAACTGAATCCTTAAACTAGTTAGCAACTTTATGTAACCCGTGGATTTTGCTGTCACCAAGAGACCAGTGACTGGTTGTGGTTTTGTGACCAGGATTCGTCTTTACAGCCATAAACTGATGTAACCGTGCCAAGAGGAATTTTCCTATGGACTTATAGTGCTGTAAAGATAAGTTGTTTAACTATTTGACTTTTTGTATTACGTATTACTTTCTATTTACTGTTAACTCTTCATATGCATATGACAAGGTGGACATTTTTTTGTGATAATTTAATTTTGATATAATCTAATTCTAAAATATTGGGGAGAAGAAAATACATTACATGTTTTTATTGGGTTTTTAAATAGAATATACAGAGTCTGACCAAACTCACTTTTTTTTGGATATAATATTTTTGTTAATATAATACAATTTGATATTGAGAGGGACATAAATTTAATGTGGTTTGTTTTTAGATATTATATAATGAGTATGGAACAACTCACTTTTTGGATGTAATATATATTTAATATAATTGTAATAGAGATTTATCAAGTTTGATATCTTTACAATATTGTCATTAGTACCTCATTTTAGTAGAACTAATTTAAATTTAAATGACTACCTTTTTGTTTTAAGACTTTGGCTACCCTACGGACTATTCTTGGTTTATACTAATATTTCATATTTTATTTGGCCAGTGGTAGTGACTATTCGTTTGTTGAGGGGCTATTAGGTCCCATTGTATGTGTACACCATCCACTACCACTACCATTATATGTAAATTGTTTATACACATATACCTATATACATTTTTATAAAAATATATTTATTGTTGCTATTTTGAGTTTTATTTCAGTTCTACTAACCAGTATATAACATAGCAAAACAAGATTATTATTTAGTATCTTTGTATTTCAGAGTATTATCTTCAGATTCATTTGTTACTTCAAAATCTCAACTATCGTTGAGTTGGCGCCCTTCTTTTCTCTTCTTATTGTTCTCTTTCTATAAATTTATTCCCAGTGACCTTCTTCAGTTTATCACGTTTGATATTACCAGGTCTCATTTCGTTCTTGTCTCTAGCTCATTATCTCTTGTTATTGTTGTTTATATCTTTAAAGCCACAATCCAGTGCATTGAAGCTAGCCCGAACACTCACTTGAGATTTAGTGTCTCTTTGGCCATTTAAATTTGTTCCTCTGAGCTTAGCCCTATTTTTAGTATTTTTTTTTTCATCACTTCTCTTTCAGTTCTTCTGAAATTTGGAAGTTCTACACTTCCAAAAAACCCAATACTCCCAGAGTATTGAGCGTTTCAATTGGCTAGACCCAACGTGTGGCTTCTTTTCCACTTCTGCCTTAAAAAAATATATATACATCTCCTTTAACTTTTGATTTTGATCTTGGGTTGTTGTGATTTTCACTGGTTGTGCTTCTAGATTTTCATTTTAACGTTTAGTTTTTGTTTTTCAATTTTTTTTGGACATTACCTTATATCTATATCTTAAATTGACTTGTTTTTGCTATATACTGTGTAGACTGAATAAATGGCTTTGTTTTGATTGATTAAATAACAATTTTAGATTAATAATAAATTAATTAAAAAGTTAAATAACATAAAGTTAACTATTTCACATATTTTACAAGTCCGGAGTAGTCAATAAGTTGAGTCACTACCTCGAAATAACAGTTTTGAAATTTTAGGTTCCTTAGGGTGTTGTAGCAGTATATGTCATTGGATTTCATAACTGGACCAAAACAATTAAACATTACTGGTATTGGTATCCCTTCAGAATATTAATTTGGAGTCAGAGAGTAAGTTAAACTTTACCTACTTTTACTCATTCTCTTGTATATTTCTCAGTTGTGTAATATGTCTGCGTTCAAGGTAGAGCATCTGTTAGCTCCTGAATTAGAGTATGAGTTGAGAGTCCGTCATCTAACCAGTCCATTGTTAAAAAATGTTGTATAATGTACAGAATGTACCAGGTAAATTTCCTGATTTTAAAGTTGAACATGGTGTTTTGTATAAACATGTCTTAAGTTCCATGGATGCCCTTACTGGAATGTCGGATTGGAAGATAGTCGTTCCAACTCCTAATAGAGCAGAGGATTTGGCCACTTTTCATGACCATCCTACTGCAGCTCATTTTGGTCTCTACAAAACTTTCCGTCGAATATCTGAACTTTATTACTGGCCGAAGATGCGTCAAACTGTACGTAGCTATATCGCTAAATGCAAAATCTGTGCTACATGCAAACCGACAAATCTTCCCCAACCAGGTTAAATGGATAGTTATCGATGGATTGATTTTCCATTTCAACTTATATCATTAGATCTCATTGGTCTCTTATCACTTCTGTACCAGTTTGGTTGCTTAAGATCTGTTTATCTATTTTGTTTACCTGGCAAAAACATAAGATGTTGTGCTATTTTGCCTTCTATTTTTTTTATCTTATCTTAATGTTGGTTATTATCTTGGTTTATGGACTTGTTAATTTTGTTGTTTGTTTTCTCTTAAAAGTCCAACTGCATATCATAGGAGTACAGGATGGATATATGGGAATTTCCCCATCTTGAGTTCTGAGTTGAATAGATATTTACAGGGATAATTCGGAAAACATTCCAAAGATTTTCTTTAATAGTATTGTATGGTTTTGTGGATCATGGCCACGAAGCTTATGCATTCATATTCACTTACTGTGTCGGTGTTTTAGCGTGGGTTCAGGATTGATCACCCTGGATGTGTGCCCTCACTTGGCTCAGAAATATATCAATACATATTAGTTGTTCCTTGAGTGTCTCTTAGGTTGAAATTAGAATGTGTCATTTAGAATTGGATCGTTCTGATATTCAGCAGTAAGTAAGTCTGTTTAACTTAGTTTGTTATCTCCTATGTTATTACCTTCTCAAAGTATTTGAGTTTTAACATATCTTATTGTATACTGTTTGTTTACCTGTCTCTCTACTAGTGATATGGATTGGTAGATGTGAGTTATCTTTATCTGTATCTTAATTGAGTTTATCTTTACCTTTATGGAGTTTATCTCATACCTGTAATGGAGTTTATCTTGTACCTTGACTGAGTTTATCTCGTATCTTTACCTTGAGTGTATCTTTATCTTTACCTTAATTGAGTTTATCTCGTACCTTTACCTTAATTGGTTTATCTCATACCTTTACCTTAAGTTAGTTATCTTTACCTTTACCTGGATAAGTTTATTTCTTATATATATCTTATGAATATATATCTTATCTTTATCTTGATTATAGAGTCCTAAAAATCTGTCCTTTACTGTTCTTGTCGTGAATACAGAATTTGACCACGTCTATAGTACAGTTTGGGTATTACAGTTGGGATCTCTTCTATCTTTCCTTCTACCAAGTGTATAGCTGGTAGAAGTGAGTTTTGTGCATATCCTCTACCATGAGTAGATCTGGACGTGCAATTATCTTTTACCTTTTGTGCATATCCTTTACTATGAGTTGGGATTGCATTTATCTTACTTACCTTTTTTTTTTTTAGCATACCCTATACCATGAGTATAGTGGGCTTGCTAGTATCTAAGGCACTAACAACCTTTACCGATTGTGTGCTTTCCTACCGCTGCTAGAGCAAGTAGGTGTATTGTATTATCTTTTACTTTGAATTTTCAATATGTTGTTGATATCCCGAACCATATATATATATATATAATATATATATATATATATATATATTATATATATATATATATATATATATATATATATATATATATATATATATATATATGTTTAGGTTTTGTAGTTTCAACTAGTTCTGAGTAATTAGGCCCTCATTGAACTCTATGGTGACGAATAGAATCTGGTCGCTCTAGTATCAACGTTGGGTAAAGTTCATAGGACTTTGTTTAAATTTCGTTGTTATGAATGGTTCTTGGAGATATTGTGTTAGGGGTTGTTAATACACACCTATAATGTAGTTTTAACGATGGTTGTTTTTACTAATACTTGAGAAAGTAGATAAGTAGTGTTAAAAGTTAACTTGATCTGTAAGGTTATAGAATTAAACTTAAAATGTATACCTTTTTATTTTTTTTATCTTTGGTTTATACTAAATTAACATACATTATCGCATTAAAAAAAAAATGTATGACTTTGTCTCATATTCTTCGTTCCATATTTTTATTTCGTCCTTGATTTTGTTCCAATTCCTGAGCAAATGGTTGACTGGTGAGGAAAATGTTCAATTTTAACGTATCAACGTTCATTGTCGACCCAGCGTTAGATCGTTCTGCCAAAAAAAAAAAAAAAAGTTCCTTTTTTTTTGCTGGAGATGAGGGAGAATGTAGCGTTTACGCTACTGACTAGTCCAATTTAAACCCCTCAAGAAATTTTTATTACCCGCCTACGATCGATTTTAAATCGACATTTTTCCCCACGCGCTGTTATCGCTTTGAAAGGAAGATCGATTTTATGCGGAAGCGAAGCGATCAGTTTTGGTCAGAACTCAACGCAGCCACGTCGATCGGTGAAATTTTTCACCTTCAAAGTGACGGAATTGGAGCAGAAAATAATTTGGGGAAGAATAAATTAATTCATATATAAAATAGAAATATCTTAATCATAATAATAACTAAAATTTTTTAAAATCAATATTTATAAGAGTTCCACATAAAAGGAAGATTTTTTTGGCGTGGGTGCAGCTCCATATTCCGTCACGTGAAAATATTAATTTCACTTCACTTGAGGATATTCTCTTCAGAATATTCCCTCAAGGACTCAAGTAACTGAATCCTTAAACTAGTTAGCAACTTTATGTAACCCGTGGATTTTGCTGTCACCAAGAGACCAGTGACTGGTTGTGGTTTTGTGACCAGGATTCGTCTTTACAGCCATAAACTGATGTAACCGTGCCAAGAGGAATTTTCCTATGGACTTATAGTGCTGTAAAGATAAGTTGTTTAACTATTTGACTTTTTGTATTACGTATTACTTTCTATTTACTGTTAACTCTTCATATGCATATGACAAGGTGGACATTTTTTTGTGATAATTTAATTTTGATATAATCTAATTCTAAAATATTGGGGAGAAGAAAATTCATTACATGTTTTTATTGGGTTTTTAAATAGAATATACAGAGTCTGACCAAACTCACTTTTTTTTGGATATAATATTTTTGTTAATATAATACAATTTGATATTGAGAGGGACATAAATTTAATGTGGTTTGTTTTTAAATATTATATAATGAGTATGGAACAACTCACTTTTTGGATGTAATATATATTTAATATAATTGTAATAGAGATTTATCAAGTTTGATATCTTTACAATATTGTCATTAGTACCTCATTTTAGTAGAACTAATTTAAATTTAAATGACTACCTTTTTGTTTTAAGACTTTGGCTACCCTACGGACTATTCTTGGTTTATACTAATATTTCATATTTTATTTGGCCAGTGGTAGTGACTATTCGTTTGTTGAGGGGCTATTAGGTCCCATTGTATGTGTACACCATCCACTACCACTGTTATTTGGCTTTGCATTATATGTAAATTGTTTATACACATATACCTATATACATTTTTATAAAAATATATTTATTGTTGCTATTTTGAGTTTTATTTCAGTTCTACTAACCAGTATATAACATAGCAAAACAAGATTATTATTTAGTATCTTTGTATTTCAGAGTATTATCTTCAGATTCATTTATTACTTCAAAATCTCAACTATCGTTGAGTTGGCGCCCTTCTTTTCTCTTCTTATTGTTCTCTTTCTATAAATTTATTCCCAGTGACCTTCTTCAGTTTATCACGTTTGATATTACCAGGTCTCATTTCGTTCTTGTCTCTAGCTCATTATCTCTTGTTATTGTTGTTTATATCTTTAAAGCCACAATCCAGTGCATTGAAGCTAGCCCGAACACTCACTTGAGATTTAGTGTCTCTTTGGCCATTTAAATTTGTTCCTCTGAGCTTAGCCCTATTTTTAGTATTTTTTTTTCATCACTTCTCTTTCAGTTCTTCTGAAATTTGGAAGTTCTACACTTCCAAAAAACCCAATACTCCCAGAGTATTGAGCGTTTCAAACTCCAAAGCAGCAATCACAGGAAAGAAAGCTATGTTCTGGCGCAGGAAAGCGGTGCTGTATCTTGTCAATAGACCTAGTTCTCACTAGCAAATACAGAAACTGAACCATTACTGAGTTTTTTTTTTGTGCAGCGGCGTTATAAAAAAAAACGGTATTAAACTTTAATATTTTTAGGGAGTATATGTTTTATATAGTGGTACAAAAATGACACTACTTCGTTTGGTGACTTTCGAGCCGTAGATTTATCATACATATAAAAGTGTGCTTAATTTGTCTTACCAGAATGGACGCAGAAGTTGTGTGTCTACAACTGGCGTTGGTAGAAAGCTTTTCCAGCAGAAATTTTTGAAAGTGGAAGTTTTCGTTGGAAGTCAAAGGTCAGAACCTCCACTCGTATGCTTGCACAATGTGGTTTTCTCCTTCAGCTGCTTGAAAAACAAATCGGCCTTAATTTCATGCAACTTCCCTTTCACTGCTAAAACTTTTCGTTTATTTTCGTCGAGGGATCTTTGAGTTTGTTATCTGTTATAATGTTAAGACATCACATTTTTTGCACTTATCTGATCGAAGTGAACCAAACCTGTAGTTAAAGTTTTTTTTGAAGTATTGATAGTAGAAGTCATAGGGAACTTTGGGTTTATATTTAGGATTGCTAACACTTTCTAGTTCGTAAAGTTCCAAATAGAGTTGATGCATCTTATTTACATTTAGATCTGGAGATAAATAGAATCGACGGGATTTATTTCTACCATATCGCGATTCACGCCTTGAAAAGCTCTGGATGTGCATGTTCACATTTTTAAGCGTTTCGTTAGATTTTCGGTCTCACGAGTCCATTTGTATTCTTTTCTTTGTTACTAGGTGGCGTTGCAATATCCCTATCACGAAAAGTTTGAGCAATAAGATCTGCACGTTTCTTTGATATGCCGTGGATTGAACCAGAAGCATGTCTACAAACTCGTTTGGATAGCTTACCCAGTTTTATAAAGCATTTGTAAGAACAAATGCGGTCTTGCTTTTCATTAGTCGTTTTTCCAGTTCTTTGCATAATAGTCGTTTGAATCAACCCTCCCAAATAGGTATTTTGCAAATCTTTGTCGTCTATTTTGTTAAACTTATGTAAGACAAATTTTCTTGTTTCTTCGTCCACATTCTGAAAACACTTGTACCTGCAGTTGCAGTTCGATCCAGTTAATCTCGGTCCCTTCTATATTCCTTTTCAGTTCGTATACAGTTTCTTTTCTGCCATAGCCTTTTTTATATTTATTTTCAAGTGGGTTTAACACTTTTTCTATTTTTAGTTACAGGAACAACTGGGGGCTCTTCCATGGGCTCCATGTTGACAACAGGTTCAATGTGTTGTCTTTTTACAGAGGTACGTTTTTTCTTTGGATGCTTCCTCCTAGCTGAAGGTCTTGCGACATCACTATTAAAACAACTTTCATCAGAGCTTGTAGGTTCATAGTCTGACTCACTAGCACCAAACGGATCTGACTCGGTTTCACTCATTTTTACACGACGTTAAATTTTTACATGAACAATTAAAGCGCATGAAAACGCAAGTCAAGCAAAAATGATAGCGACTAACAAGTCAAATCAAATCAGCTGCCCTGCCATCTCAGTGCCAACAGAAGATGACCTTGCATTCCACGAAAATCACCGAACTTTCACAATCGTTTGGTTTTTAAAGGATGCAGGTCCGGAGCTGCACCCTTCTTGTACCAAATGAGTGAAGAAGCAGATACATACAAAGACGTATAATTCCTTTATTTATTATCGGATCTGCATCGTTCTTATACCAGTCAATCCTCCATTTTTTTTAATTATGGTGTATGTTTCCACACAAAATGATCTAAATATGGAGCTGCATCCTTCTTACAGCAACTTGCCTTCTCAGATCTTTGTCTATATTGTGATATACGTAAAAGTATGCTCTTTAAATAAATGTCTATTATGTACTTATACAGTTATAACTATTGCAATAAATATCAATACCATCACTTTGTTTGTACTTAAATGTTTCTTATATTTTCGTTTTATTTATTTTTCTAGGGATTCCCTGTCCCCTGTTGACCATGAACTTACCCCACCTTTGAAATTCTGTATATTCACAAACTTACTAAACTCGGTTTCATCGTTCTTGGCGTGTGCCTAAAATAAGCTACTGCGGCATTTTTAATATTCGTCTCTCTCTGATACGCAGATGCGTAATTTAATTGTGTGAGCCACGTTTGTCATGGTAAAGTGCGATGAGAAGGGAATAAAGAGACCACTCACGTCTCCCAGTATTGTAGCAATAACACCTATGCATTTGGCCGATACGGTGTCGGTGATAAGTTTGGCCTCTTTACGAATACACCACTGGAGGAGGTAAACGAATCGAGTTTAGACAAGGAAAGACAGATGAAACAACTTATTGCGAGTGTTTTTACACGCACACGCCAAGAAAGATGAAAACGTCTATACCACTTGTATTACCATTACAATATTTTTAAATATAGTGAGGGACAAAATCTATGCAAAATTTTAAAGACAAACCTGCTGATAATCCTCTATTGATACCTGTTGTAACACAGACCCATAGAGAGACGTTACAGAGTTGTACTAACCTTTATCCGACATTTAAATAAAATTAGCGGAGCAGTGTTGAATTTTGAATTATTAGTTTGTTTAAATGTTTTTACAAATTGATCGGAACAATGGTTTAGCAGTAAATAATCTCGCAATATACTATTAAAAAAATACTTGCGTTTATCTTTTTTCTAAATTTAGGACTTGCAAAATAAAATATTTTTCAATTACGAAAATAAGTAGACATTTTGTTTTGTGGGTTCGTCCATGAACACTAATTATTAATGTACACAAAAAGAAGTAAAACTTATTCCAAATCATCGTCATTAAATATTTTTGTGAAATGTGATCAAAAATATAAAGTGTTTGTTTATAACGTTTAAAAATAATAAAGAGAAATTTCTGTTTTTTTTTTGTTAAAAAAACCAATTTTATATATTTCCGGCAATGGCTAAGTACTTAATAAGTACATTTTCATAGAATAATTAAATGGGGCGGGATCATTGTCACAATATTTAAATAGCCGAATTATTCATTCTTAAGGCCGGTTTTCACGCTACATCTTGTTGTACGTTTTGTTGGATAGGACAAATCCTATACATTTAAACGTGGCATGTAAACACCAAAACGTACGTCTTGTCGAATCGAAATGAAATCCAAGGACAGATCGCAGAAATGACGGGAGAAGCATAGTTTTGCGAGAACTGACAGGATAAAACGTTACGTGAAAATACATGTTCAGACAAGTCGTCCGATTTTGACTCAGTTGAGGACTAGCTCCACTGCAGTTCGCTTAATTTTTTCTAAAAAACCTAATAATGTCAGATTTGCGGCAATGCATCCACGATTTTCTCGGGGAATTTATTGAATTGTATAAAAGTTTTTAAGTAGTAGTTTTAAAACCAAGTAGATTTCATTACAGGTTTCAGGAATTATTTGGCTTAACGCTGGTTTGGATAGTATGGTTGTGAACTCCAAGTCATTGAGGCTGCGTCCTGTTGCAAGATATCTGAGAGTTGCTATGAGTCTTTCATTTGGTGTAATGGCTTTTCTCGTATAAGTTTCTTGTTTCAATATATATGGTGTTACCAACTCTAGCAATTGACCATAGGCTGATTTGTCCATTCGCAAATAATTGCGCCAGTCATCTGGTTCGCCTCTCAGTTCTTTTAGTAAAGAGACGTGAACATACTGGCTTCTTTTCAGAAGCCACTCTCTTGTCCATATTGTCTTTTCACTCTTCGTTTCCTTTTTCCTCAATCGTAGTATCATTATAGTTAAAAAAAAGAAAGCAGCCGTGTTTACATAACCCAAGACTCTGAACTAGAAATAATTTAGAACAAATGAGAATTAAGACAATATATAATATGTATGCAGCTAAAATGATGCTTAACCTAAACAATATCATGGTAAAATTAACAGAAAAACATATTGTAGATGATTGTTCCACAACAAAATGGAGGAATGGATATATCGAAAAAATTTCACAATACTGCAGTGAGGGTGGAGAAATTTATTATCTGGACGAGACTTGGTTTGAGTCTAATGATAGATAAAGCCTGGACAAACGTTAAAAGAAAATACCAAATAGATGTACCTCATTATAGAGGCAAGTGAACTTGCATATTACATTGCGGAGGTCAACATGGGTGGGTGAACGATGCGTTATTGTTAAGTTCCAAAAGTATTAAAGACAGTTCTTTAGACTACCACCAAGACATCAAAGGGACGCTTTTTAAATCGTGGTTTGAGAATACATTACTTCCAAATTTAGAAGAAAATAGCGTGGGTGTCCGAGGAGTCCGACAAGGCGATATAATTTCACCTAAACTGTTTACCTTGACCCTCGAAGACATAATAAAATCAACAGATTGGGAAAACAGAGAAATATGTATTAACGGAAAATACCTAAATCACCTTACCTATGCGGATGATATACTCCTGATCTTCTCGGAACGACAAGAACTGGAATTATTGGTGAATGAACTTCATGAAAAATCACTGCAAAAAGGCCTAAAAATTAACTTCAACAAAACAAAAGTAATGACAAACACGGAAGACCAAGAGGCAATAAAAATAAAAACAGAAAAAATAGAACAGGTAAATGAGTATATCTATCTAGGACAAGCAATCAGAGCTAACAGAGAAAATCAAACAGCCGAAATATCGAGACGAGTAAGAATGGGATGGGCAGCGTTCGGCAAACTTTCTTACGTTCTAAAAAATCAAACAGTCCCTCTATACTTACGAAGCAAGGTATATAACTCCTGTATAATACCGGTGCTTACCTACGGAGCACAAACATGGACATTTACACAGGTCAATTTGGATAGGATAAGGAAGGCACAAAGAGCGATGGAGAGACAAATGTTGGGTGTATCACTTAGAGATAGAAAACGTAACCACTGGATCAGAACCAGAACAAAGACAGTAGACGCGATAAAACAAGCAGCAAAACTGAAATGGAAATGGGCTGGACACAATGAACGTCTCCAAGACGGATGATGGAACAATGCCATCGGAAAGTGGCGTCCATACAATGCAAAGAAATCAAGAGGCAGACCACAGATGAAGTGGAAAGATGACATCAGGAAACAAGGAGGTCTCACATGGCAGAGAACAGCTCAAGATAGGGAAAGATGGAGAGAACTGGGGGAGACCTATATCCAACAATGGAAGGATAGAGAATAGGTTCAAAAAAAAGCGTGGGTATTATTGACAGTGCATTATATCACTTCAGATACATTAAAAAAATTCCAACCAAACAGAGTAGGAAGGATGAAATTCAAGAATTTTTAATAACCTATATTTTGAGGATCATTACACCAAAGATTAATTAATCGAGGTTCTTCATGCAAAAGTCGTAAATAAAGAACATATTGTAGATAAATTAGCCACTAACAGTGGACATATGGTTTTAAGATTACTTCCATATTACTGCCTGCTGAATCCCATAGAATTGCTATGGGCTCAGTTAAAAAGCCATGTCCAGAGGAACAACACATCTCCAAAGGATGCCTAAAGTGATTTAGAACTAATAAAAACAGAGTTCAAAAATATCAGTGCTCAAAACTGGCAAAATGCAGTAGACCATATAAAGAAGATTAAAAAAGATTACATGAAAAATGTCCCAGCCTGAAAGAATATTATTATTAATTTGGCGTCATGAAGACAACGATAATGACAATGAGTTGGAATAACTGTTAACTCTAACTGGAAGATCCCAGATGAATCTGAATTTCCGAAGTGGCTAGTACACCATTTAATTTATAATAGTAAGAAAACCAATGGGTAACTTTTTGTGGCATCGCATGTGACATGTAAGTAAATACAAACTATTTTTGAAGTTATACTTCTTTGGAAAAATTGATGAAAGTGAATTTTTATAAAATAGCAAAAATTAGTTGCTACATCTAAATCTTTTAAGTTAGGTATTAATGCAAATAAAGTGTGAAAAAAATATATTGATGTTTTTGTTAACTCGTTTATATGAGGACGGTAGATATTTACTGATGTATATTGTATATGTATATTTTTGTGTGTAAAAATCGACCTGGTTCAGTAGTTTTCTTCTACTTTATAATTACGTAGAAATTAATTATTCCGTTACTTTAGGACCTCACTGTATAATATATTAATATTAAATGTTCATTGACGAACTTAACAAAAAAGGTGAAGGTATGTTTTTCTAAATACTATGTTATGAGGTAGTTTACTTTCAAAATAATCAGAACCGCCTCTGTGGCTCAGTGGTAAGAGCGCCTACCTTTAAACCCAAATGTCGTGAGTTCGCATCTCATCTGGGTGGACAAATTTTCGTTTATTAAAAATTAATGAATGAAAATAATGTCTATCCTTGTACGATCGGTACTCACCGGAGGGACCGCAGACGATCGGATACAATTAGCGTCTCTTAGCAAAGACAATGACGTCGACTTTGCTTAGTATCAAGACAATTACTCTACACACACACATACACACACACATACACACACACTACACTAGGTACCTGACTGTACCATGCCAATGATCATAGCTGTCGAGGCATTAACTCAATAATAAAAAAAAATAATCAGTATTTCGTTCAATTAGTAAAAACATTTAAGTACACAAATTAATAATTTGAAATTCAACACTTTCTCCGATAATTTTATTTGAATGTTGGATACAGATTAGTACAACTCTGTAAATGTCTCTCTGGGGGTCTGTGTTACAATAGGTATCAATATCGGATTACCAGTAGGTCGGTTTTTTAAAATTTGGCATAGATCTTGTCCCTCACTATAGTTGTCTTAGTAGTAATTCAATTATTATCGTGTAAAAAGTTAATTTAATAGTGGATTCGTTTTTATTATCCCTTGTTATATTAAGGCATGGACCAAGGACTATATTAAATAACAGGCGTCTAAACTCAAATATAAAGATATTGTTTATGACTTATCTTTGTACGTTTTCTAATTCCAAGGCTACCGTGCCATGCTCAGAGTGTAATTTATATAAACTGGTTATGTAACACTTTATGGGGATTGTGAGGGAGCGATAGACAAAAGAGAAAATGGCACAGAGCGAAGGGAAGGTTTGAATATTTTATTGCTTCGTCTCGAAATAATATTTAGAGGACATCATTTAAAAGAGATAAAAATGAGTTATTCCCTTGAAGGTTTTATGAGATTTTTTGGTAGATGTCTATTATACAAGCAATTTAAACAATAGCTTTTTTCATTTTCCAGCATTAAAACCGCTTTATTTGTTTTATTATTTTATAAAATCGTCGCTTATATATGTAATATTTTATGAAAGTAAACCACAAAATATTTAATAAATTATTTCCAGTAAATGCAATGCAATAATTAATTTTTTTTTGTTTAAATTTTAAAATGAAGTTTTGTTTAAAGAAAAATTGTGGAGTTTTCCACCCAAATGGGATCTCTCTTAAGCAGTGGTACTTTTTAAAACTTTAGCAAAGCTCTGAAGATTCGCTTTATAAGCCGAAAGAGTCTTAGTTAGGACATAAATGTTTACAAACTTCAAAAATACTTTTCTATTCCATTCGTTGATTTGTAATTAGTGTATAAATGTATACAAAAATTTATCAGTCTTTTCATTTATTTAAATATAATTTCTGCAATAAAGCAGTTCATACACTACTTTTTAAGTGAGCTTGAAGCACATTTTTTTTATTATGAATAACCCCCATCAACCATAGAAGGTTATTGGCAGTGGTACAATATAGAATATAATATATTATAATGATTAATATAAAATATAAACTACACAGTTTTTACAAAGTTGATTATAATTTAGAGTTTTTTTTAAGTATCACTTATATGGGGATATTGATATTTTTATACATAAATTATATTATATATTTAATATTTGTTACGTTAAATATGATTGTATTATTGTTTCTGGTGATCTTAACATCGATTATCTTAAAGAGTCAAGGCAAAAATCTATTCTTCTTCTTCTTTGGGTGCCGTCTTCAATGAAGGTTGGCGATAACCTCAGCAAAATCATTTCTGTCCCAATCTATATTGAAGGATTTTATAATTAGTTTTGGACTTAACTGTAAAAATACTGAACCAACTAGAATATTTACAAATAAAAACGGTGTAATTTCACGATCGAAACTAGATTATTTTCTTACCAATATTCCTCAATTATACAATGAGGTTGTCGTGAACTACAATTTAGGTGATCATCTAGAACTTCATTTTAGTTTAAACACATTTGAGAGTAACAATACTGCTGCATCCCAGATAGCTACTTATAGAAACTTATCAAAGAATTGTTTGTCTAATCTTTTGTTGAGTCTTGATTCTGAGAATTTCGAAAATGTTTATACATATTCAAATGATGTAGATGATGCATATAGAGCTTTTTTGAACTCTGTCTCCTATCATATTGATACAACATGTCCTTTAATATCAAAACGCATAACTACTAATACCAACAGAAAATGGATCAATACTGAAATTCTTCAGATTAGTAAAAAGCTGAAAGATTTATTTTGGCTAGCAAATGTTAATGGTAATTCAGATTTAATGTATAACTATAAAATACAAAAGGCCAAGTTTATTCGTAAGGTAAAGGATATAAAAAAAGCATCATATCAAAGTTATTTACATAATCAAAATAATAATAAAAGAAGGAAGGAGATATGGAAAACTGTGAATCGTCAAACTGGTAAAAATAAAAACAATTTCGAGTGGAGCATTACTGATAATAATAAATTATTGATACATCCAGAACACATAGCAAACAAATTTGGTGAGTATTTTTGTACATCAGTCAAACACACATTATTAAAACATTTCAATAACTATACCTTTAACGATTTCACAACTATGACAATTAACAACACATTCTTTTTTTCTGAAGTCTCACCATTTGATATTGAGAATGCTATATCTTCCTTAAACTATACCAGCTCAGTAGGTATTGATCAAATCTCCACTAAAATAATTAAATACATTTCTTCATAATTATATATCTCCTGTTTTGTCTCACATCATCAACCTATCTGTCGAGGATGGCAAGTTTCCAAGTGACCTTAAAACGGGAGTAGTCAGTCCAATTTTCAAAAAGAGAGATCCATGTTTGGTTGATAAAAACAGGCCAATCACCGTAACAAGTGTACTCTCTAAGATTATCGAAAAGTGTATTTATAGTAAAATGTTAAATTTTCTGAATAAATATGATATCTTAAATAAATGCCAGCATGGGTTTCTTCCTAATAAATCTACAGAGAGTGCTTCTATTTCATTATTTAATTATATCCACGCTGCTTTGGATCGAAAAAGATATGTGAGTGCACTCTTTTTTGACTTAACCAAGGCTTTTGACTCTATTGACATTGAAATTATACTGCATAAATTAGAAGCCCTTGGTTTTCGGGGTTATTTCTTGAACTGGTTAAGGTCATACTTACAACATCGTAAATTCCTAGTAAAAGTCGATAACAAGAAGTCATCTGTTTTTAATCTTGATCGAGGTATACCGCAAGGCTCCGTATTGGGACCCCTAATATTTCTTTTATATGTCAATGATTTGACACATTTTTTAAGTGCAGACCATATAGTTCTTTATGCAGATGATTCAACAATTGTAGTTGACGACTCAAATGAAGTCGAACTCATATCAAAAATGAACTTAGTAGCACAGGAATTTACAACCTGGTGTAAAAGGAATTTTTTAATGTTAAATGCAAAGAAAACTATTCGTATGCAGTTCTACCCGCACTTTAAGCCATCATATGGTTATAAAATCACAGTTAGTTCTGAAGAAATACCTTTTAGTGATACAACATTATTTCTTTGTAGCATTCTAGAAAGTAATATGACATGGGATGAAAATGTCACTAAAGTGTGCAAAACAATGAATAATGGTTACTATGCGATCCTTCAGTTGAAAACTCTATTTAATACCAATCAATTGATAAGTGTGTATTATGCATTGGTTTATTCATATATGGCCTATAATGTTATCTTGTGGGGAAACTCTAGAAACTCTTCTACAGTTTTTATAACTCAAAAGAGAAAAATTCAATATTAATAATAGACAATCATGTCGTAAATATTTTATTGAACACAGGCTGTTGACTTTTCATGCTTTATATATTTATAAGTGTATTATTCACGTCAAAACTAAATTTCAAAATTTTACCCTCAACTCTGACTTTCATAATTATCTGACAAGACACGGGAGGTTGATAAGCGTGTGTAAACACTCCACAACTCTCTTTGAAACTAGTCCTGATTTTGCAGGATCTAAATTTTATAATTGTTTGCCACTTAATATAAGAAATGAAAACAATATTCAAAAATTCAAAAATAAATTAAAAGCATGCTTGATCCAACTATGCGTTTACAACCTAAATGAATATTTTGACTTAATAAAAGACTACAGAGAATAGGACCGACGGGTTTAGAGACGCTCTATATTGCATATCTTTGTTTTTTATTTTTATATTAATCTATATTTTATTGATTTTGTTTTATGTAATTGTCCTATATAACTTGTTGATCATGCTTTATGTACTATATGACTTGTCCTATATCACAATGTTATCTGACGGGATTAATAAAGAATATTCTATTATATTCTATTCTATTCTATTCTATTCTATATTTGATTATACAATTTCGTTTTCTTTAAACGCACTTTATGTCACTTGGTAGTCCAGTAGCTTGTCCTTCCATTTGATATAATGGACAGTATCCTACAGTTATATTGGTGTCACAGGCGTAGCATATTCTAGGATGTTCCTTCCTTAGTAGGTGTTCGTGCGTCAGTCTTGTATGTTTTATTCGGATACGATGTAGTACAACCTCGTTTCTTCAATTTACTAAAATTGGTGTTTTCGCTTATAGATCTGGGTTTGCTTGTCGCAATTTATTATCTGGTAAGAGTTGCTATCTTCGTAACCATGAGTTTTTTGTTTACTAATTGATGCGTTGTTTTATATCTCAGTAAGGAATTTGGTTAGTTCTATCATCGGATCTCTCCATTTTACAAGCTTCTTTGGCCAGTTGATCAGCTCATTTCCTGATATCCCCACACGAACTGGTATCCACATAATATGAAGTTGTTTATGATTATCTTGTAGAGACACAAGGTCTTTTTTAATCTGTTCTAAAATCGGATGATTCGGATATATTTTCTGAATTCCCTGGATTGCACTTAAGGAATGTGTGAATATTACTGTCATGTTTTCAGGTCGATTAAGATTTTGTACTGCCTTGGATATCGCAAAAAATTCAGCAGAATATATTGAGTATTCCTTAGGTAGTAGAAACTTGAACACAAAATCCTCTGTGACAATAGCGGATCCTTCCAATTTGGGTGTTTTTGATGCATCGGTATAAACTAGTTTGACAGGATGAATATTTAGTTTTAATATTGTAGAAGTATTGGAGAAAACGAGATGAAGGGGTATTGTCCTTAGTATAAGTTGACAGATTTGTGTTATAATATGGAATTTGTATAGCCCAAGCGGGAACATAATCAATATTGGTATGCATAATACCCGGAAATGTGAAGTTGCTAATTCTTTTGCTAAATGATGATCGAAGATTAGGATTTTGATTGCAATTAGAATGGTAATGTGTGGAGAAAGCATAAGGGTAGGCTGGGTTGTTGGGATTAGTTGATAGCTTACTTGCGTATTGTATACTGAGACGTAATTTTATAATACAAAGTAAAGATTTATTAGATTCGACATAAAGACTTTCAACTGGACTGATTCTGTAGGCTCCTAGAGCTAGTAGTAGTGCGGTATTGTGTACAATATCTATTTTTTTATTGCTAAGTCCTTAGCTGAATTATTTACAATTGATCTATAATCTAATTTACCGCTGATTAAGCATTAGTAAATATTTAGTAGTTGTGTTGTGTCTGCGCCCCAGCTATGATTTGCTAGTACTTTAAGAATATTTATGTTTTGTAATCATGATTTTTTAAGTAATTTTGTGTTTGTTCCAAGTAAGTTTTGAATCAAAAATCATACCTAGAAATCTGGGGTTCCTCAACGTTTTCTAAAACTTGATCATACAGTGTTAATTTTGGAAGATTTGCAAATATAATGTTTTCGAGAAAAGCCCATTACTTTGGTTTTAACCGTAGAAAATGCAGTTGTTTTAGACCATTCTTGTAGGGAATTGATAGAAAGTTGAATAATGTTTGATGCCATATTAAGATTATTATGAGACATATAGATAACGAGCTCATCTGCATATATGATTGCTTTAACAGGGTTTTGGATACTGTTCTCGATACCGTTAATTACAACTAAAAAGAGTGTTGCGCTTAGTGTAGATCCTTGGGATATGCCACTTTCTTGTGTATAGTATTCTGAAAGTTGCTAATTTGATTTAACTCGGAAATTTTTCTCATCTAGAAATTTTTTGACCAGTGCTAAAAAATTTTCATCTATGCCTCAATGCTGTAATTTAACAATAATGTCATATTTCCCTATAGTATCATAAGCTTTGGGAAGGAATGAATGACCTCGGAATCCGGCAAACACTAATAAAAGCAGTTAAAGCACTGCACAAAGAAAACAAAGTAGCTTTTAAATGTGGAAATAAAGCCTACAATCCATTTAAGACGACAAAAGGACTTCTACAAGGCTGTGATTTGTCCCCTACTCTGTTTAAAATATTCTTGGAAAAGACACTCAAACCATGGAGGAGAAAGTGCGAAGGAATGGGCATACCAGTAAAAGACGAATACCTATACACGTTAAGTTTTGCCGACGATCAAGTAGTCATCGCACAAGATGAAGAAGATCTCAGCTTTATGCTCAGAAAACTAGAAGAAGTATATAAAAACAACGGAATGGAAATAAACTTCCATTCCATTCTCCGAATGAAAATATTCGGAGAAAACCGAATACCTAACAACAGAAAACAAGGATATGAGAAACCTAGAGATAGACGAGGGAAGACAAGTAAATGGAACAGATAAATTCAAGTATTTAGGAACCATAATATCGAACCAGGGAACAACAGACGAAGATATAAACAACAGACTAAGACAAACAAGAAACTGTATAAGACAACTAAATTCAGTGCTGTAGGATAAGAACATTACGATAAAGACAAAAAAGAGAATATATAATACTCTGACAAGAAGTATCCTGACATATGGGTCCGAAAACTGGACAATAAACAAAAGAAATGGAGGTAGAATAAGAGCAGTAGAAATGGAGTTCCTGAGGAGAAGCTGTAGACTTACAAAAAGAGACAGAATTGAAAACGCAGAGATTAAGCGGAGAATGGACGTGCAATCAGACTATATAGAGGAGAAGAGACTATCCTGGTCCGGCCACGTCAGAAGAACGAACAGAGGACGCTGGATAAACGAAATCACAGAATGGAGCCCGATCGGAAGAAGAAAGACAGGAAGACCCCGAAGGTCATTCAGAGACGAAATCGACGAGGCTATGGAGAAAAGAACCCTGCGAGATGGAGACTGGAATGACAGGGAAAATTGGAGAAAACGGTTGAGTGAAGGAAGACAGTGAAAACTGTGGAAATCCTTAGTAGTAGTAGATCATAAGCTTTAATTATATCAAAGAAGACAGCTATAACTTGTCGGTTAGTTGCAATTGCCTCATTAACTGCCGATTCTAGCGACACTAAATTGTCAGTTGTGCTTCTATTTTCCCTAAAGCCGCTATGTTGATTAACTATTAGATTTTTAGATTCCAAAAGAATTGTAACCGTCTATTTAAAATTTTCTAGTAATTTACATAAGGAAGCTGTTAAGGATATTGGTCTATAAGATTCCGGTTTGACTTGTTTTTGTTAGGTTTCAAAAGAGAAATTATTATAGGGGTACTCCAGGATTTAGATAGGAAATTGTTAAGTCGAAAATAAAAAAGTAAATATATCTAAGAGTAGATGCTTAGCAGCTAAAGGAATATTAATTAAAAAAACAATATGGAATTTCATCTAGTCCAGGGCTAGAGTCTTTAAGTCCTTGTTGTGCTTCGTTAAGTTCTTGCATACTTATTGCAACATTTAGCGGACTGATGGAATCTTTGTAATCTTTTTCTATTTTCTTTTTGTTTTCGACAAATAATGGGTCAAGTAAGGAGTCACTTGAATATGTCTGAAACGAGTTCGCTAAAGTGTTGGTTATTTGACTGTTATTTGTATTTTCCTCAATGCCAATAGAGTAAATTTTGTTGCTGTATGAAATGCCTTTAATACTACGAATTTTATTATAGATCTCTGATGCATCATCAGTATTTTAGGTTATTATGGAAACATAATTTTGCCATGATTCACGTTTACTTTTCTTAATTACGTACCTTGAGTAGGCTCTATATCTTTTAAAAGCTGTTATGTTTTTCGGTGTATAATGTTTTTTAATACATTAAATGCATGCTTAATTTAAGTGCCTCTTCATATAGTTTGTTCCACCACGGTATTGAATGTTTACGTTTTAGTGTTTTGTCTATAATATTTTTGTTGAAGCACATTTGCTATTCATAGTTCTCCTAAAATAAAGCATCGGCTTACGATTTTCTTGTTTTATTTTTTACTTAAAGAGCATGAAAGAGTTTATTCAAATAAATTTTTAGAGCTTTGGCGAACATTAGCGAATATACTTTACATTCATATCCGTTTTCTCTTGTATCTAAATAATTTTTTGTATACGTTCTAAAGCGCAAATAATCTGATATTCAAATAAATACAGACCCTCTTAGTTTAATTTATGACTTTACTTAGCTCTAAAAACCATCCCTTTTTGCTCAAAGCTGGCGAGGCGAATCCACATTAGCTACTCATATAGGAAGAGCAAAAAATAAGAAAAAAGTCGGTAATTACAATATCGAGTAAGCAAAAACCTTTAGCTTTTTGTTAGCGAGCACTTTAAAAGGCAGTTTTTCTTCGCGCACTTACCAGGGGCGTTCATATACATGGATCTCATAAATATGTAACGTTTACTTTTTTAAAAAGATAACGTTTATAGCAAAATACTGAAAGAATCAAAATAAAACAAAATATGTTCTAAAGAATGCTTTTAAGTTTTTATCCGCGAGACTTTACTGTAGCAACAACATATTAGTAAAACCAAACATTTGAGTATAAATATAGCCAATGTTTGTGAAGACTTGTAATAAATGTGAGATTTATGATATTTTTGATGGCTTCGGAAAATTAGCGTGAATTAAAATTAATTCGTTTGCACTAAAATTGGCCACTTTTAAACTTACATACATACAAGCTTCTTATGTACTACATAATAACAGAAGAGGGGCTAGATTATTTTACAAGAAAACCAATCGATACACTCAAAGACACATAACAAAAACAACTGTGTGTGGGAACTAAAACGGGGCAATTATCAGCGAGAAACAGAAACTAATAAAAAGGTGAAAGGAGCATTTTTAAGAGCTCATAAACATAGAAAAAGAACAAAACCAAGCAGAAGAAATAATTCATCATAGAGCCTGTAATGGGTCCGTCACTTCAATCATCCTAACCCTAATAGAGAATTAAATTCTCTTTCAAATGAGGTGTCGCATTATACCGATTTTTATTTTAAAAAATGAATGATTACGTCACTACACCCACACCGGTGACGTCCTCCCTACTCCACGTACGTTATAAGATGGGTATTTGATGACAAAAATTTCGGGATTTCCTTCAAAACTCGACGGTTCTCGAAATAATGATAATATTCCATAATTTAGCCGTTTACTGTATACTCATGTTTATCACTGTTTTTAATACTCAAAAATAGCTTTTCTGGATAAAAATACTTTAAAAAATTAAAATCTCATATATCTCAGTTTTGGAGAAAACCACATGCGAAAGATGCATTTTGAGATTAAAGGAATTGAAAATAATGACTTTTATGCGTTTGCATCAAACAAGTTTGGTTTACACACTCATCAAACATAGATTTACCTGACCGCTAAGACTGACACTAATAGATGGTCATGAAGTCGAAAATATATTTTTTCATGTGCATTATTCTCAGTGTTTATCTATCAAAGTAATTTTTCGATATTGTAAAAAACAAAAATTTTATTTAAAAGTACGTGTTTGGAAACAGAATTTTTATAATAGAGACAACGGACGCTTTTAAATTACCCTTCTCAAAGTGCTCATTTTCGTCTCTCCTTTTAATAATGTCTAGTAGAGCCTTGAGTGACATTTTAGTGTAATTAATTACTATCTCAAACATTACAAGAACGGAAAAGAAAAATTACTATAGACATTTTGGCGGTCTATCAGCAACACACCTAATGGAACATACGGGGGGAATCTATTAATATACGTCACAGACATACATAAAATGTCGATGTAATTGAGAAATTCAGTCGTGTTCTAGACGGGCTACATTAAGTGGGGTTGAAGTAGAGGAATGAAGCTGATAAAAATATTTTCCTTCTACAAGGCTTAATCATGCTTTTTGATATTTTGATTGATGCTAAGAGGTCGTTAGATGTATTACAAAAATTTGTTATTTTTCTTGTTCTGTAAAACAATTCGAACCGTAACTGATTAGTATACTCATATGACTTATACGCGTACAAATAAGTTCAAAATTTTTGTATGAATATTTCATAATCTATTAGGGCCCATAATTTTTTTTAACTATTTTAGTAGGTTACTACACTGATGGCCAAATATATTTTTAAATATTTATTCGTGGAAGTATACATTATAATATTCTTATTATTTGATAACACTGTAATAAAATTTTAAAATCGAAATCAAAAAAAATTTAAAATCGAAATTGATGGAAAAATAATAAAGTGGGAAGCAAAGTTTAGATATTCGGGAGAAGATATAACTAGTTAGGGAGATGTTGAAGAAGAAGTACGAAACAAAGCTAAACAGCAAGTAAGCGGCGGTTTCTCTTAATGACAAAGGATGGGTAACACAACGAAAACAGGAGTGGAACGAACACATCAGTAGAATAACAGAGGATAGAATAGTACGAATATCACGAGATAAGTCACCAAATGGACGAAGAAGTATTGGCAGAAAAAGAAAAATATGGTGCGACAATTTAAATAATTTAGGAGGCTAATATTGAGGAAGAAACAGGCTTTAAAGCCTGCGTACTAGAAGGAAGAAGAAGAGAAGAAGAAGTAATCAAATTTGCCACGTCTTTTTCATCAAAAAATTAATAAAGAGTGGCTTCTTCTTAATTTTTTATACACGCAATTACTCTATAAGTCGTTGATCGAAATAATTCTAGATTAAAATCTTGAATATGTCGCCTGTGTGAGTTCATTTCAAATAGGTTAATAGAAATAAGAACAAGACTTACTCACAACCAATTTATTCTACAACCAATGATCGCTTTCGCATACTATAATTGGCTATGCATCTTCAGGTCAACGATACATGGTAAACTAAAAGCTAAAAATATAATAACCCGTATTAGGGTGTTGTCACCTATGATAGTACAACTAGACGAAAATACAAATCTCATTCCCATTAAGAGAGAAGTGAGACAAGAAGACGTAATATCGCCAAAGCTTTTCAACCTAGCCCTAGAAGACGTCTTCAAAACTACAAATTGGTCAACCTATGGCATTAACGTTAATAGCAACAAGTTAAACCACCTCAGATTCGCTGACGACATAGTGATTATAGCAAGCACATTCGAGAAACTGCAAATTATGTTGGGTGAACTAGCAGCCAGCTCCCAATACGTCGGCCTAAAAACTAATATAAAAAAAAAACAAAAAAAATGACAAACAGATCACCCCAGACATATAACTATAAACGGCAGTGAGATAAAACAAATCCAGGAATATATCTACCTAGGCCAAATACTGAGACTTGACAAAGAGAACCAAAGTGCGGAAATTACTAGACGAGCAAGACTAGCATGGGCAGGATTTGGAAAACTTAGTTGGATACTTAAGAACCGCAAAATACTCCAATACGTGAGGAGCAAAGTGTTCAACCAATGCATCCTTCCTATCATGACATATGGATGTCAAGCCTGGACACTAACCAAGGCAAACATGAATAAACTAGCCACAATAGAAAGAACAATGGAAAGAGCAATGTTAGGTATACGACTGTCAGATAAAAAGAGGAACGACTGAGTAAGATCGAAAACAAAAGTCGAGGACATAACAACAAAAATTGCCAAACTTAAATGGAGCATCGTGGGCCACACTGTTAGACAGAAAGACCAACGTTGGAATACTACAATACAACATCATAGACCTTACAAAAGTAAACGACCAAAATGAATAGCCGGAACAAATCGGAAATATGTTGCTCAGGATAGAGACCGATGGAAGGAGTTGGGAGAGGCCTATGTCCAAACATGGACGACAGAAGGCTAAGAAGAAGGAGAAGGTCAGACATTAACAATGTGATTCGGAGCATGAACAGTAGATGTAGAGGTGTGATAAACCAACGTGGTGGCCATACTTTATTTATTTTTTTTAAGTTGATTACAGATAATCAAAAAACGTCTATTTATAAAAATATCCCTAGACTTTTGCGTTGTTTATATATATATATATATATATATATATATATATATTCTTTATATATATATATATATATATATATATATATATATATATATATATATAAAGAATCAGGTCCATGGTAAATTTATGTATAAAATGTAATTGATGGTACGAAGTCAGTTATTGTAATACTGATATTAAGATCTATCATATTATATATTGTTTAGTATATAGAAGTAGATATTACTTAAATGGTTGGTGTCTGTCTTATAATTGATAGATTCAGGAGTTTTATTAATCTGTAACATTTCAAAGAAAAGTCGATTTTTATAATTATCAACTTGTCTAACTATCATTATTAAAGTTAAAGTTATGTCCGTCTTCAAGTGTTGGTCCACTAAGGAACAAGAGTTTTTTCGTATGTTACAGTCACTTTTGTGTTTAGTGACACGTTGTTTAAGCCACTGTTGACTTTGTCCAATATAACAACTTTGACATTGACTGCAATTTATTATTAACGAACAGTGGAGCAATTTACAGGAAGTGCCTAAAGTGCATAGGAAAGGCAAGAACGGTATTTAAGAAAATGAGCGCCATGTTCAAAAGTCACAACATATCCCTTGATACAAAAATGAGACATTTGAGATGCTATGTTTTCTCTGTGTTGTTGTACGGGGCGGAGGCATGGACGCTTACAGACACCACTATTAAAAAAACTTTAAGCATTTGAGATGTGGCTTTATAGAAGAATGCTGAGAATATCATGGACAGCAAGGATCACGAACAAGGAAGTTCTAGGAAAAATGAAGAAGGAACCAGAGATTGTGTTTACGATCAAAAGCATAAAATTGCAATATCTGGAACACGTTATGAGAAATCAGCACCATTACTCCCTGCTACAGTCTATATTGCAAGGTAAAGTCAAAGGTAAGCGAGGACCCGGTAGAAGGAGAATATCATGGCTGCGGAATTTAAGAACATGGTTTAAGAAAACCTCAACGGAGCTGTTTCGAGCCGCAGCGAGCAAGGTTATGATTGCCAATATGATTTCCAACATCCGAAACGGATAGGAACCAGAAGAAGAAGAAGCAATTTATTCTGTAAATTATATTACTTATTAGTGAATTTGGAGTTTTAACTTTTATTTTTGAGAATAACGTTGAATTTAGAAGTGGATTGTATTTATTTAATTTAATGTTCGGAAATGTTTTGAAAAGTGGGACAATTTGGTCTGTTAATTTTT
This sequence comes from Diabrotica balteata, assembly GCA_918026665.1. Classification (NCBI taxonomy): domain Eukaryota; kingdom Metazoa; phylum Arthropoda; class Insecta; order Coleoptera; family Chrysomelidae; genus Diabrotica; species Diabrotica balteata. Next base: position 112,254,419 of record OU898280.1, on the reverse strand, counting down.
TATGTAAGGTAATTTTTTATAGGAAATTGTTTGTGGATTATTAATTAAAGCTCTATTGTAAAAGTGAGTGTTAGAAATAAGTTTTTTTTTTAATATACAGTGTGTAAAAGCCAAATGGAATAAATTCATTTTTTAGGTTACTGTACATATTTATAAAAATCCCGAAACACGTCAAATTTAAATTATAACTTGACATTCTTTAACGTGAAAATGCAACCCCTATCTTTAACCCCCTTAGAATGACAGGTACAACTCCCAATTTTTAAAATAGGAAGTATAGGCTTGTGATATATCGTTTGAAAGGTCTTTTCATTCTCCATTCAAAAATGTTGTCGCTTTCAAGTTTATTAAGATTAATTAAGATAAAATAAATTAAAATCATGTAATTACCGAAATTCGCTAAAACATACTCAAAACTTATTTCCCGTTTAGGTCTTGATAAGAAAAAAGTGAACAAAAACCATAGCAATGTGGTTTTTAGATGGTAATCATTGAAAAACTTTTAACACGGATTAGTAAATTGTTTGCTTTAAGTTGTCAGTATTTTAATTTAAGTAAAAAGTTAATTCAATTCTATTCAAGTCAATTCAATTCTGAAAAATGGTTAGATTAACGGAAATGCATAAAATAACAGTTTTAAAAATGATTGGTTACGGAGATAACACCCGAACACAACAGGAAGTAACTCGCCTATAGCATGAGAAATTTCCTAATTTACCGCCTATATCCCAAGGAATAATACGTAAAATAGAGAAGCAGTTTCGCGAGTTTGGTCATGTAAGACAGATAAAAAAGCAGCTGCCAATGCACTAAGTGATGAACTCACTCAAATTAGATGTGTTGCTTGAGTTTCAGGAAAATCCACATACAACCAGTATACAGGCATCCACTACATTCAATGCTAGCCATACATCGATAGTAAACATATTAAAAGAAAATAAATTGCATCCCTATAAGATGATACCTACTCAGGAGCTCATGGAAGACGATTTTGATAGGAGAACTTTTTTTGTGAGCAAATGATGGACATGTTGGATAATAATATTATCCAATTAGAAGACGTTATGTTTTCTGATGAGTGTACTTTTTCACTTAACGGTCATGCTAATCGGAAAAATTGCCGCTACTGGGCAACGGAAAATTCTCACTGGATGAGAGAAGAACACACTCAATACACTCAAAAGTTGAATGTTTGGACAGGGATTGTAGAAAACAATATCATTGGTCTCTTTTTCATTGAGGGCAACTTGAGTGGCAAAAATTATTTGGCGCTACTTCAAAATGATGTCATTCCAACTTTGGCAAATTTATATCCTGATCCAGGAAACCCTCAAGTTCCAGCAAATACGATATGGTTTCAGCAGGATAGAGCACCACCACATTACCAACTTAATGTCCGGCAGTACCTCGATACAATATTTCGATCACCTGATCTTACATTATTAGATTTCTTTTTATGGGGATATGTGAAGAGCCATGTGTACAAAACTAAACCTTCTGATTTAAATGACTTAAAAGAACAAATAACGCTTACGATTAGGTCGATCACGCCTGTTATGTTAAATAATGTTTTATAGTATATATAGTAATGAAGACAGTTTTACTTGAGATTAGCATGTTGCCAAGACGTTCGCGGTGAACATTTTGAACATCTACTTCATTAAAATTCATAGTTCTTTTTCGTGTTCTACATTTTATTACGTTTTGCATTACATTTTAGTTTTTGATTGTATTGTAGCGAATTTCGGTAAACACATGATTTTAATTTATTTTATCTTAATTAATCTTAATAAACTTGAAAGTGACAACATTTTTGAATGGAGAATAAAAATACCTTTCAAACGATATATCACAAGCCTATACTTCCTATTTTAAAAATTAAGGGTTATACCTATCATTCTAAGGGGGTTTCAGGGAGGGGTTGCATTTTCACGTTAAAAAATAATTTATTCCATTTGGCTTTTACACACTGTATGTTTTGGGTAGCGTTTGTTTAAAAACATTTCAAAAAGTTTCTTGAAATTTACATCTAGTATATATATATATATATATATATATATATATATATATATATATATATATATATGTGTGTGTGTGTGTGTGTTGGTGACATACTTAAACCCAGTTATAATCCGTGGTCTGTTCTTTTATTGGTTTTGTTTCGTTCGTTGTTATCGTTTATTGTGTTACCAGACTTTAAATCTCAGAAAGCATTAAAAGTATTTTTAATTACATTTCTCTGCCACCAAGACGGGATGTTTTATAGCGAAATAAATTGGTATTGTGGCGAAGAAGAAGAGCAAGCTCAACAAAATCGGTCTCGGTGCTTTTATCTATGCAATCCTCATCCACTTAATGAACAATATTATGGTTTAAGCTATAAAGTTTTGGGATTATTAGCAACCGTATAAGGTTCAGATGACAACTTCGACATCAAATCCTTGTTTTATTGAGATACAAACAGTTCCTAAAACGGAATTGTAATAGAAACCATAAAGTCGGAGCCATAACGATTCTCTGCTACTAGATAAACCAGTACCCATATACAAAATATTTCATGCGAACATTTCCTGAATTGAAATTGCCAAGTTTAGCACTTCTAAAACACCGATTTATATACCAATAATGGGGTTTAAACCGCATGTTTGGTATCTTTCCAGCACAATCGGAAAATGTCAACTCGGAAAATGAAATTTTAAATTTGTGTCTGATTCTATAAATTCGCGGTTCGATACGAGGCATGTAGCCTAATGGAATAAAAGTGTTTACAAGCCTTACCGTATTATGAAATTTTAAAATTGTTTCACTTAGTCTGGAGTAAAATATGTCTGGGGATAAAATATGAATAAATAGCAATTTTTAAATTAAACCACAATATTTATACAACCGTTAAGTCTTGAGTCAATGAAAACTTCTATAAGAAAAAAAAGATGGAGCAGTAGACGGTATAGTAGACTAGTGCAAAGCTTGATACTATGTTTTCTGAATGTTTTAAATAAAGTAATTTTATTATACCTATATTTTTTTGATATTGTAAAAATTATATAATATTCAAATGATTTAATAAATTACTTTTAACGTCACCCGCTAACACATTAACATAGCATAGGTTGTTGCATACTTTTGACAGATCTGTCAAATGTATTTAACCTCAGATTCGCTGACGATATAGTGATTACAGCGAGCACATTCGAGAAACTGCAAATTATGTTGGGGGAACTAGCAGCCAGCTCGCAATACGTCGGCCTAAAAATTAATATGAAAAAAACCAAAATAATGACAAACACAGATGACCCCAGACATATAACTAGAAACGGCAGTGAGATAGAACAAATCCAGGAATATATCTACCTAGGCCAAATACTGAGACTTGACAAAGAGAACCAAAGTGCGGAAATTACTAGACGAGCAAGACTAGCATGGGTAGGATTTGGAAAACTTAGTTGGATACTTAAGAACCGCAAAATACTCCAATACGTGAGGAGCAAAGTGTTCAACCAATGCATCCCTCCTATCATGACATATGGATGTCAAACCTGGACACTAACCAAAGCAAACATGAATAAACTAGCCACAATAGAAAGAACAATGGAAAGAGCAATGCTAAATTGCTCAGATAAAAAGAGGAACGACTAAAAGTCGATTCAGACACATCAGTCACGTCTCGTCACAGTGATTGCGCCGAACCGAACAATCCGTCATACAAAATATTCTTTAATACAAATATGTTGCCGGCATTCACACCCATCAGTTGACAAACAGTTTCCCAGCTGTCAGATAGTTGATAGTTCTGTGACCAGACAGGACCGGTTCGGCACCGAGACTATGACGGGACTGATGTGTCTGAATCGATCTTTAGTCAGATCGAAAACAAAAGTCGAGGACATTACAACAAAAATTGCCAAACTTAAATGGAGCTTCGTGGGCCACACTGTTAGACAGAAAGACCAACGTTGGAATACTACAATACAACATCGGAGACCTTACAAAAGTAAACGACCAAGATGAAGACCACATATGAGATGGGTTGATGACATTAAAATGGTCCCTTTTGATGTCATGATGTCATTCCAACGTTGGCAAAATTATATCCTGATCCAGGAAACCCTCAAGTTCCAGCAAATACGATATGGTTTCAGCAGGATGCAGCACCACCACATTACCAACTTAATGTCCGGCAGTACCTCGATACAATATTTCGATCACCTGATCTTACATTATTAGATTTCTTTTTATGGGAATATGTGAAGAGCCATGTGTACAAAACTAAAACTTCTGATTTAAATGACTTAAAAGAACGAATAACGCTTGCGATTAGGTCGATCACGCCTGTTATGTTAAATAATGTTAGAAGACAGATTTATTTGAGATTAGTATGTTGCCAAGCCGTTCGCGGTGAACATTTTGAACATCTACTTCATTAAAATTCATAGTTCTTTTTCGTGTTCTATTTTCGGTAAACACATGATTTTAATTTATTTTGTCTTAATTAATCTTAATAAACTTAAAAGTGACAACATTTTTGAATGGAGAATAAATATACCTTTCAAACGATATATCACAAGCCTATACTTCCTATTTTAAAATTATATAATATTCAAATGATTTAATAAATTACTTTTAACGTCACCCGCTAACGCATTAACATAGCATAGGTTGTTACATACTTTTGACAGATCTGTCAAATGCATTTAATTAATATATAAACTAAATAAGACGTTTAAAAATATTAATTGTATTTATATAAAATTATTTTAAAACAAGAAGTGTCATAAACATTTAAATAGATGATTTAATATTCATATTAATTGAATGATATTTATGACTTTTAAATTTTGACAATCGTGACAAATTGAATGTTTTATTGACAGATATTCTTTTAGTTTTTTACATCTTATTTAGTGTATGTATTTTGATAGTTCTTTTTCATGCAGTTTTTAATTTAAACTTGCGTTTACAAGATAAGTAAAAACAAGTTGATCGAGATTAGTGAATCGATGTGATGAACAGATATTTGGTGACGGTACCCGTGACGCCTTCTCGTAACGCTAGTTTCGTGACGCTCGCTTCAGCATTTTACTATAGAGAAAAAATAATACAAGGCCAACGCTTTGATTCAAACAGTGCTAATTAGTAAGATCTTGTAATGATCTTGGAGACTCGAAATAAAAAAAGAACTAAAATCAAATTCAAAATCATCATTTAAATACGATGCAATGAAACTAAAAGGTAATAAAAATTACGACTTATTTTTATGGTAAAAGTAAAATATTTTGGTTCTTCTTGTTAGAGACAGCTCTCTCTCGCCATCTTTTCAACGATCCTCACAGGATGATTGATTAGTGTGAGGAAGCTCAGTAGATCTGCTATAGTAAAAATTACAAAAAAAAAGTTATTGACAAAAATTGTAGGCAGCTTTAAACTCCACATTTTAAAATTAGGCCTTGTAGCTCACTATCCATTGGTCTGATATGCTGGTTCTATTCCTGTCTCTTCTATCTTCTCTATCATACAATGACCTGTAATTCGTTATTTGGTATTATATCTCTGCATGCTTTTGCAGCAACTGATCAAGGCCTCTCATTTCAGACGTCTTAAGTATTCTTAAATGTTCTTCCAGATGACTCATCGCTGACTTCATTAGTCCAGTCTTTACCGATTTAGTCTTTAATAACTAAATGTATTTTGATGAGAATGTCAATTTTGGAACCCAAAAAAGATGTAAAAAAGCTTGATATTTCTACCCCCAGGTTTCCCACTGGACTCCACTCCAGTAGGGGTGAATTCAGTAGGGTGAAGTCTTTACGGCGTAGAAGAAAACGTTTTTAATAAGAAATGTAGATGATTTTAAACAAAAATGTTTATTAACACTTTTTTTTGTAGAAGGAACTGTTTTCAAAGAAACAAGGCTTAAAGCAACCAGCGATGTTTTAGTGTATTTGTACTAGCGGTACAGTAGGCGGTACCGTAGACTGGCGCGAAGTTTTATAAAGCTTTGTAAAGACTTGTATAATTTGTATAATATGTTATTTAAGTTATATTATATTAAAACAATTTAATAAATTGATATAAGGTTGAATGCTCGAATAAATGAACTTTGATCAAATGAAAAGGCAGATATCGAGCACAGTTTATTAATTAAATCTTGCCCAAGTAGTTTCGCTACCTAGAACAGGTTCAGGGGTATTTTGTCAATTTTGGACTATCCAACAATTTGTGTAGAATGTCATAAACATTAAATTGTGCATTACACTACACTACATAAGGACAAACACTTTAATATTTTATAAAACGGAGAAGATACATTATGGTTGGCATCAAATTTTGGCAAAATTTTAGTATTTAGTTGTAACCCACATCCCGATGCAAAGCTTCAATTAAACAGAGTCCAAATTAAAAAAGTTCACAAAATGACGTATTTGGGAACTGTGATAACGGACCAACTAGATCCAGACATAGAAATAAAACGTAGAATAGCAATGACTAAAACTACTTATATGAAAATGAAGTCATTGCCTTGCAATGATAAAGACAACAAAGACAAAGAATGGTTAAGTGCTATGTTTGGTCCGCTGTACTTTTTTGTAGTACAGAAGTGTGAACGCTAAAAGTAGCCATCATGAACAAAATTGAAGCATTGGAAATATGGGTTCATATACGAATGCTAAAGATACCTTAGACAGCAAGGACAACTAATGAAGAAGTACTAAGGAGCGTCACAACAAAGCTAGCGAAATGCTAAAGACTGTTAAACATAAAAAAATGTCTTACCTGGGACATATATTAAGGAGAAGTCGATATAGAGTATTACAACTGATCCTTAAAGGCAAAATAATGGGTCGTAGAGGTGTAGGAAGAAATCAAGTTGCTTGGTTAAAAAACATTCGTGATTGGACTCAGATATCAAACGCAGGACAATTATTTCATATTGCAGAAGACCGAGAAGCCTGCGCAATGGTAATTGCCAACGTCGGATAATTCTGATATAGCACGCGAAGATAAAGAAGAAGAAGAAGAATGTTTTTCGATGCCAAATAAATGATCAAAATTTTGTCCAAAAAATAAAAAAACTGCTAACCACTCTTATTACCTAAGGTTGTAAAAAATAGCCTAAAACCTACTCTTAGACCTACAATAGTCACAAACATTTTATTAAACATCGTTCAAGCCGTTTCGAAGCAGTTTTAAATTCCTATTAGACTTAAAGGCATTGAGTGTAATGTTGAAGAAATTTCACAGTAGTGTAAAATATTTTACTGTGTATAATTAATAATCTTGAAACTATTGTTGTAACCATTCGCTAATAGCTATCATGGATGATGCGGTTATCTTTATATTTACCTTCCAGCGGTCGCGCGTATGTGGTAGATACACTGGTAATAGATTTAGTATAATATCTATTACCTGCGCTGCGATCGGGTACTTTTCGCTATTTCTATTTCATTACCAAAGCAACCTTCCGGCCTTTCAGTGCATAAATAACCTGCCAAGGGATAGTACGTTACTGAGCATTTTGCATTTGTATTTCAGATATGCGCGCGACTTTTTAGGTAAGTTGTTATAACATCTGTTTTTTTTTGTTATAGTTACATTATTCTTATTGTAATATTGATAACATATTACTATTTTTTTGTGTTGAACACTTTCTACGTTGATATAAGAGGTCTGTATTTCTCATATACACCCAACCATGTGTGGCAATTAGTTCAATTTTGTTTATTTTATTTAAGACATGGCGGATAAGAAGAAGATTTTCAATCTCAATGATCCCACTGATATAGCAGCTGTTACAAATTTGATGTTTGCTGAGTTGGATGACGATACACTTATGGATGATAGCGATACAGACAAAGAGGAACATGTTTCGGAACGTTATGACGATTCTTTTTCCGAATTGAATGATGGAAGTAATACCGAAGACGAAGCTGACAGTTCCAACGAGGCTTATATAGCTCATCTAAAGAAAAATGGAAAAGTTTTCAACTCATGAATTTGGCAAAAAAATCCAAACAAAAAAAGTAAGCGACCACCTCGCAATATATTACTCCATCTTCCTGGTGTCATTGGACCAACTAAAAATCTGACATTGTTGATACTTGGAAGTGCCTCATAACTGATCCTATGATTGAGAGCATCGTGAACTTCACCAATAAGTACATAAGTATTGTAAGATCTAATTATTGTCGTCCAAAAGATGCCAGGGATACAAACTTGAAATAACAGCCCTTTTGGGCTTGCTTTATTTGGCTGGCATTTACCATGGTAATCGAGTTAAACATGAAGAACTATAGAGAATTGATGATTTCAAAGCAGTGATGAGTTAGATTTAGAGTAGCGGATAGATACACTTATACGATCTCGGTGTATGTCAGATCTATTTCAGGGACGCGACCCTGCTCACGCAAGCCATGGCTATCCCTCAAAACCAAATAGGGGAGGTCATGTCCCGATCCAAGTTTCCTATCAAACACCCAAAAATCCTTCTAGATTATCCAACCCACAGGAGTAAACCTATTGCGTCAGAAAAATCATTGGGGAAGGCAACAGGAAACCACCCCAATTATTTCTCCCGAGTAAAGTTAACATGGCCCAATACAATCGTAACGGAAGTATTACTGATCATGGATCACGGAAACCAAGATCGGACAGGGAAGGGCGCGCACCAGACTGTAGGGCCTCCCCGGTCGTCATCACACGAAATCCATACAATTTTAGAAGTACAACAACTTTAAAAATGTCTAGCAGTACAATTAGATTAGGTACCTGGAACGTTAAAAGCCTCTATGCAGCAGGCAAGCTCAGTAACTTAGTGCAAGAGGTTAAACATTTAAAAATTGATATAATGGGCATCAGTGAGCTCCGGTGGCCTGGAACGGGAATATGTGAACAAGATGAAGGCACACTATACTATTCTGGAAATGTAGAAGATGACACACAACATAGGAATGGAGTTGGCTTATTTATAACGTCTAAATTTAAGAAATATGTGAAAAATTTTATACCAGTGAACTACAGACTAGCAATACTCCAATTAAATAGCAAACCATTTAATGTCAATGTTATCCAGATATATGCCCCTACTGCAGAAAAGAAATATGTTAATGATGTCGAATCATTCTATAGCCAATTAAAACAGACACTTTAAAATCTAAAAAGTAACGAAGTCACATATATTATTGGAGATTTTAACGCAAAAATTGGCCAAGGCCGAAGATCTGACCTGGTAGGTGACTATGGACTAGGGGAGAGCAATGAAAGAGGCGATAGATTATACCAGTTCTGTCAAGAACATGACATGATAATCGCAAATACATGGTTCAAATTACACAAAAGAAGGTTATACACATGGAGGGGACCAGGAGATAATTCACTACATATAATTAGAAATCAGATAGACTATATTCTGGTAAACAAGAGATTTAAGAATGACGTTACCAGAGTAACGATATATCCTGGTGCAGATATCGGTTCAGACCATAACCCTTTAATAACTGACATCAAAGTGAAGCTTAAAAAAGTCCAAGAAAGCCCCAAAACACCAAAATTAAATATCTCAATATCCAAAAAAACGTTAATAGAAAATGACTTAAACAATGAGCTAAAGAAATCAATAAATGAAAACAACACAGAAATATGGAACACATTTAAAGATCTTACCTTAAAAGTAATAGAAAAATATTCGTTACATATTCACAAAAAACAACAATGGATGACTGATGAAATCCTGGGATTAATGGAGCAGAGAAAGAAACTGAAAGGTAACAAGACAGAATATAAGGAAAAATAGAAACTAATTAAACAAAAAATAAAGGTGGCTAAAGAAAAATGGATGGAGAAAAAATAAAAGGCATTAGAAAAGTTCAATAAAAAACATGATACGTTTAATATGTTTAAAAAAGTTAGAGAAGTAGCTGGTCTTTATCATAAGAAAACTCCACATTCTATAACCGATTCGTCGGGAAAAATGATAATAGACGAACATGAAATTCGAACAACCTGGTGTAATTATATAAGTGAACTGTATAATGATGATAGACCCGAAGAACCGAAGACTTTAGTTGAAGGTGAAGGACCAGAAATACTAAAATCAGAAATACTGCATGCTATAAAGTTAGCAAAGACCAAGAGAGCCGTTGGCCCTGATAACATACCGACAGAGATGTTAAAGCTTATAAATGAGGAGATCATTGGAGTACTGGTCAAACTTTTCAATGATGTTTATTCGACTGGTGATATCCCTGAAGATTGATTAAAGTCCGAATTTATAACACTACCAAAAAAACAACGTCCGAAAAACTGTAGCGATTATAGAATAATAAGCCTTATGAGCCACACTTTGAAAATATTTCTACGCATCATCCACAGTAGAATCAGAGATAAATGTGAAGAAGATCAGGATGAAACACAATTTGGCTTCAGAAATGGACTGGGAACTCGGGACGCTCTCTTTGCACTAAATGTATTACTGCAGAAATGTCGAGATCAAAGGAAAAACGTCTTTGCTGTATTTATTGACTATGAAAAGGCCTTTGAACGAGTACAGCATCACAAATTAATTACAATATTAAAAGATAAAGGAGTTGATAGTCAAGACATACGATTCATAGAAAAGTTATACTGGCGTCAAACAGCGACAGCTTGCATAAACGGAAAATCAACAGAAATATGTAAAATACAAAGAGGTGTCAGACAGGGTTGTATACTATCCCCACTGTTATTTAATTTATATTCAGGTAGAATATTTAACGAAGCGCTTCATAATTTGGAATGGGGCGTGAACGTTAATGGAATTCTGATAAATACAATCAGATATGCAGACGATACAGTTATTTTAAGTGATGACATGAATGGATTACAATGCCTTTTAAATGCCATTGATACAGTGGGAAGAGAGTTTGGCCTAAACATAAACTGTTTAAAAACAAAACACATGGTGTTTAGCCGTTTAGCATATCAAGATGCACGATTATATGTTGATGGTCATATAATTCAAAGAGTGTTCAGTTTTAAATATCTTGGTTGCCATATTACTGAACAACTAGATCCAGATCAAGAGATAAAATGTGGAATCGAGATAGCCCGCACGACATTTTTAAAAATGAGGTCATTCTTCTGTAATGATAACTTGAAACTTCAACTTCGAAAGCGTATGGTTAAATGCTACATTTGGTCAGTCCTCTTATACGGTGTCGAAGCATGGACAATAAAAATATCCACCATTAATCGTCTGGAGGTCTTTGAAATGTGGCTGCACAGACGTATACTAAAAATTCCATGGACGGCTATGCTGACAAATGTGGCAGTCCTTGAGAGAGCAAATGCTGCTCGCGAGCTGCTTGATAACATCAAATGTAGAAAGATAGCCTATTTTGGACACGTAGTAAGGGGAGACCGATATAATATTCTTCAACTTATTATGATGGGTAAAATCGAAGGACGCAGAGGAATTGGTAGAAAGCAGGCCTCTTGGTTGAATTATATCAGAGAGTGGACAGGAATAAAGAAAGCTGAGCAACTCTTTAGAATAGCTCGAGACAGAGACAGTTTAGCCATGTTAATAGCCAACGTCAAGGGGACTTGATAGGGCACGTTAAGAAGAAGAAGAAGATGAGTTAGAGAAGATTTCTATTTTTAATGAAAGCATTACGTTTTGATGACATAGCTACGAGAGTAGAACGTAAAAGAATGGATCGCTTGTCCCCAATAAGGAACATTTTCGAGGAGTTTGTGTCCAATTGCCAAAAATGTTACTCGCTTGGAAAAAATGTTACAATTAACGAGAAACTAGAGGTATTTTGTGAAAGATGCTCCTTTATTCAATACATCCCTAAAAAACCCAATAAATATGGGATCAAAATTTATGCTATGGTTGACGCTCGCATCTTTTACACAAAAACAAAATTTATGCATGACTCGCACAAAATTTATGCATGGACTCAACCAGATGGCCCATTCTCCATAAGTAACAAACCACTAGAGGTTGGCAATACCTATATTTAATCCAGGGAGAACAGTGACCACTGACAACTGATTTTCTGATTTTAATTTCATAAAAGATCTTGATGAGAAAAAACATTGCCTTTGTAGGAACGATGAAAAAAAATAAGGCCAAAATCCCCAATAAATTTAAAGTTACAAAAAAGCGTGAGCCCAATACCAGTATTATTGTGTTCAGGAAGGACATGACTCTTGTTTCTTACGTGCCTAAGCGCTAGATAAACGTAATATTAGTTTCAAGCCTACATGGTGACGCAAAAGTTGACGCAGAAGCAGGTGACCAAAAGAAATCCAAGATTATAACATTCTATAACAAGACAAATGGAGGTATAGATATAGTCGACACATTTTGTGCTAAGGAGGCCACAGCAAGTAGAAGAAGATGTAAGCTTTGTCAAAATGATATCTGTATGGAACATTCAAAGCATTTTTGTCAAGACCGCAAAACTGCGATACAATAATATGTGTAATGTGCAATATCTAGGAGACATCTGGGATTTATGACACCGTTGTTGTTTTTAATGAAACTCAATAAAAAACTTTAAGAAATACAGAATTACAATCTTTCATTACCTACATCTTAAAATAACTAATTAGCATTTAGCGTATCTAGGAAATACGCGCAACCATTCTTGTTGGTACAAAGGTACCGCTGGAAGGTTAAAGGATCTAATGAAAATTTTATTAAGATCAATTTAAAGTCGGTATAAAATACGTTTTAAACTATAAAAACGATGAGAACAACGACAAAAAACCAAGTCATAATAAATAGAATACCAGAGAACACATGGATAGATCATTTTGAGAACTTATTAACAGAGAGAAGAGAAAGGTCTAAACAGACAAATGAACAAGTGCAAGTAGAAGGAAGAATAGAACTATCAATAGAACAAGTGAAAGAAGCAGTTAAGGAAATGAAATTAAGAAAATCTCCAGGCCCAGGCGGAATACATCCAGAGTTGATTAAATATGGATCATCAAAACTGCTTGAAATGATCCGAAAATTATTCGAAAGATGCTTAAACGGAGAAGAAGTTCCAGAAGAATGGAGACAATCTTATATCTCTCCAATACACAAGAAAGGCACAAAAACGGATCCTAAAAACTATAGAGGGATCGCAGTGATTGCTACTATAGGCCGATTATATTCAAAAGTACTGAGAAACCTGATAGAAAATGGTATTATAGATAAACAACCCGAAGAACAATCTGGATTTAGGGCCGGACGCTCCACTATGGATAATATTTTCACAGTAAAAATTGCAATGGAAAAACAAGTGCAGAGAAATAGAGAAACCCATATAGCTTTAATAGACCTGGAAAAAGCATATGAAAGTGTCCGATCTCCCAACTATGAATTCTTCTTTAAGTTCCATCTTCTATCGAAGGTTGGAAATCATCATGGCTATGCGGACTCTGTTGACTGCCGCTCTAAAAAGTTCTGCACTACTGCATTCAAACCATTCCCTCAAGTTCTTAAGCCAGGATATTCTTCGTCTTCCCACATTTCGCTTTCCTCGGATTTTGCCCTGCATAATAAGTTGTAATAATGCGTATTTTTGCCCTCTCATCACATGTCCTAAGTACTCAAGTTTTCGTTTTTTAATAGTTAATATTATTTCCGCCCCATTTCCTATCCTTCTAGTTACTTCCATGTTTGACATTCTTTGAGTCAATGATATTCGTAGGATTCTTCTGTAACACCAAAATTCAAAGGCGGCCAACTTATTCAGATGAACTTGTTTTAGTGTCCAAGCTTCCAGACCATAAAGAAGAGTAGAGAACACGTAACATCGAAGCATTCTCAGGCGTAGTTCTAACCTTATATCCCGACAACAAAGAAACTTTTTAAGTTTAATAAATGATGTACGTGCTATTTCAATACGTGTCTTAATTTCTTTGGTTTGGTCTATATCTAATGTTATCCATGTTCCTAAGTATTTATAGTTATTAACACTCTCAATTGCAGTATCTTCAATAGTCAATTGGAAATTTGCATGTACAGATTTAGTCATGATCATGTATTTAGTTTTCTTTAAATTTATCTTCAGTCCGTATTCATGACAGCGTTCATTAAGGCGTTGCATTACGTTCTGTAAATCATTGTTGTTATCCGTAATTATTACTGTATCGTCTGTAAAACGTAAGTTATTCAAAACTTCTCCATTGATAGATATACCTTCTATTGAGTCTGAGAGCGCTTCTTGAAATACCACTTCACTGTAGACATTGAAAAGTAGTGGGGACAGCACGCAACCCTGGCGGACTCCTCTCTGTATTTTGATATTTTCGGTGTACTGGCTGTCAACTCTTACCTTTGCAGTTTTATTCCAATATAAATTAGATATAATTTTCAGATCACGACTGTCAATATTTTTGCTTTTTAATATATCTACAAGCTTTTTATGTTGAACTTTATCAAATGCCTTTTCAACGTCTACAAAACATAAGTACATATCCTGATTCATGTCCATGCATCTCTGAGCCAGCACATTCAAGCCAAACAAAGTATCTCTTGTACTCATACCATACCAACTATGAATAGAAATGGATAACTTGAAAATCCACCCAATTCTTATTAACGCCACTCAAAAATACTACGAACAAAACTTTGCAAGAATTAAAATGGGACAAGAAATCACCTCTCCTTTTCAAACAACAAAGGGACTAAGACAAGGCTGCTGTCTGTCACTCACCTTATTTAAAATCTATTTGGACAGATCCTTAGTGAAATGGGTGAAAAAATGTAGAAACATGGGAATAACGGTGGAAGAAAATACGCTATATACACTTTTCTTTGCGGATGACCAGGTAGTAATTGCCGAAGATAGCTACGATCTTAGCTATATGGTAAGAAACCTGCAAGAAGAATATGAAGTGGCAGGTCTAAACATGAATATGACAAAATGTGAATATCCATCAGTGGGAACAGATGAAATGTGTCCTGGTCTTGAAAGACGACAAAATCAAAGGCGTACAATCCTGCAAATATTTGGGGGTCATTTTCAATAAGAAGGGAAATAGCGCAGATGAAATTAGAGAAAGAATAAACAAGGGTAGAGCAGCGACCCGTGCCTTAAACTCTCTTCTCTGGCAAAAAACAATTCGACGAGAAACCAAAAAACACATTTACGGTAGTATAGTCCAAAGTATTACACTTTACGGTTCGGAAGTATGGGACGTCACCAAAGCTAATAAAAACAAACTTATGACGAAAGAAATGGATTATCTGAGACGAATCTGCGGTAGATCGAAACTAGAAAGAGTTAGAAACGACCAAATAAGAAACGAAATGAAAATGGAGCGAAATATCAATGATGACATATATAAAGAAAACAATTAATCTGGTTCGGACATGTTAAGAGAATGCCAGAGTGCAGATGGCCTAAAAGAGTACTGGAATGGATCCCTCCTGAAAGAAGAAAGAGAGGACGACCACGGAGAAGTTGGCGTAACGATATTGATGAAGCAATGGCGGCAAGAGAATTAAAAGAGGCAACTGCGTATGACAGAAAAAGATGGAAATTGGAAGCGGAGAAGCGGCGACAGCCGTAATCCGTTATTAATATATTTATATATAAAATACGTTTTATAATTAATAAACAGTTGTTTTTAGTTTATGGATGCCCTGTTGTTTTGATATAACAACGTTTTCTAGTAAATTAAGGTTACACATTAATTTCATTTATTTATTTCTTCAATAACTTTCTAAACATCGGCTACTTAACTTTATAACAAGTTAATAAAAATGTATAAGTCCTTATGGATTATTCCCATCTAACAAATACACTTCAAACACTTCAAAGTCGACGTCGTATATCTTTAGACTTTAGCTTGGTTACAAGAGCAGCGACATGAAAAATTTCAATAATAAATAACGAACATATTAGTATGCAACTTACATGCTTCGAGCTCTTTCAAAAAGTAAAAGAGAATAAGGGTTTGCATGTAGCAGGGTTGCGTCCTTGTACGAAATAATATATAAGCTTGATATCCGCAATAATGACATAAACTAGCTTTTGCTTTAGGATGATTTACATTTACAAAGATAAGAGGAAATGATTTGCTATGGAGTTAAGTTATGTAATTTAGAATTTCAAGAGATATGTAATCTGATATTCTACGACATGTGCAAAAAGAAAATATGGAATCCACAAGGAAACTAAGTTCCCGTAGCTGGCTGTATACAATGTATCTCAAAAATATTATTTAAAAATTCTTTATAAAAGGTATATAATTAAAACACCCTATCGAGCTGCATCACAGAACGTTTTCGGAATTAATATTCCATAAACAGTGTATCCTTAAAGTATATAACCACTTTAATTAATTCATCTTATTCTATAATGGACACGACTTACCACCGGAGTGGACAAAAGCACGTATTAACAACATCTACAAAAAAGGAGATAGAAAGAATTGTTCAAACTACAGAGGGCTAAGATTAGCTCACAACCTTTCAACTCATATAGTCTTTATAGATCTGACAAAGGCATACGATAGTGTACCACTTTTAATGCTTTGGGTAGCAATGGAAAAACAAGGAATAAGCAAAAAAAATATACAAGCAGTATAACAGCTCTACAAAAATATGACAGCAAACATTAAAACTGGAAATAGATTAACTAGAGAAATTCCTATTAGTAAGGGACTAAAGCAAGGCTGCTGCATAGCACCTACACTCTTCAAAATATATCTAAGTGAGGCACTCTTAAGTTTGCGATATTTTGCTTTAAAATATTACACCAACAGCCTAAATAATAACAACCTGCCACACTTGTTTAAAGTTTAAAACAATATGTTGAAATATCAAATTCCTTTGTTAAAAAGGCATGCAATATTTTGCATAGGTTGTTATGCATTACAATATATTTGCCTAGGTTGTTATTTGTTCGGAAAGCTGGTGTTATTCCTTTCTTTTTTATGTGTTTGGCTATTTTTGTTGTTATTTTGCCTGTATATGTAATTGAGCAGAAGGTATTGGGTTTTTTCTCTGGTGGTGGAAATACTAATTTCAGGGCTTTGTTGTGTAGTTTTTGGTTTAACATTTTATTACTTAATTGTTTGTTCGTTGCATCCGTTGTTTACTGCTATTTGGGTAATTATATTTAATTCTGTTCCAAAGTTGTATTTTAACATCAGAATTTCTGCTAATCTATGTAACATACTATGATAAACTGCCAGTTTATGTTGTGTTGGATGGGATGATGAATTGTGTATAGTCGTGTCAGTATGGGTAGGTTTATAAAATATGGAGAAGTCATGTTTGTTTTTAAGTCTGATAATTTTTAAATCTAAAAAATTAATGGATTGATTTTGTTCCGTTTCTATTGTAAATTCAATATGACTATGAAGTGAATTAATATACGATAAAAATTGGTCGAGTAGCCTGGTATATATTTAAAATAACAAGAGCCAAAATAAAAAACACTTAAATAGTGGTGTGTACAAACTTCGATGTGACGACTGCCCAAAAACTTACATCTGCCAAACTGGTAGAAACTTTAAAAAACGAATAGCATAACATAAAAGGGCTTTCAATAATAGAAAAACAGATTCGACATACGCACTTCACCTTCTAGATCATAATCATTCTTTTAATGACAAATTTAAAATTCTTCACATTCAAAATAAAGGCCTTAAGCTATCTTTGTTAGAGTCTATGGAAATGAACAAATTAAAAAATACAGATATAATTCTGAATGACCAACTTGAGACAAACAGTTCTCCCCTCCTCAACCTATTTCATTAGAGACTATAAATTGTAAACGCATACCAAAAATAGATCACTTGAGAAAGGCAATCAGCCGAAACAGCTGTAGTGATAAGAGTAAAAATAAATTTTGTGGAGGCTTGAAAACAAAGTTTTCAGTGTTTTATTGTTACATAAAATGAATTTCCATCGAGTAACGGTCAAATCCATCAATTATTAACAATAATTAACAACCACCATTACCAGAGGTGACAAAAAAACGAAGAAATAAATATTAAGGAACAAGAGGTGAAGAAAGCATTAAGAAAATTAAACAATAGAAATTTACCAGGAGAAGACAGAATACCGAACGTACTCCTTAAGTACGGAGAATCAGATCTGACCAAACAACTATTAAAACTAATCCAAATAATAATAGAACAAAACAGAATTCATCAAAAATGGAAATCAAGCATCCTAATACGTTTCGTCAGAAAAGGAGACCAATCAGACGCGGAAAATTACAGAAGAATTAATTTATTAAACACAACAATAAAATTAAAAACCAAAGTAATAACAAATAAGTTGAATGAAATTATAACACTAGCAGAAAACAACAAGGTTTTAGATCAGGAAAATCATGCACCGACGTTATATTTATAATGAGGCAAGTGCAAGAGAAATCATTAGAATACAACAAACCGGCATACCTATATATGTTTCGTGGACCTTAAGAAGGCATTTGATTGTGTCAAATTAAAGGACGTTTACACTTATTGTACGCGAGATAGGTACCTCTAGGAATAATCAAAACAATCGAAAATATCTGCCGAAACAACACAATAAAAGTAAAAGTGGAAGAAGAACTAACCGACCCTATTGAAGCTGGCAATGGAATAAGACAGATAGATTTCTTTATTGTTTAACCTGACTATGGATGAAAAATTAACAAAAAGTAAGAACTAAATAGGTATACCAAATGGAAGAGAGACAACTAAAAATAATCTGCTATGCAGACGACACAATACTACTCGCGCAAAGTAAAGACGATTTACAAGGTAACTGCACCAATTTAATGTAACCGCTATAAAATTTAACATGTTAATTTCCTCAAAAACTACAAAATGCATGGTTACAACGGCAAATTTATCTAAGACGTAAATTGAAGCTGGAAGATCAGATAATAGAACAACTGATGAAGTTTAAATATTAATTCATCACAATATCTCGCTACGAAAATCTCGAAATTAAAATAAAAGACTAAGGCCGTCCGCACATGAAGCTACTAAAAAGAAACTAAACTAGTTGGTATCTAGAATTACCAACTGTTTACTTACTTTGACTCGCACACTACGCTACTGAAAATTAATAGAAACGAGTCACTTCTTGCCTGTTCCTTTATATTATAATATTGAGTGTTATTATCGCGTTAAAAATGTCTAGTGACTCAAATGATGAAGATATTCTTCTTTATTATTATAATGGAAGAGGTAAAATGCAGAAAAAGGGAGGTATTAGGTTCATTCCTACATTGCAAACAATATAAATTGCAGTCTTTGTTGCTGCAAAAGAATTATAAGAAACTGATGCTAAATTTCTTGCGTTTTATAGAATGTCAACAAAAACTTATTTACATTTAGTACAATTGCTTGTACCTGCTATTCAAAAGAAAATTACTCGAATGCTAGAATGTGTTGGGGTGGAAGAAAGGATTTTAATAACCCGCAGGTAAGGAAGTAACATTTATTAAATTTATTAACGTATGGTTGTATAGGCATGGATGTTTTTCCACTTCTTGCAATTATTTTATATTAAACGACTGTTCTACCAATTTCGCCATTTCGCGTATAAACTTTAAAAATATCACAACAAACTAGAAACTAGTTCCCAAGCGACCTGCACGTCCACTCTGCTGTCGACTGATCACTGATGCATTAGAAACCGGTTACTAACTAGTAGCGCTGTGTGCGGATACTCATTAAAATACATGGACAGTAACTAATAAACAACTGACTGGTAACTAAAGTTACTAACTGGTTTCTTTTTAGTAGCTTCATGTGCGGACGGCCTAAGTGAACAGAGCAAACAGATTGTCAACAGAGCAAATAGGTTGTCTAAATGAAACAATATGGAGAAATAAAGATATCGGGAAAGAAATAAAATGCAAAATTTACAAAACTGTCATCAGACCAATAATAACATATGCCGCAGAAATACCACCTGACACAGAGAGGACAAAAAGGATGTTAAAAATAGCAGAGATGAAAACACAAATTAATGGCAAGACACTATGAGACAGAGCTAGAAGTACAGATATATGACGTTCCAAGGTGGAGAACATCAAGAACTGGGTAAGAAATAGAAGAGTAAAATGGAACGATCATATAAGTGAAATGACAATAAATAGAGTAGTAATGACGGCAAGAGACGGTTCCACAATAGGAAGATGATCAGTAGGAAACCCACGAAAACGATGGAACGACAACTTACTGGAGGCACATTGAAAAACAGACAGAGTCATATCTATATAAAAAGAAGAAGAAGAATAAGAACTATAATCTCAATGGGCAAAATTTAAGTTCGAAGAGGACCTTGGCGGAAGCAACATTTACGATTTAAAGACATAAGTTCTGCGAAAAACTATGTTCATAAAAATTAGTGAAATCCACAATACTATAGTTTATTTTTATGAACGAGAGAGTAATTAGCATAATTTTAACTGGTACCTCCGACCACTCCATGGGCGTGCTCAAGATTAATTGAAAAATTACTTTGAATAATTGTAAAAAATAAATGAATTGTTTCAGTGTTATATAGTGTTATGTGTATATAAACAAAAGTGACCTCTTTTATCACACACTATATTAGAACTGACTGGCCTACATTAAAAAGGGTTTTAAAAAATTCACATTTTTTTTTAATTTTTAAAAATTACAAAAGAGAAAAAGAGTTTTTAAAACCGTCTAAGGTATGTTAAATAGATGAATAAAAATATTAATATAAAACTTACAGCTACTTGTTACAAATCCAAATCAAATTCAGAAGATGAACTTTCAGAACCAAGATTTATAATAACTGGCTCGATTATTTTATCAGTAATATTGTCCAGCTTCCACATTTTTTCCTCTTCTTTAATAGTGTGATTTACTGCCTTTTCCCAGTTTTCAGGTTTTACATTATTTACGGCCTCCAAAAACAACTGTTTAACATCATGAATTTTAAAAGTGGTATTTTTTCTTGACACTTCACTCTTTATCTGTGCCCATACCGGTTCAATCGGGTTTAATTCACAATGATATGGTGAAGATCTAAGTACTGTCATTCCATGATTTTTGGCAATTTCATCAATTTCGTACTTTTTAAATTTTTTTTTATGAAGGGCACACAACGAATAAAGTTCCTTTCTTATAGATCCGGGATGGTACGTAATATTTTTTGAACTCAGCCAATTCTGCAAGTCTTTTTTTAACCACTTGGTTGTGGGCAGTCCTTCTATAAGTCTGGAGTGATAACTTGCATTACCCATTACTATTACACAGTTCTTAGGAAGAAGATCTATCATTTGTTCGAACCATTCTTGAAAGACATCAGCGTTCATGTCTTCATGGTAGTCACCGGTACGAGTTGATTTAAAAGTTAATAAACCACCTTCAACAAAACCGTCTGAACTGCCAATGTGTACTATTATCAGCCTGCGTCCCTTTCCTGACGGTGGGTTTAAACCAGTAGATAAGTTATTTACAAAAGCGTGCCTTTGACTTGTAACAGTTTCATCCCGCCAAAATTTATTTGGTGTATGACCCTCGTTGATCCATGTTTCATCAAGATAAAATATTTTTCTTTTTTGGTTTCTCATTTCCTTTATGGTTCTTAGAAAATGTCTTCTCCATATGACAATATCGCTTCTTTCTAATAAAATAGACTTTCTGGGATTCTTTTTCCAGCGGAAGCCTATTTCTTTTAAAAGTTTCCATAACGTACTTCGACTCATTTCTGGGTAATCCTTATCATCTCGAACTGAGACAAGAACTTTATCCAATGTTGGAAATTCTTGTCTAAAGAAGAATTCATGCACTTTCCGTCGAAGTCCTTCATTAAAATGATATTTTATTTGAAATTTTGGTTTCCCTGGAGCATTACGTGGCATTTGAAAACTACCACATTTTTCTTCTTTAATAACTCTGTAAATCGTAGATTTCCCAACACCAAGTGTACTGCTAACTAACTCAACGGTCTCATCAACACTTTCACATAAACGTTTGTCTGTAAATGATTTAAAACAATTAAATATTAATGTTTTTTCATTAACTCTGTTAAAGGACCAATTTTTCGGCGTTTACACGGCACTTCCAAATTTTCCATAACACTAGTATACACAATAAACTGCACCTTGCAACTGAAGTACCTACTTTTAGTAAACTGTTAGGAATTTTGAATACGCCACTTGGACCTTCCTGCAAAATGGAAAAACCCACTATCACATTTTCTGTGGAATAAGTTTAGAAGGTAATTATTTAGTCAATTACTGTCGTAGATTCCTGGAATTAAAGAATTAAATGTTTGATTGTTGAAACCCTTACTTCGTGGAATGCACTTATTTCAGATAAAATTAAACGTTTTATTTTATCTAAAGAATTAAACTTTATTTTGCAAATAGGTAGGTACTTATTAAACTTTTATTGGTTATATATAACCAATAAAATAAACATCTTACATTTCTTGCAAATTCATTAGTACCTGTTAACCTCCATCACTCCGACACTGGCAACCTTATTTAGGGATTAGTTACCATCACAACTATTGTATTTTATTCTGCTCCAACCTTTATACCTGGTGGTCATACTCAATTTAAAATTGTTTTCCTATATACTTCTGTAAACTTGTTGACAAATATCTGTTTTTCATTGAGTCACCCGTATCAACAGTTTAGGGATTTGCATACATAATTTATTGTTTTATTACTCTCTCATACATAAAAATACACTATAACGGTAGAAGGCCAACAAATTGAAAATGTAGAAATGTACATGAATCTGGGAACACCAACACAATGAACATAAAATAACAATTGCACTGACGGAATAAAAATTTTAATTAAAAAAGCATGTGCCAACTTAATAAAAATGTTTTTTCGTAGCAAAAATTTGACATTCGCCTTACAAATACGATTAACTAAGATAGTGTCCTACACTATGAAATTAAATCGTGAATGCTAAATTAAAAGACCATGAGAAGACTTAACTCCCTTGATATGTTAGAAACGTATAAATGTGCATGAATTACGTTACGAAAGGTAAAATATTAAGAAGAGTGAACAAATAAAAAAAGTTGAAAAACAAAGAAAATAAAGAAACTCCGTAAAATAGTTTCGAAACCAATTCAGATGTCTGCTTTAATCTGAACCTTCTAAAAAAAGCAAAGTATAACAGACGTTGATAAGGATGTTAATAAAAGAAATGTTAAAAGAAATGTTAAAGAAAATTTGAAGAGAATGTTATGGTTGCATCCTAAAACATTGCAACATGCAACTATTTGAAGCAGTTGCTTGGTAAACCCAAATTGCGACGGTAATTGCTAACTTCAGTAACGGCACTTGAAAAGGAATCAGCAATCTTCTGCGTTAGTTCATTATTAATCGATACAATATTATGTCGTTTTCTGTTTTTCAAAGTAACATCGTTTATCTTCTAGTTCTACTAAATACATTGTCTCATAAATACATAACTTAGATGAAAACATTTAAAATAAATTAATCTTTGTGACGTAACTTCTTTCGACATAAACCTCAGCAACTTAAGAGTTAGAATGACTGTGTTGCTCCCAAGAGAACGCTAAAATAATGCACCCTTCCAGCAGCAAGGGTGCATTTTTTAGAGGTCGACCAAAAGAACGAATAAATATTATTTTAGTGGAGTGCAATTTTCACTTTAGTAGCCATTCGAGCACAGAATTAGGAAAGCGACTTCAGGCTATATTATTTCAATCGAACTCTCCGCTATATTCCATCCTGTCTCGCTTCTTGAAAAGCGAAAACTGAAATTCGACGTAAAAATAAATCTTTTGGGAGTTATGAATGAAAACAATAAATTGATTTTATTTTCTTTTGTTGTACCGTTATAAAATCAGACTATAACCGTTTTTATAATTTCGGTCGTTAACGTGGAGTTAATTAAGGGATATTGTTTTAATACACACAACCAATCTGATATGAAATCACCATTTATTTCAAAACACTACATATTTATTGTTTTTGAAATAACTTGATACTGTTGCGAAGAATAATGGTTTTTATATACAGAGCCCGGAACGGTATAGATTATTTTTTGTTTTACTTGTAAATTGAACGAAAATAGATAAACCAACTTTAGCTTTCAAAACCGAAAATATGCCTTATGTGAGGTTAACGGATGTTTAAAGGGGAAATATTATTAGTCTTGTGGAGCAAGCAATGTCTCAGATGGATACAGCTAACAGTAGTAGACGTAACATAGGGCGTTGTGTCAAAAATCGATTCTAGGTATTAGGAGTTGGGAACGCTTACGAATAGATCAAAATAAAGTCGCCAAAAAGTAAGAACGGTTTGCCACGATCGTTTTATTATCCAAGTAACTAGAAGAGATCCAACAATTTCTCATTCGAATTTCCAAAAGCAGCTTTTGGAAGGAATAGGCGTAAGTGATTTAGTTAAAACTATAAGAAGAAGACTTTGTGTCCAAGGAGTATACAGCAGAGAGTTACGGGTTTTAGAGTTAACCATGCAGTACAAGATTGATTACCTTAATTGGTGTTTTCAATAACTAACAAAAATGGAATATTGAAAATTGGCAAAAGTGCTATTTTTGGACAAAACCAGGATTTGTGTAAAATCATATGACTGATGTATTCGTGTAAGAGGGCGAGGAAGACAAGCAAGAATTGTTCACGGACATAAAGGAGGAAATGTAACGTTCTGGGAAAGTAATATGATCGGTAAAAAAACTCTTTTAATTTCCATTAAACCAACTTTAATATCTCGCAAGTATGTTAAGTTGATTCTAGAGCCTGTAGTTAGACTCAGTGCAGTATGAAAAAATTTAATTTTCACGCACGACAATAATGCGCCTACACATACCAGCAAAGTCGGTACATACGTTTTTGAAGCAGAAGATATCTCTATTCTGTAGTGGCCTGCTTGCTCACCTGACCTTAACCCTATAGAGTATTTGTGGGATATGCTCGTACAGCTAGCACAAGCTATCCTTGAAGAAAGTAAACAACCTACCACAATGAAATATTGACGATTTATTTAGGAGCAAGTCCTGAACATAACAATAACCATGTATTTGATGAGTTTCTCCAATAATATATACCTATAGTAGGCACACCTATAGAGTGTATCAATTTTAAAACTTACAATGGGTTATATCTCATTATACCTCACCAAAGCTGATATCGAAAAATGCTTGAAACGATTTCTAGGATATTAAGGGGAAACTAAAATGACATGAAAGAGAACTCTCCCCCAACAACCCCCTAGGCCCCACCCACCACAACCAAAAAAGTTTAAATTGCAAACCCCTACTTGTGATAAATCATTAAAAGACTATAAAAAATGCTATCCAATGCTATAAATAATAAGTATACAGAGTGAAGCAATAATTGTGAAACTTTGGCTTAAATGAAAAATTTATTGAGGTTTTGGTTGAGCTACAAATTTGTTAAAAATATCAATAATGTACATGTTTAGAGTGAGTTTCGTTGCTTTGTAAACAACAATACAACCTATTTTCAAATTCTGCACGAACTTTGGCAAATGTTGGCTAAGAATAGCGTGACATGCTTGCGTACTTCTTTCTCGCAATTCCTCAAGTGGCGCAGGTTGAGTTTTATAAACAACTAACTTGAGGTAACCCCATAAAAAAATGCGCTTCATTCCAGTACCAAGAGTTTGGTTTATTTACATTACCATTCAGCATAAAAGTACATTCATCAGTGAAACAAATATTTTTTAACATTCTCGGTACAAAGCGAATTCTTTCAGTCATGAGTTCACAAAAGTCAATTCGGCTGGATCATCATCGTCTACTTCTTAAAGAGATACTGTTTTGTACGGGTGAAACTTATGTAATTTCAACACCTTTCTGACAGACATGTGAATGTAATTTCAACACCTTTCTAACCGACTTATGTTAAAGTCCTGTCATTGCAGAAACTTGATGTATTGATGCAGTAGGCTCTATTGCAAAATTTCCAAGGATCTCAAATTGGGATGGTTTATTCAGTAATCTTGGGCATATTTTTTTTTATTTTGTACTGATCCCGTTTCTCTAAACTTTTTAAACTTTTTTGATTGTGGTTGGCGCTACCTATGGGTTTGATGGAGGTGAGTTCTCTTTCATGCCATTTTAATTTCCCCTTACTATCCTAGAAACTGTTTCAAGCATTTTTGGATATCAGGTTTTATTCGTGAGATAAAGTCCATTGTAAGTTTTAAAATTGACACACTGTATAGTGCTTGCTAAAAGTCCCTCCCTTCCCTCGTATCTTTCGAGCAATGTTACTTATAATAATGATAAATTTATTGGGCTATTTTGGCCAGTAATTAATTTAAAGCCCAGTGGATCATCGTTCTATATTACCAGGTTTAGAAATTTAAATGTTACAAGAACATATATTATATAAATAAAACACTGCCTTAATTTAGAATAATTTTTAACTTAAAGCATTGGAAACTGTAATAGGTCATAAAATTTGATCATCTCATTTTTTGTTCTCAAAGTACTAAGGAACCCTAAATTAATAACAAAATTTCTTATCCTTCTTTAGAATATTTAGGCATATTTAAAATGTTTTATTTGTGCAAGAAAACACATTTGTGCAACAAAGCAGCAGAAAAACATTTGTGTCAAAAACTTCGTAATTTTGTGGTTATAAAGCATGAAGCACTAAAAAAGAAATAGAAAAGTTAAACTCTACAAAACATTAATATGTCCAGTGCTAACAGATGGTTCAGAAACTGGGACTTTAACAAAAAGCAATGAAAACATGTTAGGATATTTCGAAAGAAAAATACAACGGCAAATCTATAGAGCGGTAAATGAAAATGGTGTCTGGAGAAGACGATACAATTTCGAACTCTATAGAATATACCAGGAACCAGATATCGTAAAACACATTAAGATAGGACGTCTGAGGTTGGTAGGCCATGTAATGCGGATGGAGCAAACCGAACCTGGTAGAAAAACGCTCTTAGATAGACCTATTGGTCAAAGAAGCCAAAGAGACATGAGACATGAATGAAAGACATGACAAAGAAACAAATACTAGCCAAAGCATGGGAATATGACATAGACGTCTACAATCTCTTTGTAGATTTCAACCAAGCCTATGATTCAATAGATAGAACAATACTACCTAATATATTACAAGAATTTGGCATACCATCAAAATTAATAAGACTAGTGCAAATGACAATGACAGAAACAGAAGCACATGTATGTATTCAAGGACAGACCACTGATGCGTTTATGACAACGCAAGGACTGAAACAAGGTGACGGACTGGCTCCAACACTTTTTAATCTTGTTCTTGAATATGTAATTAGACGGTTGACGGTGAGCAGAAATAACATACTTACAAACAAATCTACCCAATTAGCAGCATACGCAGATGACATAAACATAATGAGCAGAACAAAGACCGCGGCAGAAGAAACCTACGTTCAATTGAAACAGAGTTCAGAAGTTGTAGGGCTAACAATAAATACAAATAAAACAAAACTACTCATACAAACCAGATCAAATAGACAGGCGCAACAACAACAATTTATAGACGATATAGAATCCGTGAATAGATTCACGTATTTAGGAATGGATCTGGTCGAAAATAATGAAGAAGAACCGGAAATAAATAGAAGGCTTATGCTGGCAAACAAAGCCTATTTCGCGATGGGCCACATATTCAAATCGCGAGACGTACACCGGAAAACAAAACTCCGGGTATATAAAACAATATTCCGACCAATAGTAAGTTATGGGTGTGAAACATGGGTTATAACACAGAAATCTACCAATGCATTACACGTATTCGAAAGTAAAATATTGCGTAGAATACTGGGTCCAATAAAGGAAAATAACAACTGGCGAATTAGATATAATAACGAAATATACGAACAATACACTGAACCAACACTAGCACAATACACTAGACTGCAGAGATTACGATGGACAGGGCATGTGGCCCGCATGCATGAGAACAGAATCCCCAGAAAATTACTAAACGCAAGAATGCAAGGAAAAAGACCTGTTGGAAGACCAAAAAAGAGATGGGAAGACGAGGTAGATGAGGATGCCAAAAATCTCCTAAAAACGCGTTCATTGAAAAGAACAGCAGTAAATAGAGATGTTTGGAGAGGTTTAGTGAAGGAGGCCAAGGCCCGGCTTGGGCTGTAGTGCCATTGGATGGATGGATTGGTCAAAGAAGAAGAGGAAGATCCAGAACAAGATTCCTAGATAACATAGATCAAGATATGAGAAATATGGAAATACGTGCTTGGCGGAGGAAGGCAATGGATAGGAACGACTGGAAAAAAATTCTTGGGGAGGCTAAGACCCACACAGAGTTGTAAAGCCAAAATGAAGATTATGATGATGATCCTTGTTACCATCAGGATCTAAGTTTTAGGAGCTGGCGCCAATGTGTAACCTTCGAACAAACCATCCGAAACGGCAGTTGCCAATGTATAACAATAAACGTCCAACTCCGAAAGTTGGAAACCAATGTGTAACGATTATTTTGCCTACCACATAGGGTATTACTATTGGGGGTTAAAAATTGGGAAAAAAAATTAGGGCTAGAGATAGGGTAAGCAAAACAAATCGAAACGTCTGCGAACGGCTACTCATGGTTTATTTGGAGAACTGGGTCGTGGATAAGTGAATAGTAAGGAGAATGGAATGGCGTAACTACTAAAAATAAAACAAAGGGGTACTTACATGAGTCTCCTGGACAAACAAAACACAAGAAGGTTCTCAAGCTATTTAAAATAAATACGCGGCTTTGAAGAATCTTCCGCCTGGATGAGAGAAATGGCTCTTCCTTTCTAAGAAATTTCAAAAAGGGGTTAGAAACTTTTTTTAAAGAAATAGTATCTACTAAGTAAAAAATCTACTTTTTAAAGACAAAACGGTTAAGTGAAAAAATTAAATATTTATTCTTATTTTACCACAAATAATTAGAAATATAAATAATATCAATAAAATACAAAATATCAAAAACAAACTTATTACTGCTATCAGTTTTCAAACTCTTGAAGTTTTGAAAAACTTCAAGAGTCAAACTCTTGAAGTTTTGTTTTTGTTTTAAAAAAACAAAAACAACCCAATGTCAAAAAATAAAACTAGCTGTTATATGTCAATATTGAATTTTAAAACTGAGAATAATTAATATAACAGCTAGGCCACACCCTAAAACTTATAACCTTAAGTATTACAATTTCTTAAACTGTTATGAAAGAAATTATTTACAGAAAATGTCTATTTTTACTTTAGCACTCAACATAAAAAGTTACCTGGATTTCGCTTAAATTTCTTTAAAATTTCTGGGGTTAGGAACTGGACTTACACTGCAAACACAAACAAATACACCTCCAAATTGCGGACATATTCTGAAATGGCTTAGGACAAACAAAATGATGCTAGAAGTTGGGCACTGGACGCAAATTTTAAAATTCCGCTTCTTAAAAAACTGAAACACATGTGGGTATCTTTTAAAATTGTTGTAAATGCCGCAAATCTCTTAGATACTTAGAAACATAGAAACAGTGATTACTTTTTCAAAACTGACACATTACATTGAGTATAAATTATTTTTTTTAAACAAATTTGCCGGTTTTTTCCGACTAAACGCCCCGCCGTCTGCTCTCAAAAAACTCTTTCCAAAACCTTTACTGTAACTACACATTTAACTGCTACATACTACCAAACTTCACAATTTTCGATAACGAAAAAAAAAACAATAATGAAAAACTATTTCGACTACGATAAAATCTCGGACTAACACTAAAGCCAACTGCCTTTGACAGAGGTTCCACTGAGAGTGATGTAATTCTCTTTTAAAATGATTCGCCCAACTCGGTGTAAACAAAACAAAAACTCCTAAAGCAGCTTCGATTAAAAGAATAACGAGGAAATACACAAATGTGATATATAAACAAAATTTAAAATGTGTTTATTATCAATTCAATATTTTAAATATACAAGGTGATTTCAATATATACCAAAAATTTTAAAATGCTACAAATGTTGAATAATAAATCTCACAAGTTTTTTTGGAGCCAATTGTTAGGTCTCATCTAGCTTAGTCTCTCAGGTCTGAGAATGTCTTCTAGAGAAGTCAATCTGGAAAATGAGTTTGACTAAAGCAGATAAACCAAGATATTACCTAATCATATTTACTGTTTAAAAATAAAATACAAGATTGACATTTTAACATTAAATTAAAAATCTATCTAATTAGCCTTCTTCGGTCCATCTTTGGACATAGGCCTCCCCAATCCTTTTCCATTCTTCTCTGTCTGTCGCAACAGTCATCCATCTAGAGCCCACGTGCTTCTTGATATCATTTGCCCATCTCATTTGGGGCCTTCCTCTGCTTCGTTTATAGTCCCACGGTCTCCAACTTATAAGAATTTTGTTCCATCGGTCTTCTTTTTGTCTTATATTGTGTCCGGCAAATCTCCATTTCAATTTTGCAACTTCTTGTCTAACATCCCACACTTTTGTTTTCTCTCTTATCCACTCGTTTCTCTTCTTATCCATTAGTCTTATGTGCAACATTTGTCTTTCCGTTGCTCTTTGGGTTTTTATGATTTTGTCCATGTTTGCTTTTGTAAATGTCCACGTTTGGGAGCCATACGTAAGAACAGGGAGTACGCATTGATTATATCCTTTGGTCTTAAGAGGCTGTGGATATCTTTTGTTTTTAAGAATGTAGCTTAGTTTGCCAAATGCCGCCCATGCCAGTCTAACTCGTCTCTTGATCTTAGCTGTTTGGTTCTCTTTGTTAAGTTTTATAGTTTGACCAAGATATATATAATCCTTAACTTGTTCTATTTCATCTTGTGCGATTCTCATTGTGATGTCTTCATCTGTATTTGTTATAGTTTTGGTCTTGCTGTAATTCATATTAAGGCCTATCTTTCCAGCTTCTACGTCCAGTTCTTTCATCATTTCAAATAATTCATCTTTTTTATCGGTTATCAATACGATGTCATCAGCGTACCTTAGATGGTTCAAGCGTTGTCCACAAATTTTTATACCTTTTTTTTATACCTTTTTTTTATTAAAAATAGCAGAGCAAATACTACAGCTTTACAAAAATTTTAAAATAATACTTACGGCAAATATTGTTATCTTTAAGTAGATAAAAATGATTATTTGTTGGTGACTTCAAATGCTGGTTGAATGGATTGTAGAATGCAGTTAGTGCGGCTGCTAGCTCTAGATATTGTTTGAAATTATACTTTAGGGATATGTTAAGTTGTTATAGCAGCAGGCACATACTGCAGTATATTAGTCCCTCTGGTCAACCATGTAGTTTTAGAAAAAGTCTCTCCCGAGCAAGGGGAAAAGAATAAACATAAATCAGGTCAAAAAACTAAAATAATAAACCTTGTGTTTATCCATTATAACTTATATACTATAAAAATAACAATAACAATAAAAATTTCTTTTCATATGAAGATTTCAAATAATTACAATATGAAATAGCAAATTGGCAAGGATATAAATAAATATAATTATTAATAAATTACTTAATTAAATTATAATAACCCGGCAAGCTTTAAGGAGACAAGCTTGGCCTTGCAATTATAGATAGCAGGAAAATCTCAGTGTTGTGTTACGCTGACGATTTAATCCTGCTATCCGAATCGGCCAAAGATGGTACCAAACAGCTCCGGACATCAGTCGAATTCTTCGAGAAGAGAGGAATGACGATTAACGCTGGTAAGAGTGCAACTATTACGGTTATTATTAACCGTGTTAATACACACTCTTACTGTGTGACGCATTTGTTCTTCTCTGTCGGCAACTACAGGATTCGGCAGCTGTAATTAAGTGAGCTGGTTGGGTACCTAGGTCGTAGGTATAATGCACTAGGACAGACCAAGGTCGCCTTCAAAGAGTGCACACAGCTTGATCGTATTCATCGAGCGGGGTTCAAATCACGACAAAAACTGCTGGTACTTACCTGCCTACCTATCAAAAACATACCTGCTACCGAGATATATTGACAAGCTCCAGAGTCCCACCATCACGATGAAAAAGCTGAATAATATTGGATTATAGGACAAATTAATAAATAAATAAAGTTAAAAGAAACTGAAATAAAATAATTAATTTATGATTAATTAATTAATGAAAAAAAAACAAACAACGTTTGTTTGAAGTTTGTATCGTGACAGAATTATGCAATCTTAATACACGGAGAACTGAACATCTAACAATTTAACAATAATTTGGCCCTTGTATTTCGTTTATAGCAAATACAAAAGCCATTAATCTATTAGATGTATAATTGAGAATTACAGCTTCCAACTTCAGAATCTATCCACAATAACACAAATGAAACTTATTGTTGAACGGCCAATTTAATCTGTATATAGTTACCGGTTTACAAGCAAGTTACGTAATAGCGAACATACCCGAACGTCGGTCTTACTAATCCTTATTAACCAGTTCACCTAATAGCCAACCAATCACGTTTACCGTTAAACCAATCACGAAACGACATACGTAAAACTCTACTAATTACTTACGGGCTAATTCTCTCCTTCCCTTTTGTTTCAAGTTTTAATTAAATGGCTTAGAAGGATGGAGAGCTACTCGAATTTTAACCACAAGTGTGTTAGTGTGATAATTAAGACGGAATTAAAGAGGGCTCTCGCCCTTTATTGCTCTTTCTTATGACGAACATATTAGGAAGAGTATTAAGACATGTAACACTGATATGGGGGTTGTTTGGTTAATGGAACTAAATATAATTTACAATTTACTCGCACTGTTTAAATTATGCCTACGATAATGTACAACAATAATAAATAAATCAAAATGTAATTTTCACTTTATACTAATTAAATAATCACTGTTCAATCACAAATTATTATTTATGTGATTATTGTCTCAGTAATACAATATACACTCCGCCAAAAAGTATCGCATCACTTTTGTATTAAAAATAATTTAAAACATGGATTTTTACTGTTGTTTTTTTTTTGTTTTATAAGTACGTAACAAGTATTAAAAGAAAAATGCAGAATGTACGAAAAAGAAAGGTTTTATTTAATCTATTTCATAAATTAGAAGTAAGCGCACAAACAGCATTGAATAAAAAAAATAAAAATCAAAACTGATGATAATTTAGTAAGACTTATTGCCTCCTCTAGCTGTTATAACATGTAGACAACGTTGTAGCAAAGAATATAGACGCGTAGGCGTCACATTGCCTTCTGTAAAGATGGTCCCAAACATGTTCTATTGGATTTAAGTCCGGGCTGTGCGCTGGCCAATTCAAAACTTGTAAATTTACCTCTTGAAAGTACTCGGTAACGATTCTTGCGACGTGTGGGCGTACATTGTCATGCATTAAAATAAAGTCATTACCAATAAATAAGGCATAAGGAACAACATGCATCTTCAAAATTTCCTTATTGTACCTATCAGTAGTTAAGGATTCACCATCTAGCTGTAGCAATTCGGTTTGACCCTAACA
Organism: Diabrotica balteata; assembly: GCA_918026665.1. Taxonomy (NCBI): domain Eukaryota; kingdom Metazoa; phylum Arthropoda; class Insecta; order Coleoptera; family Chrysomelidae; genus Diabrotica; species Diabrotica balteata. Next base: position 112,220,980 of record OU898280.1, on the reverse strand, counting down.
GATATTCCTCCACAGGGCATAATAGATCCTAATCCAAAGTTTGTCGCCGGTCTTAGGTTGCATTAAAAATAACGCTCGCCATTTCGTCTACAAACTGGTTTTCTTTGATACGAAGTGTATAAACAAAATCTTGACTCGACCGTAAAGAGTATGTTACCCCAGTCGTCGATATTCCGGTTTACGTGCTCTCTTGCAAATGTTAGACCTGCTATACGGTGTTCCCTTGTAAGTCTCGGGGCAGTGGCAGCTACTCTGGCCCTAAGTCCAGACTGTCTTAAGATGTGCCTAACAGTTTCTGAAGACACACGTTATTGAAGTTGTCTTGCAGTCACATGTCTTGGACGCAAAGCCTGAAGGACTAAAAATCTATTGTCCACATGCGTAGTTGCTCTTGGCCCACCTTTTACAGCTCGTCTTTCATAAAGACCAGTCTCTCGGTACCTTACTACCACTCGTGATACTGTCGACTAATTAACACCCACTAAATTGGCCACATATCTCTGACTTCTTCCGTCTTCAATGAGGGACGTTCCATACTAAATATTTAATATGAAACTTTAAATTAAACGCAAACTGTATACTTTTTTCAAAAGCTCAATAAATACTGATAATATAAAAAACAGACAAAATAGCAATTAACATTTTTTTTCCTTAAACAATAAGCTGTATTTACAAATTTCTTTTTAATATTTATTCTAACCTTAATATTCTGAAGAGCCAGAAAGAAATAATTTAAATTAACCAAATGCTGTCAGAAACATTTTTAATTTTATAAGTGATGCGATACTTTTTTGGTGGACTATATTATAGAAATAAAAACGTATAATAACTATATTAGCAACATAAGGACGGGAACTCACAACCCAAATTGATTATTTATTGTTGTAAAATGTGGCAATCGGTTTCGGGCTTTGTAATCAGTGGCGTCCCCAGGGGGTGGTTTGGGGGGTTAAACCTCCCCAGGGCACTATTCCGAGACTGTTACTCAAAAATTTTAAGGCCTCAAAATAAAGGTAGCATAAAAAATAGCAGAAAAATAAATTTCGGTGCCCAATCAAAACCCCCTCTATAGGAAAATTCTAGGTACGCTACTGTTAACAAGTGATACTCCATCATGAGGCTCAGTAGCGCAGTAGTTTAAAGGCTTCAACGAATATCAGGGGTTGTTTAGAACTTGTAAAAACAAATCAAAATATGCTAGCATGTTGTTTTTTTATTTAAATGTAAGGCGCATCAACCTTTTTTGGATACATATATAAATTGATTTTGACATACATACATTTTCACATCCATAGATTTGTACAGCTGGTTCCTAAAAAGGCTGATACGACTCTTAAAGTGTATTTCGTAGAAAATTGGGCAGTATATCTCCAAAAATGGCTCCAAATAGGTACTAGCAAATAACTAAAAGCAAGAATTGTAACGAAATTAGAAGATCGTTGGTCACTATTTGCCGTAGCAAACCATGTTAACGTAAGCACAATAACAGTTTTTAATATAATTTTACAGATGAGAAGATTTTCAATCTTCTCATCAAACAACTTTTTTTCAAAAACGCCATTCAAACAATATTTATTAGCATCTTATATTGCTCCGATTGGCTTCACTATAGAAAGTTAATGTTTTAAAAAACTACATATTCATATGTATGTACAGTATTATTGTTGTTGGATATAACGAGATCCGCTTATAACGAGGTAATTAGTGTGCCATTTCAGTTCTCGTTATAGAGAGAGTCTACTGTAGTTGTTCTTTTTTAGATCCTTTTTTGCTATTTCTTTTCCTGATGTAATCATCGTTGCTGTAAGTATGTTGTCTATTTCATCTATATCTTTCTCATCACTGTCTAATTTTTGGGTAAATTGTTCTTTCAATAGGTCTTTGTATATCTCTTTATATTGCCCTAGTTTGTTTCTATCTACTAGATCGCAGTTTCTAATTATTTTTCTTTTTATTTCATAGTTATCGTCAATACTATTTTTTGCTCTGACCATCCTGTGATCGCTGTGACCTGTTGTGAATCTGTTAAGAGCTGTTACATCTTTAACGATATATCGTTCCTTGGACAGTATGTAGTCGATTTTATTTTTTGTGAATCCATCGTTGGGGCTTCTTTTTGTAAAAGGAGTTCATTGCGTATATATGCTTTTCTTCTAGGTAGTTCATCAAAGTAGCACCTCTATCATTTTTTTAACCATACCCAAAATCTCCTATTTGGCGAAAGCGCCAAGGTATAGGAATGAAATTCATCTAGAGAAATGGGAATGGTCACAGCCACCTTTACTTCCAAGCCATGAAGTAGAAATTTGCCAACAACGCGTGGTAGTCCGACCGTGGTTTGTTTTGTTTAATATTTCATATGGGAAGGCTTGTAAAGTTTGTTGAATTTAGTGTTTTTTTAACTTTATTCGAATGTTTTATTTGTAAATTGTATTTAAATCAATTAGAAAATATTAATATAAGTGAAATTTCATTAAATTTAGAACTTATAGAAGATTCTTAACGATAATTTAAAAGGCAAGTATAAATATAACCTACAAAATAAACTGAAAATAATAATACTTTTGCTTCTTGTTACAAAATATGTAAACTAAAAACAACAATAATAATACTTTTGTTTTTTGTTACAGATGCCCTGGCATTGTTGTGTACCTGGTAGCAAAACCAATTATGCCAGTATGTACTTTAAAAACGAAACAGGCAGAAAGTACGTTTTCGTTTTCCAAAGATCCCCAAAGAAGGTATACTGGGTTATGCTCTATTCATAGAGAAGGCTATACAATTACCAAATCTTCCGTAGTATGTGCCAAACATTTTCATGAAGATGATATTCAGCGGACTAAACAATAAGAAGATAAAGATGGAAATGTACACATTGAAAAGTTAATATTTCCCAAATTAAAAGGCAATGCAGTTCCTAATATATTTCCTGAAGTACCATCCTATGTAACTGTTCATCATACTAAAGAAAGAAGCAATCCCGAAGACATAAGAAACTTTTTGCATAAGAAGAGGGAACAAGAGATAACATAATTATGACAATTAGACTTAGACAATAATATCCCATTGAAAAACTGGACAAGTAAAATTACAAGTGACTGTGTATATTTCTATTTATTAAACATGAATCAGTTGGGACACAAGTGTGATAATATTTGTGTAATACGTAGTGTAATAGTTAGCAGTAATTTTAGTGTAATCCTCAATGTAGGTAAGAATAGATTAAGTAGTAATGATTTGAAATGGATTTTACAATATAGTAAATTAACAAGATGGTCACAATTAGAGAACTTACTTTCTCATTTAGATCTGCTTTTTAGATAAGTGATAACAAATTTGAGTATTACATTTAAAAATCTTTTGAGAATATAGGCTATTTTAAATCGATATACAAGTTATAAATGGTATGTTACATTCAACACATTTTTCATGTATACCTCTTTTAACTTGATCTACATATATGACAAAAAACTTATTCTTATTTAAAATTGCTACTTTTGTATACCTAAGTATGAAAATTCAACAAAAGTTATAAGTAAATAGTAAAATATTTAATTTTCAATTAGATTAATTTAGAACCATATTTATATTGTGTCTGATTTCTTAGGATGAATTTTTTAATCATAATAGTTACACCAAGTTTTTACTTAACAACAATATTGTGTTATTTATATGCTCAAGTACTTAATATTTAAAATTTCTAGAGATTCTTTACTGCATTTGATTGTAACATTAACTGTTTGACACTGTATTTTAAGTGCAATAAATTTTACTCTAGTGATTATTTTATTGATAATATAACCTAAATAATAATAAAACTTTATATATATTTATTAGATAAATATAAGGTTTTATCAATTTAATTTCCCTAAAAATATTTCTGTAATGAATTGAAGTTTTCAAAATATCAGTTTCCTAAAATTCAAATTAGTTCAAATTTTCTGGTACACCTTACAGCTGATTATCGGATTACCGACGTCATAGAATGCGGTGTTGCCTTTTTTACTTCATGGCTTGGAAGTAAAGGTGACTGTGGAATGGTATGACGTATTGACGGCAGGTTTGTTGGCAAGACTTATCTAAATATTCTAGAAAACATCATGTTTTCCAGTGTAGAATAGTTGTATCCAGAAAATAATTTTATCCTCTATCAAGATAATTGTCCTGTTCACACTACAAATATAATTAACCAGTGGCTCAACCAGTAATAAACCAGTGGCTAGAATGCAACAGGTTTGGGAAGAGTTATGTGAAGAAGACAATTTTATAGTTCCTTTCATGCAGATGGACCGAAGATTACAAGCTGTTATCAATGCTGATGGAGATATTACAAAATATTGATTTTGTTATTACATACCTAAATTTAGTATAGTTTTGGTCTTCCAGTCCCTCGCTTTCTTTCAAGAGTTTCTTGTTCCCTCCATTTTTTATTAATAGAAAAACTGTGGTTCTGCTTATGTTAAAATGTTCTAAAGTAAAACTATCAGAGGCAGTAACCTCTGATAGTGCCCAATTGTATTTTAATTTGATTACAATTCTTGCTTTAATATATTGCTATACAATTATCCTTTGACAATATATTCGAATCGAATGATTTCATAATACACGTTTATTCTCCTACAATAATTACTAAGGCAACATCTACCATAATTAATTCTATTGCCTCAGATTTTTCACCCCTTGATGTACACTTTACAAGTATTAATGCAGGATTATCTAATCATGAAGCAGTATATGCCAAGTTTCACACTCCCTCGAAAACCCAACGTTTAGGAAGGATTTTTTCCGCACAGATTCGCTGATTTTTTGGATAGGCTCGTCTGTATTTTCAATAAGGTATATTATTTAATTAAAATTAAGTCAAAACATCATTAACCCTGGACTACCAAAGGTATCCGCATATTAGCCAAAAATATGCGTTCACTTCTGTACATCTAGAAATTTACTACTAATGTCTTTGTTACTAAATATATCTCCAAGTACAAAGGAACCTGTCTAAAATTTATTCCTCCTCCTAATTGCCTTCTCTGTTGAGGTTGGCGATCACTATGGCAAATTTCTCTCTGTTCTGGGCGTGATGAATTAATTCATTTCCTCTTGTATGGGTTCAATATCTGATGTTTCGTAGCCAAGATTTTTTCTTTCGCCCTATGCCCCTTTTACCTTTAATCTTGCCTACTAATATAACCTGGAGCTCCTCATATTTTCTTTGGCGTATTATGTGTCCTAGATATTACATCTTTCTAATTTTGATAGTATTGACCAGATGAGGACGTGTGTTCATTACTTTCAGTACTTCTTCATTCGTAGTTCTGCTGGTCCAGCTTATTCTTAACATTCGGCGGTAGATCCACATTTCAAATGAATTTAATTTGTTGACGTCATACTATTTTAATGTCTCGGTTTCACAGCCATTTAATAATAGGGACCACACATAACACTTTAGGCCGTTATTAGACTAGGCAACTGGTGGCGCCACCAAGTTGCTCCACTAGTTACTCAGTGCAGCGTTACCAGACCTAGGGAATTTTCCCTATGCCTAGGGAATTTTGAGCCAGCTTAGGGAAAAAGGGATTTTTATTCAATTCTATGAAAAATCTAGGGAATTCTTAATGAATTAAGAATATTTTAGTAAGAATATTTTAAAAAATCAGTATTATGTATTAAACTTTCCAAAATTGCACATATATTATATTATCTACTTTTAAATCATACTATTCGTGGAATCACTAAATTCTTTTTATGTGATTTCCCGTCGGAAACTAGAGTGGTGAAATTTCACGAACTGCGAATTACGTCGGGGATCTACCTGGGCTAAAGTATGTATTGGCGTCGCCCATCGGGTAATTTTTGGTTTCTAGTTTGTCTTTCTCTAACTGTTTATGTCATTCCCCGTCGATGACTAGAGTGGTGGTATTTCACAAAGGGCGAATTACGTCAGGGATCCACCTGGACTAAAATATCTTAATACTTCGATATTCTTACCCTTCTTACCATAAATACAACTATAAAACACTTGTGCAGAAGGGGCAAAAATAATTATATTAAAAACATATGTGTACAAGCTAGATACTTGACTTTTCTTAAAAGTCAAGTATCTAGCGAGAGAATTCAAACCGCAAAGATCATCAAAGATAACAAGATCAGACGGACTCGCAGAGGTGTGGAAACAATATTGCGAGATACTATTTTCTAACAACGACCGAGACAATAATACAGAGAAAATAAGTTATGAAAAAGAACCTCAAATATTGAAATCAGAAATTGAGGTGGCATTAAAAGCTAAAATCCAGAAAGCAGAGGAGAGATGGAATAACAGCTAAAACACTAAAAGAAATGGGAGAATTAGGGACGGAAGTAATACTTAGAATTTGCAATGAGATTTGCGTTTATTCCCATATATAAAAAAAGGTTTACCGACAGCTGATTGCAGTAATTACCGCACAGTAGCATTCATATCACACGCGAACAAAGAACTTCTAACCATCATTAATGAAAGAATAAAATTAATTCCCTTACCACAAATTCCCCAAGAACAATGCGGATTCGTCCCAGGTAGAGAAACAAGAACATATTCTTAATATTCGTCAAATTATCGAAAAATCTCGAGATTGCTTTGTTGACTATTCCAAAGCCTTCGATACCGTAAAATGTAATAAAATGTGGCATACACTTAGTGAAATGAGTACTGCAGAACATCTTATCTATTTATTACAAAAACTATAGGTAAATACATATGCGTCAAGTTGTTGAGGAAAGTGGCAAGGTAAGGTGAAGCAACGATAGGAGGAAGAAAAATTAAAAACCTGCGTTATGCTGATGACACTGTTGTCGTCATCACCAGAAGAACTGGAACAAATTATGAATAGGCTAGGCACGGTGAGTACGGAATATAGTTTGAAAATAAATATGCAGAAAAGCAGTGATGATCATCGATAGAATCAGAAACAACCAAGCAGAGATAAAAAACATAGCAGGTTACGAAGTAGTCAGGCAATTTAATTACTTAGGCTTGTTTATTACTAACAGTGGAGGATGTGGAGACGCCGTAGGTGTCTACCCAGTGGGTCTACCGTAAAATGTTGCGCATACCATGGACCGCTTATCGCACAAATAACTTAATTCTAGCAGAACTTAACATAAAATTAGACTCATCACAATTATCAAACCAAATATACTGAGATATTTTGGACATATAACTAGAAGAAGAAAAGGCATAGAGCAAATGATAGTTGAAGGTAACGTAGGGGGTAAAAGATCCAGAGGAAGATCTTCAGTACGATGGTCGGACCAAATAAAAGAGATGACTGGTTATTCATTCTCCGAAGCAAAACAACACGCACAGGAAAGAAATAATTGGACAAAAATATTTAATAAAATTACATGTAAGGAGAAAAGATTGAGGCGGATTCTTACCTCACAAATTCACGAACAACAAATAATACCAATCGCACAGAATGAATGTTCATAACCAAAAGTCGTTATTTATTCTACAAACAATTAAAATACCAAAATTTCCAACTTTATATGTAACCAATAAACTCAAATTAGAAATGTTTGGAAAGGTTTTTAAAAATCCCGCTCATTCTGACGTCAGACTTAGGTGGTCCATTCTAGGCTAAATATGGTTGCCAAGTTGTTAGGGAAATCTAGGGAAATTTTGGCAAAAATTCTAGGGAATTAAAAAAAAATCATCTGGCAACCCTGACTCAGTGCGTCACCGGGCATGTAAGTATATGTGACCTATTAGATTACGGCAACTGGTCACCCGTCTGGTGACCGATTTCAGCCACCAGACGGGTAATATGATCTAGTGACGCCACTGAGCCGGGGCATTATGTTATATGCACCTTATTACACTAAAGCAACTAGTTGCGTCACCAATAATTCATTTGTATATAATCGAATAATATTTTTTCTATTTAATATAGTAATTAATTTAATAATATAAGTAATATAGCTATGTTGGAATATAGTTAATAATAATATAAATAATATTTATGCATGTATGTATATATTATTAGAAATAATTTTTAAATTTACAAAGAACTTTTTTTGTTGACATAAATATAGTCATAATTTAGGATTGAAAAAAGCTGACCATATTCACCTCAGAGCCTTTCAATTTTTTTGAAACTCTTTATGCCCTTTATAGGCATTGGAGGCATATTCTTCGTTTCTATTCTCTTCTATCCATTTCTCTTGGTCTTTCCAAAGTTCTTTTATCTATTTATTTATGTCTATAATGTGTTTATTTATGTATGTATGTGTCTGTTATAACGTGTTATCTTTTATATATATATATATATATATATATATATATATATATATATATATATATAAAGAAGTACGACCGTCAATCAATTATTCAATGAAGTAAGTTCCAAAAGAAATAAATCTTTTGGTCAAGAGGATATCGGTCAAAGGAGAAATAATAAAAAGAAATCACAGTTCCATTCCTATATTTGAAGACGTTTCGCTTATGGAATTTACATTCCTTTTATTGTTTCTCCTTTGACCGATATCCTCGTGACCAAAAGATTTATTTCTTTTGGAACTTACTTCATTGAAATCATGAATAGACACAACAACAAAAAACTCATTGTGCCAAAGACTATGATGTAGTACTTTAAAGTCCTTCCCCTTTTAAATTCAATGTTTGTTTCGTCCCTTCTAAGTGTTTTCTGTTTTTAGTGTGTTTAAATTATCCTTAAGTGTTTGTATTTTACCATTTTTTACCATTTTATTCTCTTGACCATTCCAATAATTAACACATTGCCAATAGAACTTTATCAAAGTAATTTGATAACTACAAGTTTGGAAATAATTGCACACCCACACAATTTTACATCAACACTTATTCATTGTCATAAATGTCACCTTCATAAAAACAATTTAAATAACACACATTTCAAAAATATATCTCTGGAATAAGTATAAATAACTTTTAATAACACAATAATATATTACACCACTTACATTTAACAAACAATCTCACACACATCTCAAATTCATTGGATCAAATCTACCTCCTCAAGAACTTCCCGTTTACTGTCAAACAACTGCAATAATAGTATTGAGTTCTCCATTCAACAATATACAGTAGTTTCAAACATGTTCTACCATCCATCTATTAATAGAGTACCGGCATCATTTGTTTAACTTTGTACCGAGACCTGAAGATGCTTTGCATATTGTAGAAAGCGAAACCGGTCGTCGGATAGTTAAATTAAATTGATTGTGAGTAAGTCTGATTTATTATTTCTTTACCTATTTACTTCATTGAATATATATATATATATATATATATATATATATATATATATATATATATGATCCGGTCTATAAATGTTGCCTTAGTCGTCTCTTTCTTCTTTTAACATACCTTTCGATTACATTGCCTACTTTGTTATTTTCCTTTGGAAAATTCTATTGATCAGTATCGGTTTAGTTTCGTTTTTTGAATTTTTGATATTAGCAATACCTCTTTTAGGTCACCTCAGATTTGCCCTTTAGCGGAATGCCTATTGTTATATTATTGACTCATTGTTTCAAACTTTGAAAACTCTGAAGGGTAATACCATTTATTTTTATGTTAGCTGTAACTTCTAAATAAATTGTTTAAAAATAACTAAAATAGGTACTGTTCAAATTGTCTGGGAAACTCTAAAAATTTTGCAAAAGAAACTGGGACCATAATAAATGATCTTCGAAATAAAACACAGCTCAAATATTTTCTATTCCAAACCCTGAAAATCTTAATAAATATTTTACTCTAAACGGTATATTTTTAGAGTGCCTAAAGACAACCATTATTATTCCTCTTCTATAGGCTATTGGCTTACTAAATATCGAGAGATTTATAAAAGTCTGACTTATGGTCTTGTTAAAAACTACATTTGATCACAAAGTCCGTTCGGCTTTTTATCTAATAAATGTACCAGTGATGCAATATCTTCTGTACTACATGAAGTATACTAAGCACTAAACAGTAATGTTTACACTACCATTGGATTTTGTGGTTATTGTCAAAGCTTTTGCTTGTGATAAAAAAACTAAATCTCTACGGAATTAGAGGTATTTTATTTGAGTTGGTCTCAATCTTACTTGAGGAATAGGAATCAGCTAGTTAGAGCAAATGATACTGACTCTAGTTACAAAAGCATTGTGGGTGGAGTACCTTAAGGTTTAAATGATAACATTACATATCTACTTAAATGACATTTTTGATTTTAATTTATTTGGGAGATATGGTAACCGCAACATTTTATAGACTGAATTCCCATTGTACAATTTTTAGTCACAAACAATTATTATTACAGTACTATCCATATTATAAGGTGGAAAAGTAGATGATTGAGAAACATCAATCAGGAACATGGTAAATTGATCTATAAAATGTAATTGATGGTACGTAGTCAGTTATTGTAATTCTGATATTAAGATCTATCTTATCATATATTGTTTAGTATATTGCAGTAGATACTACTTAAATGGTTGGTGTCTGCCTTATAATTCATAGATTCAGGAGTTTTATTAATGTGTACCATTTCAAGAAAATGACGATTTTATAATTATCAACTTGTTCCAAGATTTTTACATTATTAAAGTCAAAGTTATGCCCTGTCTTCAAGTGGTGGTCCACTAAGGCACAAGAGTTTTTTCGTATGGTGCAGTCACTTTTGTGTTGAGTCACACTTTGTTTGTCCCTGACAGAACAAATAGAGTTTTATTTCCCACAGACTTTGTAATTTATTTGAATTTTGCAATAGATTGTGTATTTTATTATCTTTTATTTTGTGATACTGAGTTTCCAGTCAACCTGGTACAATTTTACTAGTGGTTTTCCAAATCCCCTTAACCCTATTGGCTTACTAGGCCTACTAACTTACTAGGCTTACTAAAAATAATTATTCAACATTTTCACCTTGTATAAATAGGGTATATGTATAAATTAGTATTTTTATAATTTTTTATCATTTTTTAAGGAGCCTTCCTACTGATGGTTTTGATGTATTTTGTGTGTTGTATTTTTATCGATTTCGGTACACCTACTATTTCAGTACATAGACTTTTTTCAAATACGTTGTGATTGAATAAATTACCAAAACTACAAAATTCAAATAGAAATTGCGGCACGTAAAACCACAATAAACAATAATAATGTTAGTCAGTCATCAAGATGATATCAAATAATGTAACGTTACAATGAAGTGATTTATCGAAAGCAATATATGTAAATCCAAATCCTGATTTTAATCCACTTTATCAAGGGGATTTATCGAAGCCTGAAAAGAGGGAAATGGTTTAATTACCTGATTTAAAATCGATGATTATGGTTAGTAATTATTTGAAACGTTCTAGTGAAACTAAATTGGAAATCGATTATGAAGATATTACGTTTGCTTTTAAAGTGCAATAAGCGACGATTTAAACTGTTTAAGTAAATTGGCTGGATCGAGTCCAGATAGCAATTTCCATTTCATATTCAGAAAGCTCAGCTGGCCAGCAAATGTTCATGTTAATAAGAATCTAGGAGGAAAGGTATAAGGATAAAATTGTTCATAGATACATATAAAATAAAACTGGCTAATTAAAGACGTTTAAAAATTTGGAATAAAAAAATTAAACTAAACTAAAATCGCTTTGGAGAGATGTAGAACAAATATTTAAAATATGTGACGTACCAATAAATAAACTCAATGAATACAAGAAATTAAAAAACCAGAAAACATATTCTAAAATTCGAAAAATTAATTGCTGTTATCAGGCAAGGAATATAAAACGGAAATCTTTGAAAACAAATTGACGAACAATAAAGAACTCTGCCTCATGAGCTATAGGCTGAAAACAGATTAATAAAATCTCAGGATACTATACAGTTTAATAAAATATTTCAAATAATAATATATATATATATATAATATATATATATATATATATTATATATATATATATATATATCACATTTCAATGCATATGATCCTCATCACTTGTGAGTTGGAGAGTCATAATATTATTCTAGTATTCCTTTTCTAGATATGCGTATTATGCGAGGTTGTGATCTTAGGTTAAGTACTTCTTGGTATAGAAAAGAAATGGCTAGTAAGCGTGTTTTTTAATTATCACGCATGCCATGCGATGAGATACAAATACAACCTCGTACAAGCTCTTAGTTTTAGGGTTCATAGGTTGACACATCCTTCTCACCGAAGGGATTATCTTAGCCTTCTTAAGTCTGTTTTGTTACAGAATTCTTATCAATTATATGTAATTAATACATTTCAATTAAGTTTTAATTACAATAGTCATAATAAGTCCAGGGTCACTTACAATAAGTGGGACACAATAAGTACAGGGTCAACCTGATATCTCAGTAGGCACACCAGAAAATGACTCCCATAACGTTCCTTCTTCCCCTTTACGTTACTACTCTCCCCCTTATTTCCCTCATCTGACTGAGAAACTCGCAAAACTCCTAACATCTACACCAGTAACAATTGGAGTTAAAATGTCAGATCAGTTGGTAAACTTTTCTCTAAAACTAAAACCCCTTTAAACCCGTTCGAAAAGATCAATGTGGTTGATAACATCCCCTGTATAGATTGTAACCTATGTTACATTGGCCAGACTCGTAGATCCCTTAAAGGTCGACTTACTTCTCACAAGAGTGATATTAGATGCCAAAAACATTCCAGTGCCTTAGCACAACACATTCTTACGTCTGACCACCGACCAGATTATGAACATGTCAAAATTCTCTGCGCAGAAAGCAACCATTTCAAGAGAGGCTTCCTTGAAATGTGCCACATTTTGCTCAATCCCTTCAGCATGAATAAACGTACTGACATCGACAACTTCAGTTTATTTTACCATTCTCTTCTCTTCAATATCAAATGAGGAATTCTTCGACGTTCTTTTGTCATCCAGGCTGTTTCATATCCGATTCCTTTGATCATTTATTATCACATCCCAGCTACCTATCAACCTTCTTTTTATTCCCCACTAGTACTTACTCTTATATCCAACCTTATACATTTATACTGATTAATTCCTAATTCACATCTAAACGTTTGCTTATTTGACAATTTATATTTCCCTTCCGTGACTAATCGCCATAATAAATTTTAGATTCCAACCTTTCTTCACTACATATTAGCTAGCAAGACAAGACTTAGCCAAAATAGGCTGATAGAAAAAATTAAAGACATTTTACTCAAAACAAGTTGAAAAATAATAAAACGTAAAGTCCCTTATAATGCGCCAGGTGTGTTTCATAAGCGTATGAGCAAAGAATATAGACGCTTAAGCGCTTAAGCGTCTATATTCTTTGGTATGAGTATTAATACACTTTGTGTTCCCGCTCATACCTCGGGGTGTTGACTACAGACTGTATGGCTCGTCCAGCATACCATAGCATGGAGGGTAGTGTGTCATTTGTTTTAACGTAGACACTCAACTCAATGATCTGACCTAATAATTACAAATAATAATAAATATTTAATATTACGATCTTTTTCAATAATTTTTTAATTTAATTGATTATTCTTTACTCTCTTAATCATCCACCAACCATTAACTGATTGATGACGGAAATTAATCTATTTATTACATCAAAATCATATCTGTTCACTATATTAAATGCAGATGACTGTTCTTCAATAACACAAAAACAGCATATAGCATACAGCTAAGTACATGAATAGAAACGTCATGTACTTAACTGATTGTTATAAACATTAGGATGCGGTCCTGTGGTTATAAACCTTTGTTTAGGGTTGTGTATGCGTATGTGTATAAAGGGAGTACGTGTTAAAATCAACATTTCCGATATTAACTCCTTGTAAAGCTATACATATACGTTAATAGCTTGCAGGAGAGTGTTTGTATGCCAATTGACAAAATTCCAATCGACTCTAGTAATTACAAACTTGGAATATTGGAATGCCACAATAAACGTGATTCTCTGGTTATCACCGCTTACAAAGATCCATATTTGTACTTTGAACTATAATTATTAGGGATTGTTTAGATAATTTAATAAATGGTCTAAAACGCCATTATTATTATAATTGTTCGTCTGAAGTAAACAGGTGTATGAAGCTTATTGGATATTATTTGCAACTACGTCAGTTCTCTTATGTAGAAATTCTATTTTCTCTTTACCTTTCATTACCTAATTCAATTAAACTTACAATTATAAACAATGTAAATACATAAAGTACATACCTACTAATTAATCAGAAAAAACTTACGGAAATTTGTAAGTACTTCTTTGTAAGTACTTTTTAAATTATCTTTATTATAACTATTATAATACACACATATATATCTAATATAGACAATATAAATTTAGAACAACCTATCTTAAATTTGAAATTCTTACAATAATTAAATTAAATTAACAAAATTTGGTACCTTTTTATCACTAAATGCCAAAATGAAGCTGTTATCCAAAATAAAGGGCATAATCACCACTCAATATCTTCATTATCAGCCTCGGTTATCCTTGTTTTTGTGAAATTGCTTTTTCCAAATGTACCAGAATGTTTTAATTATCAGCTTCTACCAATTTAAAATTTTTTTCTTCTTAATAGCATTTATAAATGAGTAAAATATTCTTCTTTGCTTCTTACTTATAATCTTATTTTTTCTCCTTAATAATCTCTAATCACCATATAGATATTATAATTTTAACATACTTTCAAATACTATAAAACTTTGAATCACTGATTACTGCATACTGTACTGTATAATTAATACTTTAATATTGATCACTGTATACTATCTGCTTGTACTATTTACTGATGTACTGACTGAATGATTGACTGTTTATTGAATGCACTCTCTTACTGTAACTGTTAACTGCCCAACTGGAACTGTGTAACATTTTTTTTTATTATTAATATATTAAATATTTCTAATTCCTTTTACCCCTGTGCGATACGCCTATGATCGTGTATCGATTGCAAAATATTGTAGATACCCAGCTAAAATGGAATTCGATAATTAGGAATGGTTTTTAATCCTTCCGTCATAATATTTATTATGAAAAGAGTATAATGCGTTTTGGTATGCAGTTTCCTTCTCATAAATTGGTAATTTTCGTCGAAGGCCCGTTTCTTTTGACAATAACTTAATCCCAAGTATTGTCTGTTTCTTATGTCCAATTGTTAATACCGATTATTTTACCTCAAATTTTCCAATAGTCGTCAAGGCCTTACCTTCTGAGAAATACATACGACTGTCCGATGATTTTAAGTGGAAATATAGCTTCTTCTTCTTTTTGCTTGGATAGTTGGTAAAATTTTCAGGGAACGAATTCACTTGTTGGTGGGCCGTTGTTGAGTTAAGGCCAATATCTCGTGTTACGCTTTGCTTACTTTATTTCTTATCGTATCATCTTTGTGAATTATTTTCTAAGTGTGTATACACTTTATATTTGAGTTTTCTTTCCTTAGACCATATTAAATTATATATAGTTCTACACTACCTTTAATGGTTATTAAATTCAGTGTTTAGTACCAGGAAAGTATTAAATTCAGTGAATTAAGCTGCCTTGGTCAAGATCTACTGTAAGTAATTTTATCTACAATTATCTGGGCGAGTAATATGGTATGGTACCATATCACCTGCCATTATCTGGACGTATCATCTAAATCTTCACCTGAAGATTGCCGATTTTTGAATGTAATTGAACCATTCAAGAAATTTCTATAAATATTACCTATGAACATACAAGTCCCAGTTTTTTATTAAATAATAGTGCGAGATAGTTAATTGACTTAGCCAAGTGCGGTTTGGTTTATGTTTTCATTCTTGTAACCTTTTTGTTTTTTTTTTTGTAAATTTAGAGTTAAGTAATTTTTGCTATCTTTTGTATTTCCTATAATTTTTGTTCATTATCTTTCCTATGATATCTCGAGATACGCTAAACTATATTTGTATATGATTGCCTTATATATCTTGGTAAAGGTATTTTTTTATTACATTATTGCTTAATTCTATACATATATAACACCATTTCATAGTTGTGTATTTTTATTACCTGTGTTGCATTTAGCAGCATCACAATTTTGTGTTTAATACATTGTTATTGTTTTATGCATGTATTTTATATGTCGGCTCCTAACAAGTTCCCTGATAAAATAATAGTTCTGAACAATTACTATCTTTAAATATTACTATGCTTTTGAACTGTAGAAAGATCAGGCTGATTAAGTTTCGTAAGTAAGTAAGTGTAATACTTAATATATTTATTATTGGTTTATATATTGCGTTGACCAGATTTATTTGATAATTTACTGTTGGTATCTTTCCTTGGGTTTGATCTCTGAACCTAAATATCTTTTCTTATCTCTTTTCTTTTTGAAGGTTTTCTTAATTTTCTCCTTAACCCCAAAAAATTGAGTGGCGCCCTGTTTCTATCTTCTCTTATCTTTGGTAATTTTACCCATCTATCTTTTTGTTTATTTCTGTATCTTTTCTAATATCTCTTATCCTATCTTTACCTATTTCTTCCGTTGGATCCATTCCCGCTTCCAAAAGCTAGTTTCGAACCCACGACTCGCTCTCCACCAACCATCTGGCTACCGTCCGCAGTGTCTCCATTGGTTATCTTTCTAGCACCACCCAAAAAAGATTTCCGAGGTTACAACTGTCTTAATTAAAAACTGTTTTACTGTTGGACTTCTTATTTAACTAACTCCATACTGTCTTGAACTGTCTAATCCCAATTGTCTTAATTATTATATGTTTAATTCATACTGTCTAACTTAATACTGTGGTAATGAATCCTTGCTCCAAATTACATCGTATTTATATCTTTTCACCGTTCCCAAATATTCTAGCAATAAACCATGTTCGAATTTTCTATTTTCTAGTGGCCACCAGCATATTATTTGATTTTTCTGTGCTGCATTATACTTTAGAATGGTAAGTATATATTCCAAGGAGACATAATTTGAAGAGCTTAATTCCGAATTTATGACATTTTCCTTTGACATATTGTCGAAAAATTAAGCGTCCTCGGAAGGGTACCATTGTTCCGTATATACAGATATTTTCGTCAGGAAGGATAATTGCTTGAATTTTTTATTTATGGAATCAACCAGGAATCGAATTTTGCTGAGTCGGTCTCCTTCTTCGGAATGTTCATTGTTAGCGAAATGCCACGTTCTTAGAATATTTTCCAAGCGGTTTCGAGACATTCGATTTGTCGCTTCAGACCAATAAATTGTAGAATGTTTTCAAGAATCTGTGATTTTCGGTTTTTTGCCTAAACCCGTCCATAGCAGAAAACCCAAAAAAACAATACATTTCTGCGCGTCACTTCGGTCCATTTACTTAGTCTAGAATACGGCATGAGAGTCTTTTCTGTAATGGCTTGATTATAGTTTGTTCCGCATACAAATTGGTTTTGGTTACTATAGTATTTATTAGCTGCTCATCAAGATATATTTTATAGTAAGAAAATATATCTTCACCTTTCACATCTTGTACTTCTTTGACCAAACCAATGTCTCCATGAAAATCGAAGTCTTTGGGATCTCCAACATCTACGCCCCAATCCGACACAACATCTTGCTCAAAATTTATAGAACCATTTGTTTTGAAATCCTCAGATTCTAAAACAAAAAAAAAGGTTAGGAAAGTTTAGGAAAAGGTTAATTCATATTGCTAGTGTTATTGTTAGTCAGTAAAAAATTGCAGAAATCTTTGACGATTCATTCATACTAAAATCATTATAAGTAAAATTTTTTACTTTTTAATACTAAATTTTTATTACCTATTAAAAACAATCTTAAGTTTCGTTTTGGTGTACAACTTTGGTAAATAATAAAACTCTCTGGGTGATGATTTGGAATACTCGGTAAATATATATATATATATATATTATATATATATATATATATATATATATATATATATATATGTATATATATATATATATATATATTTATATATATATATATATATATTTATATATTTATATATATATATAGATATTTATATATTTATATATATATATATATATATATATATATATATATTAATATATATATATATATATATGTATATATATATATATATATATATATATATATATAAGCGAGGTTTCTACAGCCTCTACCGCCGTTTTGCATTTCGACCGCCATCGTTTTCTGTCCATCCATTCGTCTTCTTTGATGGCTCTATCTCTCATCTCTCATTATGTCTCGTACATTTTCTTTCCAGGCAACTGAAGGCCTTCCCCTTCTTTTTCTTTATTGTGGTATGTAATTTAAAATTTTCTTTGGTTATCTTTCTTTATTCATTCGCTTCACTTGACCATACCACACTAGTTGTCTCGTTTCAATTCTGTCTACACTGGAATATACAGTATTTGTCCTCCTTCTAATATCTTCATTCCTGATATGATCTTTTTTGGATACACCACACGCTCTCCTTAGAAAATCTATTTCTACTACTTCTATTATTTTTCTAACTTTTTTCGTGATCTGACAAACTTCTGCCCCATAATTCATAATAGGCTCTACCAAGGTTCTATAGATTGTCAATTTCGTTTCTTGTTTAATATCTTTAGACCATAGTAGAGAGTTTAGAATGTTAACTGCTTTTTTCCCTGCTGCGTTCTGTTTTCGATGTCTCTTTTGGTAGTGCCTTCTTTAGATATTATAGATCCGAGATATTTATATTCCTTGCATGTTTTTGTGTTTATAATTTCTAATTCTGGATCTTCGTCATCATCTCCTATTTTAAGATACTCTGTCTTTGACATATTTATATTGAGGCCCCATTTTTCATATTCTTTTTTTAGTTTTCTAAACATGTAGTCCACGTCTTCCTCATCATTCGCTACGACTACCTGATCATCTGCGAAAAATAAAGTTGTTAGATATTTAACATTGCCTATGTCTATTTCCATTTGGAATACTTGTTTCCTCCACTGCTCTAGCGATGATTGAATATATATTTTAAATAGGGTCGGAGATAGACAACATCCTTGTTTAAGCCTCTTTGTTATTGAAAATGATTCAGATATAAATTTTCCTACTTTAACGACACTTCTTGCATTTTTGTATATATTTGCGATAGCATCCACATACTCTCTACTAAGACCTACTTTCGTCAATGTTTGAAACAGTTTTTTCAAAGGTACCGTATCGTATGTCTTCTCTTAATCTACAAACGAAATCCATTTTGTTCTTCTATGTCTTCGTATTATGATTCTATTCTTTTTTTTATTATTCGACCGTACAAACTCCCCACTGAGCTGAGAACAGTTATTCCCCTATAACTAGACAATTTGCGTTTATCCCCTTTCTTGAATATTGAGCTGATGTATCCAATATTCCAATCATCAGGGATATTTTGTCCTTTTAAGCATTTGTTAAATAGTTGAACCAACATCTCATGTAATATTTTTGGTCCATACTTTATCAACTCAATTGGAATGTCTCCAGGTCCTGCTGCTTTACCGTTTTTCGATCTTTTGAGGGCATCGTTTAACTCTTCGGTTAATATCTCGCTTATTTGTGTGTGTTCGGATATTTCTTCCACTTCAATCTCTTGGAATTTACATCTATCCTATGTCAGTAAGATCTCATAATGGTGTTTTCAGTGTTTCAGATCTATTAACTGTAAGTTAGATTTTTCCTTTCCTTCCCTCCGGAGAGACTTTATCACCTTCCAATCTTGCCCAACTCTTGTTCCACCCATATACCTATCCACCTCTGCACATCTTCGATCCCACATCTCATTTTTACTTTTCACTACTTCTGTTTTTACATCTCGATTTAATTTTTGATATAACTCGTAATCTTTATCATTTCTCGTTGACATCCATTTCTGATAAGCAGTTTTCTTCTTGTTGACCAAAGTTTGCATATTTTCGGACCACCATTCTTGATTTTTTGTTTCATGTTTGTCTTTATAACCCAAAGCTTCACTTTCAGCCTCATGAATGCATTTTTAAAGTTGCTAGTATAATTCTTCCGCTGATATATTTTCTCGATCCACATTTTGTAATTTTGTGGCCAGTCGTAATTTGTAAAGAAATTTTGTTGAATCTTCTTTTAAGCTTTCTAGGATATATTTAGGAGATATTACTTCTTGTCCCTTTTCTATATTCTGAAACTGAGTGTTATTGTTTTTGCGATAGTTAACTATCACGTTGGCCATAAGTAAACGATGGTCGGATCCACATTCTGATCCACGGTATACCCTTACGTCAGTTGTTTTCAGTTGAGAAGTTTGACGTTGGATTACATAGTCGATTATCGAGCGCAGATTCCTAGTAGGTTGTATCTATGTAAATTTGTGTATGTCTCTATGTTGAAAAAATCCATTCATAATTTTGAAAGACATTGTTTCACAAAAATCTCTAAGACGCATTCCGTTGTCATTGGTTATTTGTTCCCCATATTTTCCTAGGACTCTGTTATTTTCTTCTCTCCCTACTCTGCCGTTTAGATCTCCTAATATAAAGATTTCACAGTTTTCTTTAATTTCAGAGCGTATTTCATTCATATTGTTGTAGAAATCGTCTTAACTTTCTGGATCTGCATCTTCATTTGGGGCATACATTCCGACAATTACGATGTTGTGCCCATTCTTTTTCATTTCCAGTATCAGCAGTTGTTCATTTACTTCAGTCCACGATTTAAAATTGTTTTTAAGATTTTTTCGAATGGCAATACAGACTCCTCTCTTAGATCTGTTATCTTTACTGACTCCACTGTAGATGTGTATATATTCTCCTATCTCTTCATTTCCTTTTCCCTTTTTCTTGGTCTCGGTGAGAATACATATATCTATTTTTCTTTCCGCTAATTATTTAAATACTTCTGCTTGTTTGGATCTAAGTCCTTGTACGTTCCATGTAGCCAATATCATTTTCCTTTTCCGTTGCATTAGTCGTCTTTGTTTTGATGCATCCTTTGTATTCCGAGGCTTTTGGTCGAAATTTTTAGCATTTATTTGTTTTGACAATGGATGAGTTGCTAAACCCATCGCCCCAACCCGGGTTTGGGACCGGCACTGGCATTTAGTGAGTTACTCAATCCACCCAGCACTTACCGTAGGCGCAGTTTACTTGGTAAATAAAATCTCAAATTTTATACAATATGTAAAAGAAACTACTAAAAGAAAAAATTACTAACCTCCAAGGTCCAGCTCCTCAATCCTACGTCTTTTTATACTGGGTTTACTGGAAGTCCATCTACTACTGCTAGCATTCGAGCTATCTTATTTGTACACAGGATGATTATCTGAGTCATTGTGATATGGATCCTCGATATCATCGCTCATATTTTCATCCCATAACCTCTGCAATATCTGTTGTTCTTTCTCGTAAGACATTATGCACAATAATTAACGTAAAGCACGTTGCGAATATTTCTTTACAATTGACCTTCTCGAGCTTACTGATCATCAAAATTTTCGTCAAGTCTAGTGATAACTTCCCTCTTAAATGCGTATATAAAAATATTCACGTGGCGCACAGATGCATTTTCCATTCTCTGGGCCGCGTGTATACTTTTGGCACACACACCAATAGAGACCGACCAATTAATCGGCTTCGGCATCGGCGTCGGCCACCTTCGGCCAATATTTAAACCTTCGGCCAAAATTCGGCTTCGGCCAAAACAAAGCCGAAGGTTTTGCCGAAGGTGACTATAGAAATAAAATAATCTCTGAACAATACGCTTCGGCGAGTCTTTGATAATTTGAATAATATTTACACACTATTTTCTACCCTCAACTAAAACGTTTTACAAACTTTCAGGTCAGGTAATAGTAGGTAGGATATAAATTTTAACAATAGGCCAAGATGTCTTAAAGATCTTCATTTGAATATTTCTCACGTAATAAAATTATGATAATAATTTTATTTTATTTGTTAAAACTCACGATTACTGGTGTTTTGAATAGATACCTAAATGGCAAAACATCGACCATCGATTATGAATGCAAATATTAAATATTTTACAACAGTTTAAGTTTATTCTCTCGTGGGTGCAGCTTTGCTAATAGTACTTATTCACCCGTGAAATATATATATTATAATTTACGTTGCAAAATCAGTTCAGGTTTTTGTTCTAGTGTTGTAAAAATAACTTTTGGTAAGTCTGTAATTTTTATTTTAATATAATTTTAGTAAATTCAAACGTTTTTAGATAATGTCAATAAAAAATCCAATTTGGGATTATTTTGAAAAAAGTGGCAACAAAGCTGCATGCAAACTATGTTCAAAGTCATCATCGCTTGGCAGTTTAATACCTAAAAAACAAACTATTACAAACATTAAAAATCATCTACAAAAAATCCATACAGAAGAATGGAAATCATTTTGTGACATTGAAATGGGAATAAAAGTTCGAAAATTGGAACATATGAAAACTCCACATGATGTTATACAACCAGTTTCTAGGACATTTCAGCCCAACCTACATCAAATAATGGAACTTAAGTCACCTGCTCTATGGCCTGATGATCATCCGATATCATCTAGGATTGATAAGGGTATTATGGACCTTATTATTGTCGACATGTTACCATACTCTATCGTTGAAGGAGAAGCTTTTCAGCGTTTAAATTTTGGAGATCCTAATGTTACTTCCAAATACAGAAAAAAAAACGGAAAAGTTTTTTAGAACTAGTTTAATGCCAGCTACCTATGACAGAGTTTGGAAAAAAGTATCAAATTTAGTTTCTAAAGCCGAATGGATAAGCTTTACGTCAGATATTTGGAGCAATCCTGCTAAAACCTGTTCTCTTTTGAGTTTTACAGCTCACTTTGTTCATGGTTCAAAACGTCTTAAAGTTATATTAGGCGCTAGTGTGCTTAATGATGACCACACTAGTATGTTTATTGCAAGTAAACTTAATGAAATAATTAAAAATTTTAAAATAGAAAACAAAATTCATATAGCTGTAACTGATAACGCAGCAAATATGGTCGCGGCTATTCGTATTACACAATTGACATCTCTAAGATGTGTGGTTCACTCATTACAACTTGTAATTCATGATTCTTTATTAAAACAGGAATTAATTGAAAACACAATTAAAAAATGTCGTAAAATTGTGGGGCATTTTCAAAGGAGTGAACAAGCATGCAGGTACCTGAGGCAGTTTCAACAAACTTGCAATTTGCCACAGCATATTTTAATTCAGGATGTGGAAACAAGATGGAATAGCACTTACCTAATGTTGGAGCGGCTATTCGAACAGAAAGTTGTAATAAATTTGTATATGGCTGAACGTGGTGGTATTGAAGTTCCCAGTTCAACAGAATGGGAATTGATCAACAATTTAATTTCAGTTTTAACTTGTTTTTACCAAGCGACGCTACATCTTTCAGCCGATTCTGCTTGTGTATCATTGGTTATCCCACTAATAAAAATGCTAAATGGTAAAGTTTCTGCGAAAGAGCAGGACTCTGAGGAGATAAGTTTATTAAAGCTACGACTTCGTGAATCATTAATTAAAAGATTCGCTAATATTACAAATTTGCCAGAATTGTCAATTGCGACTCTTCTAGATCCTCGCTTTAAATCAAAATATTTGACAGACGAGGAAGTAATTACATGTAAAGCAAGAATTTTAAAATTTCTACGTGAATCTGATAGCTTTAAGTTTAGTTATACAAATAAAGTTCCTATGGCTATCGCTTCAACATCATCATCTACAACTACACATGTAGAAGATCTAGAAAACAATAGTCTTTGGAATTCACATGATACTTTTGTCACAGCCGTTCTAGATACAACAAAAGAAATTCATAACGACAACGATCCCAATGCAGATTACCTAGATTCGTATTTACGAGAGGCTTTGCTTTTAAGAAGTGCCGACATATTTCATTATTGGGAATCAAGTCCCTATATTTCTTTAAAAACTGCAGCCAAAAAATTTCTATCGGCACCACCAACGAGTGTACCTAGTGAGCAGTTATTCAGCTCGGCTGGGCAACTATACGCTGACAGAAGAACTAATTTGTTAGGAGAAAACGCTGACAAGCTTCTTTTTCTTACGTATAATATTAGGATGTTTGATTTCGAATATTAACTACCAGATCCAGTAATCATAAATACTCACTTGCTTTAATGTTTTTTAATGTTATTTATTTTTATTATCGTTTCTATTACCATATAATGTATAAATATTTGACTTTTTTATCTCATAATTTTATATTTTTGTTTATCACTTATCAGTTAATAAAAATATGCACATTATTTAAATTATTAACATATAATAGGTAATAGGTATATTTTTAGTCACCTTCGGCTTCGGCCGAAGGTATCCTTCAGGCCGAACATCGGCATCGGCTTTGGCTTCGGCCAAAAAAATCACATTCGGTCGGTCTCTACACACCAAACACACATGTGCACTAATATTTTTTGTCAAAAATGGTGTTTATTATTTTAATTACGTAATTTAGAAATAGTTTAAAAAAAAAAGAAAGTCGTGGCCCAACGGAACTCTCCACTGATTTGGTCTGGCAGCCAAAGTGGTGAATCAAAATGAGAGAAAGGCGAAGATGGTATTGGTATGTTTAATATAAGGACAAGAACAATGACGACTAATAATCCATATAAAACGTTATTGAGTATAAATTTTGTTTTGAGTTATATAAAATGTTATTTTCTAAGAAATAAATATCGAGCTTGAACCAATCTTAATAATAATAACTAGCAAACAAGAAATAGACTTTACGACAAATAAAATATTAAATTCTCAAGAGGAAATATTTGATATTAGCTATTATATTTTTCCGAGTAGGTGAACTTTTATTATTGAAGTCCTATGACAAACATGTTCCTGACAAAACATTAAACTTAATTTATTTTTAGAACGGCCACCCGAAGCACTTGTATCGCTGCTTTTTGTGTTTACTTAACTATCGAAGTTGTAAGAAAAATATGGGATGACTTGTTAAAGAACGCGATAATAACATTTCAAAATTGTTAAGTTTATTTTTCTGTATTTTATGTATATAAAAGATTTTATTTACTGAATAGACATATCCATAAAAAGTTTTTGAAATAAAGATGTCGATTTCGAAAATGATTTAAGAACGATTTGAATGGCTGTTTTTTATATTATGGTGCTAGTATTTTCTATATTACACGCTATGAGTGCAATACTATCGTAAGTCAAAAATAATTATTTTCAGAGATATTCGGAAAAAATGTTTCATTTATAGCATTTAATATGAGTGCAAAACTATTGTAACTAAAAATTTAATTTTTATGGTATAATTCCCAAGTTAAGAGTTCCCAAGTTACTGTAATCTTCGAGTATAAACCTTAACGTTATTATACAAAACTATCACATTACAGATATCATAGCCTTACATCTAGAGTGTATTTTTATGTATGAGAGAGTAATAAAACAATAAATTATGTATGCAAATCCCTAAACTGTTGATACGGGTGACACAATGAAAAATAGATAGTTGTCAACAAGTTTACAGAAGTATATAAGAAAACAATTTTAAATTGACCACCAGGTATAAAGGTTGAAGCAGAATAGAATACAATAGTTTTGAGGGTTACTAATCCCTAAATAAGGTTGCCAGTGTCGGAGTGATGGCGGTTAACAGGTACTAATGAATTTGCAAAAAATGTAAGATGTTTATTTTATTGGTTATATATAACCAATAAAAGTTTAATAAGTACCTACCTATTTGCAAAATAAAGTTTAATTCTTTAGATAAAATAAAACGTTTTATTTTATCTGAAATGAGTGCATTCCACGAAGTAAGGGTTTCAACGATCAAACATTTAATTCTTTAATTCCAGGAATCTACGACAGTAATTGACTAGATAATTACCTTCTAAACTTATTCCACAGAAAATGTGATAGTGGGTTTTTCCATTTTGTAGGAAGGTCCAAGTGGCGTATTCAAAATTCTTAACAGTTCACTAAAAGTAGGTACTTCAGTTGCAAGGTGCAGTTTATTGTGTATAGTAGTGTTATGGAAAATTTGGAAGTGCCGTGTAAACGCCGAAAAATTGGTCCTTTAACAGTTAATGACAAACATTAATATTTAATTGTTTTAAATCATTTACAGACAAACGTTTATGTGAAAGTGTTGATGAGACCGTTGAGTTAGTTAGCAGTACACTTGGTGTTGGGAAATCTACGATTTACAGAGTTATTAAAGAAGAGAAATGTGGTAGTTTTCAAATGCCACGTAATGCTCCAAGGAAACCAAAATTTCAAATAGAATATCATTTTAAAGAAGGACTTCGACGGAAAGTGCATGAATTCTTCTTTAGACAAGAATTTCCAACATTGGATAAAGTTCTTGTCTCAGTTCGAGATGATAAGGATTACCCAGAAATGAGTCGAAGTACGTTATGGAAACTTTTAAAAGAAATAGGCTTCCGCTGGAAAAAGAATCCCAGAAAGTCTATTTTATTAGAAAGAAGCGATATTGTGATATGGAGAAGACATTTTCTAAGAACCATAAAGGAAATGAGAAACCAAAAAAGAAAAATATTTTATCTTGATGAAACATGGATCAACGAGGGTCATACACCAAATAAATTTTGGCAGGATGAAACTGTTACAAGTCAAAGGCACGCTTTTGTAAATAACTTATCTACTGGTTTAAACCCACCATCAGGAAAGGGACGCAGGCTGATAATAGTACACATTGGCAGTTCAGACGGTTTTGTTGAAGGTGATTTATTAATTTATGAATCAACTCGTACCGGTGACTACCATGAAGACATGAACGCTGATGTCTTTCAAGAATGGTTCGAACAAATGATAGATCTTCTTCCTAAGAACTGTGTAATAGTAATAAATAATGCAAGTTATCACTCCAGACTTATAGAAGGACTGTCCACAACCAAGTGGTTAAAAAAAGACTTGCAGAATTGGCTGAGTTTAAAAAATATTACGTACCATCCCGGATCTATAAGAAAGGAACTTTATTCGTTGTGTGCCCTTCATAAAGAAAAATTTTAAAAATGCGAAATTGATGAAATTGCCAAAAATCGTGGAATGACAGTACTTAGATCCCCACCATATCATTGTGAATTAAACCCGATTAAACTGGTATAGGCACAAATAAAGAGTGAAGTTTCAAGAAAAAATACCACTTTTAAAATTCATGACGTTAAACAGTTGTTTTTGGAGGCCGTAAATAATGTAAAACCTGAAAACTGGGAAAAGGCAGTAAATCACACTATTAAAGAAGAGGAAAAAATGTGGAAGCTGGACAATATTACTGATAAAATAATCGATAAAATAATCGCCAGTTATTATAAATCTTAGTTCTAAAAGTTCATCTTCTGAATCTGATTTGGATTTGTAACAAGTAGCTGTAAGTTTTATATTAATATTTTTATTCATCTATTTAACATACCTAAGACGGTTTTAAAAACTCTTTTTCTCTTTTGTAATTTTTAAAAATTAAAAAAAAAATGTGAATTTTTTAAAACCCTTTTTAATGTAGGCCAGTCAGTTCTTATATAGTGTGTGATAAAAGAGGTCACTTTTTTTTACATACACATAACACTTTATAACACTGAAATAATTCATTTATTTTTTACAATTATTCAAAGTAATTTTTCAATTAATCTTGAGCACGCCCATGGAGTGGTCGGAGATACCAGTTAAAATTATGCTAATTACTCTGTCGTTCATAAAAATAAACTATAATTGCCATACGCGGCGATAAATTTGGGTATCGTATATCAAAATGTGATAGTGTTACACCCACAATATTTATGAATAACGACAAAAATGCAATGAGATATTGCAACAAATAAATGTAGAACATGGTGAGTACCCTAGTGAAATGTTGAATAAACAGCAAACATACCAAGATCCAGTCACTAGAAGAGAATATTGTAGACTATAATATCGCAGAACAGTCAAATGAAGATCCGTTTTATACATCACCGGACAAAGACGAGACTTGGAGACCTAACAAAACACCACAAGTTGCAGAAGTGGGCATGAAGAAATCAGAAAGATTAGATGACGAAAATCGAAAATGTAGAGAAAGACCAAGAAAATCCGAAACATGGAAACGAAATATTAAAAAAAGTAAAAGAAATGAAGGTCATTTCTACATCTGGAAAGCTCGTAGTGTGTGTGTATGTGTAGAGTAATAATTGTCTTGATACTTAACAAAGTCGACGTCATTGTCTTTGCTAAGAGATGCTAATTGTATCCGAACGTCTGCGGTCCCTCCGGTGAGTACCGATCGCACATGGATAGAAATTATTTTCATTCATTAATTTTTAGTAAACAAAAATTTCCCTACCCAGATGGGATTCGAACTCACGACCTTTAGGTTTAAAGGTAGGCGCTCTTACCACTGAGCCACAGACGGGTTGAAAAAAAAATTAGATTGTAATGAGAAGTGCAGTTTTAAATGCCATTGAAATATTGACAATGCAAAACGCCAATTTAGGCAGGTTTAATAAGACAAGCCGAGGTAAAACCTTCAAATATTTTTTCAAACCGGAACCGGAATTAGTGAGATGATGTCAAGAACAGCTCAGAAGAAAGTGGCAGGTGAAGCGATTCCAAAACCTAAGAAAAGGAGAACCCATAACAAGTAAAAAAGGATTTCCAGATAAATTCAACAAGATATCAGAGATCACATTGAATCTATACCCACAGTACAATCACATCATTTAAGGTCTCAGACAAAAAAACATACTTTGAAGGAAATTTGAATTTTATTTATTTAGCGTATGGACTTTCATAGTACGACAAATATACAAATACAATAATATATACATATATATTAAATATATTATTCAAACACTATAGATAGAATGAATGACACTAAATATTAATGTCCTATTTACATAGCCATTCAATTGCTTCTGGGGAACATTCCGCAAAGTCCTGGAGGTTTCCACGGTAGGCACGATTCAAGCAGTCTGAAACACAATGGCTTATGGTCTGTCTAGATTGTCTGCAATCGCACTGTGGACTTTCTGCACGACCCTACCTGAACAGCAAATCAGCACATTCACCATGTCCGGTACGTATACGATTAAGCCTTACCCAAGTGGACCGGGGCAGATTTGATCCGATGAAATACTGAGTTGGGGTGGATATCTTAATATAGTCCGATTCTACTGTTGGCATCCATCTTGTTGTCCATTGCCTATGTATATCATAGGAATTACCAATTTTTCGGGCAGATCGTATTGGAGGATTTCTAGATCTCAGTCGCTGGTGCTCTTTTGAGATGTCTGGGATATCTTGATGTATTGGTAATTGTACGTTGGCTACAATTTTCTGGTACTCTTTCACTAATGCTGCTGTACGGCGTAGATCTGTTGGAGTAATATTGCTCAGAGTAGGCAACCATCTCACTGGCGTTGGTTTTATTGTTCCAGTGATTATTCTCATGGTTTGGTTAAGTTGGACATCGATTTTGCTTGTATGTGCACTATTTAGCCATACTGGTGCACAATATTCTGCCACGGAAAAAACCAAAGCTAGAGCAGAGGTCCGAAGTGTATCTGCAGAAGCACCCCAAGTTGTTCCAGCAAGTTTTGATATTAAGTTATTTCTTGTTCTTAGTTTACCGGCTACGTTTGTAAGATGACTTTTGAAGGTGAGTGTTCTATCAATTGTGACGCCTAGATATTTGGGGTTGTTGTTATGTTTGATAGCTGTATCATTTAGAGTTACATTGAGAGTATGGCCCGCAAGTCGATTCGATAGGTGAAAGAGACAGGTTTCAGTTTTGCTTTTGTTAGGACGTAAGCGCCAGTTCTTAAAATAGTTACTTAGTGTAGTTAAGTCCTTGTTTAGAGCTTGTTCTCCTGCTTCTTTACTATTATCTTGGAAGCCAATGGCCAGGTCGTCAGCATAAGCAAATTTTCTAATTTTGATTCAGATATATCTGCTGTATAAAGGTTCAATAATAAAGGAGCTAGCACTGAGCCTTGAGGTAAGCCGTTATTAAGTTTTCTAACGTTACTCTGTGCATCATACATATATACCTGAAACAGTCTGTTGGTCAGTAGATTGTTTATCAGCTGACAAGTTTTGAGGCAAGGTATGATTTTCATCAGCTTTTAAATAAGGCCCTCTTTCCACACAGTGTCATAGGCAGCCGTGAGATCTATAAATGTTATGGCAGATTTTTCGCGTCTTTCAAAGCCAGCTTTAATAAATGTAGTTAAGGACAGCACTTGGTCACAGCAACTTCGTCCTCTTCTAAATCTAGCCTGTTCAATTGGCACAGCATCCTCAATGGTGTTACATATTCGGTTATATAAAAGTCGTTCTAGTAATTTATAACAGCAACTGAGTAAGGCAATAGGCTGGTAACTTTCAGGCAGCTTGTTGTCTTTGCCAGGCTTCTGCACTGCGATAATTTTTGTTTTTTTGAATTCTGGGGATAGCACAGCTGTATTCACAATGTCGCTAAAGAATTTTTTGAGCCAGTGTCGTGTTTTTGTATTAGTGTGGACTATAAACTCAGGATACATTCGATCGAAGCCTGCTGCTTTCCCTGTTTTAGTTTGGTTAAGCGCTTCGTTTATTTCATCCAATGAGAAGAGTATTCTGATGTTGCGGGAGTATTTGCTTTAAGTTGTTTAAGAGCTCTTTTTACGGTAGATGTATAAGTTTTCTCAGATGGAGCTCGGGGGTTCTCAAATATTCTATTGGTTATTTTATTTGGCTCAATTGTTGATTTGTTTAAGTGTTGCGCTCTGCTTGCTTCGCCCAGTTTGCGGATCAGTCCCAATGCCTTTCAACTGGAACGTGGGAAATCGATATGTTCTACGTTAGACTTCCATTTATTAAGTCTTATTGAGTCCAGTGACTTCAGTAAGTTGTCACCAATTTCGGATCACAATCTTCTGATTTCAAAAATTCGTCATATAGTTTTTGGCTTTATTCCGTCCAGTCTGGGATGTACTCCTTTCGGAAATCTTGGGGGATATTTTTGTCGGCGATAGAGATAACCATTCCTAAAAAACGGTGATAATTGTTGGCCTTTGGGTCAATGAAGCGAATGCAGGTGTCCAGCTCTTTGGTGAATTCGGGCCAATTTCCCTTGTTAAAATTCCAACGGGGTCTCGGCGTGGATTCAACGATAGGAGTTTGTATGCCTAGTTTGATTATGACAGGTCGATGTTGGCTGTGAGGGAAACTGGGAAGTACAGTACAGCTTGGGAGTGGTTGCATCTGTGAGTTAGTGGAAACCCAGCATAGATCAGGGTTGTAGCCTTTGCGCCAGCTTCTAGAAAAGAAGGTAGTTTTATCTTTTAGACTATGGATAAGGTGAATATTATTTTATTCGACCCACTCCAGTAGTTTCTCCCCATTTTCATCACTGTTTTCATATCCCCATTTGTTGTGGTGACTGTTGTTGTGGTTTGTAGATGTTTTTTATGATTACGCCATTCACTTCTGTAGAGACTATGGACACATTATTTTCGCAGCTGCAGTCCGTCATCTTAGCATTTTGTATATTTAATTTGAATTTAAGCACTTTATATAAACTCTATGTGAAAATGTGCAATAAATAAGGAAAACCTGTTTCTAAATATTTTCATTATGCTGAAATTTTTAACTATGAATATATGGGCTTGTTTAATAAAAAAAAAATAGACCAATGCGGACTATGTGAAACATATAAAAATTCTTCGATAATCGAAAAACATGACATGCAACAAAGCTATGAAGTGCATCTTCGTAACAAAACAATTGCACGAGAAGAAGAAAAAAACGAGATACTGCTCTAGCCAAAGAAAACCCGAATCTTATGGTGGGAGTGTACGATATGCAAGCAGTTTTACCTACTCCGTACTCTTTGGTAAGTGACTTTTATTATAAAAGTTAACTTAAAACTATTAATTTACCATTTACTTATAAAATTTCAAGTCAAATCGGCTATTGTTATGTGTGGAATGAAACAATTGGAAAGCGAGGAGCTAACGAGATTGGCAGTTTTTTAATAAACACTTTAAAGAACAATGACACTACACTGATATCATGTTTTATTCAGACAATTGCTGCGGACAAAATAAAAATAAATTTATAGCAGCAACACACCTTTATTAAGTCAGTACTTTAGAAAATATAAATACCATCTCCTACAAATATTTAATTGCTGGTCATACCCAGAATGAGGACAACAACATGCATTCAGCAATAGAACGAAAAAAAATAGAATGTTAAAGGCAAATAACATTTATATACCTGCACAGTGGATACCAATTATTGCTCTGGCCAAAATTAGAGGGACACCCCATTTAGTAAACTGTTACTAGAGCAAAGAGAACAGAAGACAGAAAGCTAAACATACAAACAGGGCATGCAAACAATTTAAAAGAGTCTGATGATAACTGAACTCTGATGTAATATCTTATGCATGTTTTTGAAGTACATGCGCTAAATAGGTGCAATAACTGCGTATAAAAAAATGTATAGATGGACAAAAAGACAATTTTTTATCCAGAGAAAAAACAACAGTTCAATAGACGTTTTTTCTATCGTCTTAAAATTAAGTATAATTATTATTGAATGGAATCTCTAGTGAAACCAAAGAGACCCTAAAGTATCAAAATCATAAATTCGAATAAAAAATATTAAAATATTTAAGTAAACGAAGCTGAATATGGAAAAAAACAAAACTACCAGAAAGAGTAAAAATAGGAACCAGCGGAGAGAAAAGTAAATTGAACTAATATGGACACATAACCAGAATGGACGAGGAAAGTAATACAGGTCAAAAGACAAAGAATAAAGACTGTAAAGGGTAGACCTGTAAAGGGTGGATGTAATGAAATCAGAGAATGGGGATTAGGGGATTGAGAATAGATGAAGGAAATGAGCAAGATACCTGAAGGGAAGAAATATTATTTATTTATTCTTTGTGAATTAATCCCTTTTTATACTCGCTTTGTGACCAAGCCATTCTTTAAATTTTATTAAGTATCTTTGTTTTATTGTCCATGTATTTCGATTAATTATATTTTTTATTTCTTGTTCTATTTGTTGCATGGTGCCCAGACTTATTTTAAATTTAATCTAACGATATATATACAAATTATTCAAATACTTTTTCTTCGTATTTATTTTTAGCTTTTTGTTTGTTATGCTCGTTTTCAGTCAATATTTTTACTCTTGCTACACACTTATTTTTGTATTATTATTATTGCCTTATAGAACTTATATGCAATAAATCAAGTATTTACATATTTAAATGATGTCTGTACTCCAATCCAATTTTTTCCATATCAGTTTCCAAGACGTAACATAAATTATCTAACAAATAACGTTTTATGGCTTAAGCCTACATCATTTTAGATTATCACCTTGTATAAAGTTAATATATAATAAAGTTGTAATGTATAAATATTATCGCTTAACGCTATAAAAGCAGTTTAAAAGCAACACTGCCTGTTTTTTTATTGTACACGAAGCCCACTTGATGGTATATAATGAAGACGCATACTGATGAACATATCCATTTTTATGGCTTCTGGCTTGTTAAATGGTTTTTAAATTTTCTTAAAATATGCGCTTCATGTATAAATAGCTTTAAGATATCTACACTGCTAAAATGTTTAAACAAAAATACCTGTAATATAAGAAATTCAATCAAAAATGGGTCAAAAAACCATTTTTATTTTTTAAGATTTTTTTTACTATCCTGTACAGTGTGTATAAGGAAGTGTTGCATTGAAACATGATTATTCTATTACGATTCAGAACAATATGTCTTTAGAAAATATGGAAAGATAATTAAATGTACTACAATTAAAATACTTTAAAAATCTTAGAAAAAATATACAATTAAAGAAGCTTGTATAATTGTATTAAATAATAATAATAATTATAATAAATTATAATAAACATTTTGCGCTTCTATTACAAGGTGACGAACCTCGGTCGAGAAACGATCGGCTATAGACAACAACTGTATGCCGAATTTTGCAGGGAGTATCCAGAGATTGAAGTATCTGAACAGCGAATAGCAGATCAAATCCAGGTAATTATAAGAAATAATCTTATCCCAGAGGCTAGACGCGCTACCATTAGAAGCGAAGTCGAACGGGAGATTCATAACCAAGAGCTAGTTGTGGATCAAGACCATAATGAAATCCCAAATGAGCAGATTCCTGAACCCCTTATACAAGACACTCAACCTGTTAATACCAAGCAGGACAACAACGAGTTGCACAATAGCTTGGTAAGAGAAATGGCACGTGCCATACAAGAGTTTAATGGTACAAACCCACTTAGCAGACCACCGCTACCAAAAATAAACTCTTGTAAGAAACTAGGTGCGCTGTAATAAATTATGAACACTGAAGTCCTATCCAATTATATCGTGGAAGCACATACATTAGAATATTTGCATATGCTGATTTACTGTGCAGCAACAGCAATTGCTAATGTTATGGGCATTAAGATCAGAACACGACGGGGAACTAATATCGGAAGGACTGAAAACAGAATTGCACCCTGGGAAAAAAGACTTCTTCTTCAGCCTGTGTTCGTCCACTGCTGGACATAGGCCTCTTCCATTTGCTTCCATCGATTTCTACTTTTGGCAATTCTCATCCACTGCTTGCCCGCGACTTGTTTGATATCGTCTGTCCACCTCTTCTGCGGTCTGCCTACTCCTCGCCTGTTCTCTCTTGGTCTCCAGTTTGTTAATCTTTGTGTCCATTTTTCGGGATTATCTCGGGCAACGTGTCCGATCCATTGCCACTTGAGCCTTGCAATACGTTCTGAGACATCAGTAATTTTTGTTCTTCCACGAATGACGTTATTTCGAATCCTGTCTCTCAAACTAATCCCTAGCATGGCCCTCTCCATTGCTCTTTGGGTTGTACTGAGCTGCTCTAAGGTTTTCTTTGTGAAGGCCATGGTCTCCAGTCCATATGTAGTTACAGGCAAGATACATTTGTCATAAACTCTACGTTTTAGACACATTGGTATATCTTTATTCTTCAAAATAAAGCTTAATTTGCCGAAAGCTCCCCAAGACAGTTGTATGCGTCTTTTTATTTCGGCTATTTGATTTTCTTTGCCGATTTTAATGGTATGTCCAAGATATATATAGTGGTCTACATTTTCAAGACTGGCGTTGTCAATAACAAGATTAGTTTGTAAATTACTCATTATTTTTGTTTTCTGAAGGTTCATTTTGAAACCTATTTTTTATTTTTTTATTATAAAAAAATAAAATAGAGAAGGCTTTCTATAGGAAACTAAATTCCACTGTAGAAAATGTAAATAAATCCTACCCAAGCCAAGAAGAAATTCATGAGTTTTGGGGAAATCAACTTTCGATGCCAGCTACCCATAACAACAATGCTGGATGGATTGAAGACACGGAGAACAATTGTCAACACTATAGGAATATTCCTTATGAACCTTTCACCACTGAAGAAGTCTTGAACATCATCAAAGAGCTTCATAACTGGAAATCTCCTGGATCAGACGGAGTTCAAAACTTCTGGTTAAAAAAGTTTTGGAGTGTTCATGAGCTTTTAACAGTATTTATTAATGATATTATTTCTAATTTACAGGAAATACCATCATTTCTTACTCAGGGAACCACTTATCTAATACCAAAGGATCAAAATAACACCCAAGATCCAGCCAAGTACCGCCCAATTACTTGTCTTCCAACTTTGTACAAATTGGTCACATCCAGTGTGGCCCGGCGTATCTACCAACACTGTGCTCTGAACAATATCATAGAGCCCCAACAGAAAGGATGCGCTAAGGGCTCCATGGGATGCAAAGAACAACTTATTATCGACTCAGTCATTTCTAACCAGGCATACACCAAAAAACGAAACCTGTTTACTGCCTTCATTGACTACAAGAAGGCTTTTGACTCAGTGCCGCATGAATGGCTTATAGATATATTGAAAATATATAAAGCCGATGATAATCTCGTGACCTTTTTGAAGCATATAATGACAAAGTGGAAGACTAAAATTCACCTTCAAATACCTGGTGAAACCAATATCGAAACTGAAGATATCGCTATTAACCGGGGTCTTTTCAGGGGGACTCGTTAAGTCCACTTTGGTTCTGCCTAGCGATGAACCCACTATCTCAACTACTGAACTCCACTGACTCAGGATTTAGCATCAAAAATAACAACACTGTTGTGGCGAAGCTTAATCATCTGTTGTATATGGATGATTTGAAACTAATGGCTTCCACTCGAAATCACTTAGATCAGATGCTAAAAACTGTAGAAACTTTCTCAAATGATATCAGTATGCATTTTGGACTAGACAAGTGCCGTATACTAAATATAGTCAGAGGAAAGGTTCAGCCCGGAGGTTTCGATATGCAAGATGGCCAAAAGAGGCGCGGAAAATTGACCATAAACAGATGAAAACTGAACTAACTTCGGAGTTCGTGCGAAGAATAAGACAACTAAATCGGTCATATCTTAATAGTAAAAATTTGTTTAAGGCAATAAATACGTACGCCTGTTCCGCGCTGAGCTACTCATTTGGTATTATAAAGTTGTCAAAAACGGATATAGAGGGTCTTCAGCGGAAAGTAAGAACACTTCTCACAAAGGCACAAAAACATCATCCACGCAGTGCAGTAGAGAGAACAACATTACCGCGGTATCAAGGAGGAAGAGGACTTATGGATATAGGTGAGCAATTAGATAAACAAATTGCTAATTTAAGATCTTATTTTCAGGTACAGGCTGAGACATCTACTTTACATCGAGCAATTTGCGCAGTAGATGACACAACGCCGCTTAAACTGAGGGAACAAGAAATGCGCACAAACCATCTGACTAAGCATGAAAAAATGCGCACCTGGATGAGTAAACCTCTGCATGGGCGACATCTCAATGAGATCAACCAAGAATATGTCGACAATACAGCGTCAAACTATTGGTTGACATCAGGAAAGATGTTTCCCGAGACTGAAGGTTTCCTACTTGCCATTCAGGATCAGGTTATTCCAACTAAAAATTACCTGAAATATATCGTTAAAGATCCTCAAGTCCAAAATGACAAATGCCGATATGGATGCCAAGCCCAAGAAACCATCCAACATCTTACCAGTGGCTGCCAGGCATTTGTCGGTACTGATTATAAAGAACGCCATGACTCAGTAGGAAAGATTATCCACCAAGAACTAGCTGACAAACTGGGACTTCTCCAAACCGACCATCTTTCTTATTATCAATATGTCCCTGACAGAATGCTTGAAAATGACAACTACAAGCTATACTGGGACCGCACTGTGCTCACAGACCAACCACTGGCCCATAATAGACCGGATCTCATACTAGTGAATAAAATTCCCAGGCAAACAACACTTATTGATGTAGCGATACCTAACACTAACAATTTGCTTGTTAAATACAACGAAAAGATCGCCAAGTATAGAGATCTAGAAATACAAATCAAGAGACAATGGAGAATGGAAAGTACCCAGACAGTACCTATTGTTCTATCTACTACTGGTGTTATTCCCAAAAACCTCCTAGCGAACATAAAACAGCTGGGTCTAAATGAACATCTTTATAAGGCCATGCAGAAAGCTGTACTCCTCGCGACCTCCAGATGTGTACGAAAATTTCTGGGAGATACTCCGACATACCAAGTCACCTAGGGCTCGATAACACGAAAGAGTCCCACCAGAGCTCAATCCTTTTGATACCGTAGGTATCTGGGATGAGTGAATTTTCCCCTTAGAGGGAGTGTAAGCCGTATGGCTAAATCTGGGATAGATTATGGAATATATTCGAGGAACAACCAGTAGAAAAGTAATCAGAAGAGCTGAAGAAATAATGCTAACCACCGCAAGACACTCACAATCATCATCATCATCAATGGTGCTACAGCTCTATGAAAGAGCCTCGACCTTCCCAAGTCTATTACGCCAGGCAGTCCTATCCATTGCCAACCGTTCTCAGTTTGCTGCGCCTATCTTTCTACCATCCTCATCTACACCATCCTTCCATCTGAGTTTTGGCCTACCCCTTTTTCTGCTTCCCACGGGTTGTGACATAAGGATTCTTCTAGGAGGGTAGTTCTGCTGTGATCTTGCTAGATGTCCTGCCCATCTTAGTCTTCCTATTCTTATACGAGATACTACGTCTTTACCACCAAATATTTGTTTATATCTGTGGCATACCTCGTAGTTGTATCTCCTCCTCCAAACACCATTCTCACAGATGCCACCAAATATTCCTCTCAGGATCCTTCGTTCAAATATAAGCAAAAGGTCTTCGTCTTCCTTGGAGATGGTCCATGTCTCCGATCCATATTTCATAAGACACTCACAATACAATCAAGAAA
The DNA here is from genome assembly GCA_918026665.1 of Diabrotica balteata. Classification (NCBI taxonomy): domain Eukaryota; kingdom Metazoa; phylum Arthropoda; class Insecta; order Coleoptera; family Chrysomelidae; genus Diabrotica; species Diabrotica balteata. Next base: position 112,182,662 of record OU898280.1, on the reverse strand, counting down.
ATAACACAGTACAGCAGTGCCTGGATACATTAAAACAAAAACTTTCCGTTTACTCAGACCGACTTAGGGGATACAAAATTAGTAACAAACGAAAATCCGCCAATATGCTTTTTGAAAATGCCAAGAAGACGTTCTATCGGAAACTCAATTCTTCTGCAGAAAATGCCAATAAATCTTACCCGAGCCGAGAAGAAATCTATGAGTTTTGGGGGAATCAACTTTTCACACCAGCTGCTCTTAACATCAATGCTGGATGGATCGAAGATACGGCGCACAACTGCCAACACTACGTTATTGCTCCCTACGAACCCTTCACTACTGAAGAAGTTTTAAATATTATCAAAGAGCTTCATAACTGGAAATCTCATGTACGAGATGGCGTTCAGAACTTCTGGCTTAAAAAGTTCCGTGGTATTTATGACTGCTTATCAATAATAATTAATCACACTATTTCTAATCCGCAGGAAATACCATCTTTCCTAACCCAGGGAACAACTTATTTAATTTCCAAAGATCAAAGTAATACCCAAGATCCAACCAAGTACCACACAATTACTTGTCTTCCAATTCTGTATAATTTGGTCATATTCTGTGTAGCCTCAACAGAAAGGATGCGCTAAGGGTTCCGCTTAGCTACTCTTTGGTATCGTTAAGTGGTCAAAAACGGATATAGAAAATCTTAAGCGAAAAGTACGAACACACCTTATAAAGGCACAAAAACACCATCCTCGAAGTGCAGGAGAAATAATGACATTACCGCGGGATTAAGGAGGACAAGGATTTATGGATATAAGCGAAAAATTAAAAAAAAACAGATTACTAATTTAAGAACTTATTTGACAGGTGACTTCGGAAATCCAAAGTGGAAATTGAAACGTCAATAAACATATTTTAACCTTTAATTGTGGCTTATTCTTATTTAAATATTAATTACGTTCCTGAGAGTGTACTTGAGAATGACAACTACAGGCTATACTGGGACCACACGGTGCTCACAGACTAAACAGTGGCACATAATAGACTAGAGCTCATACTAGTTAATAAACTAAAGAGACAAACAATGTTAATTGATGTAGCGATACTCAACAACAATAATCTTAGTGTTAAACAGAATGAAAAAGCGCCAAGTACAGGGATCTAGAAACTCAAATACAAAGACAGTGGAAAATAGAAAGTACCCAGACAATGCGTATTATTATCTCTACTGCTGGAGTCATTCCGAAGAACCCCCTAGAAAACATAAAAAAGCTAGGTCTGAATGAACATCTCTATAAAACCATGCAAAAAGCTGTACTACTCTCAACTGGGAGACACTCCAGCATATCAACTACTCTAGGGCTCGATAACACGGAAAGAGTCCCACCAGAGCTCAATACTTTTGATACCGTAGCTATCTGGGATGAGTGAATTTTCCCCTTAGAGGGAGTGTGAGTCGTATGGCTAAATCTGTAATAAATGACAATTTACAATTATTCAAATGTTTATGTATAGTACCTGTGTACGGTACCTGTGCTGATAAATTATTGCTTCTTCTCAGTGCTCTAGACTGTCTAAAATCATTGAACTGATCGGACAACGTCTATTTACATTGGGAGTGAATGCAAGCATGCTTACACAAGCAAGTGTTATGTGCTTACACAAGCACAGTGGTTATACTGACACTAAGCTATGTGTCAGCACGCCGAATCTTTTTTGCTCTCTTAATGAAGAAAGATATCTACATGACCGTATTAGTTAAAATACGTAAAGAAATACACACTTAAATTAAAGGATTGAAAAAGAAATTAAAGAATTAAAGAAAAAGAATAAGAATTAAAGAAGTAAAGGAAATAATAAAAAATAATTTATAAGACATAATGATAGAAAAAATATGTGTGGAGGGATGGAACATTCCCACTCATCAAAATACATATTTTCATTTTTAGTCAATATACGGCAGAGGACATAGCTTCACTAAAAGTCGCCTAAGTTCACCTTTCGTGATTCGTACGATAGCTATGGAAGCAATACCATCTTTACCGAAAATTAATTTGACCCATTTGCCACTGTAGGGGAATCTTGGTCTGATTACGAATTAGTATGAGTTTACCTATATTTGGATTACCTATATTATTACTTCCTGCGTTGATAAAGAGTAGAAGATAGAGAAGATTAAGAATAAAGAGTCTACTCTATCTTCGCCAAAAGTTTTCGGTTATTCGGACATAATCTTTAAAGGTTGTGTTCGCCTATGACTCTAGACCAATGTGTTTTTACGCTTTTTATACCAGCTTCGAACAATTCACCAAAATGGGAAGCTGCATGAGGACTTAAATGACATATAATGACATGGTTTTTATTAAAATTTGACTCTATTGTCTTCTAGGTACGATTTTGTACCTAGAAAATTTATTTTAGAATCAGAATAGACAATAGTAGACGTGTTACAAAACGTCTTAAATAAAATCATTGTAATGCAGATCGTAGATTATCTTTAAAGTTTCTGTTCGCTTATGGCTCTAGATACGTGTGTTTTTACACTTTTTATACCAGATTCAAACAATCCACCAAAATAAAAAACTTTATGAGTTAAATGCCATGTAATGATGTCGTTTTTATTAAAATACGACTTGTGTCTTCTAGATAGGATTTTGCGCCTACATAGTTCTTTCTGCGATCAAAATAGACAACACAGCAACGTCCTCGATGTACTATAAAGCGTTCAAACGAGGCTAAAACTGCCTCTGTACTAAGTTCAGATACCAATTCTAAATTCAACTTTGCTTTAGTGGCAGAGCAAACAACCAGCTAAATATAGGCTTTGGTTTGCTTAGGATTTTTAAACTTATTGACGCGTACCAGACAAGGACCGCCAAAGTCGATTTCAACTCAAGAAAGTGGTTTAACCTTGGATATTTCTTAGTCAGGAAGAGACTCTATAAGTGGCTGATAATTTTAAGTTTTTAGTCTCTAATAGGAAAGAAATCTTAAAAGAACACTACAAATAATACGTTTGGACGAAATTATGTAAGTCTTTTGACAAGGCGGAGTGCATACCTTGAATGTCTGCATGTATATGTGCAATATGAACTTCCAAAATAAGCAATTTGATATAATTTGGAAGGTATCAGAAGAGGAAGGCGTATGCCACAAGCAAATTCTAATTGGCTTAGTTTTCTGTTCATTCTTAGGAGATCATGTGAATCAAAGACAAGATTAAATTTTTTCAAATATTTGAATTTTACAGAATTACCCTTGATTTGTTTTGTTTGGTCCTAGAAATATCTTTGTTCCAATAATCGAATTAGTTGATTAGTGGCATTACTTTGCTCCTCAATAGAAAGTCATCCAAATATTCGTTGATTGGCTGATTTTGAGGTTTGAGGTTGAGGTTTTAAGGTTAAAAATATTCTTTTTAGGTAGGAGTATTTAGGAACACCTCAGGGAAAACTCCACATGATCTGTAACCAGTAGTACTATTTATTGAAGAAGGAATTCTCCAGTGTTTGGAAGCAACACTATCTGAAATGCAAGAAATTCGGGTATTTACGAAGGATTTTCATTTATAAAGTTGTGAATTAATTTAATAAAGAAGGATAACAGTCGAATCTGACCGTGCGTAAATTCTTCTAAAGGTGGTTGTAAGATTTTACAGTAAAAAAGATATAAATTTACTAAGAATTAGTGCGGTATTGAGCTCAAGACGAGGAATAGTTTGCACTCTGGTAGAGGTCACTATTGTTTGAGCTAACAGAAAACAATTTTTGATGACTACTGCATCATAAAAACACGAGCGAATGTAACAGCAGAAGATCCAGCCAGGTAAAAAGGCGTCGCAAAACCCATTAAGCTCACATAAAAGAATTCTATTTAAAAGAATATGACGAGGTATAAAAAATTTAGATAGTATAGGTAATCCAATTTTAAATTATTTCCATCTTGAAGTAATCTTAAAATGTAAAGTTGTGCCCAATCTAAATTAAATAGCTAAAGATGCTGAAAAATAGTTGTCACTATGAAAGTGACAGGATTAAGAAAACCATAAGAATCAAATATCCGAGCTATTTGGTTTAAGAAATTTCGCTTTGTACAGGAAACTTGGAGTGGTAGAATTTTGTAAAAGAAATCATCAATTGATGGATTGCATCCAAGTCCTACTAACTTTAATGAAGATTGATCCAAGTTAAATGATAGAAACTGTTGCAGAATATGATCCAAAGAAATATTAGCTAGAGAGAGTAATTTAAATTTTGAAACTCAAATCCATCACATTTTAATAAAGAGATTAAATATTTTTTAGCAAGAACACCATTTTGTAAAAAATCTTTTTCTGACACTTTATCATCTACATAAATATCATTCAGAACTATAGATGAGGCCACAGGTAAGTGCGGTTTTTTGGTAGTAGATGATATAGAGTACGAATTGCCAGATATGGTAACCTAAACACACCGAAATTAATCCGCGTGAGTTTGTATTCAGCAATAGATTCCTGTTTCAAAAAACGCCAAAGTTTTCGTTGAAACCTTTGTTGCTCAGGCGCCATACGATTCTGCATAAACATGGATTAAAAATCTGTAGTGAATAAAACCTGAATTTAAGTAATAATGTTACAAGATCATTTCGTAAATTTAGACCTGGATAGGAGCGTCTGTGAAAGCATCAATTACAATGCGCAATAGAGTAGTACTGGACTCTATGTGGATACAATAATGTGGTAGATAATAAGCATTATTTATTGCCATATTTGGCTAAATAGGATTTAGATAATTATTACCTATAAATTTTTTACTACAGTTTGAATATTGAATTACAAGTAATTAATTTTTGTTTAACGTTTTGAGTCGGCAAAAAAAAGTTATTTCGTTTTTGAAAGGTTTACTACAAACATATCCTCATTATTTCTATAAGTACTATTAAAATATACCTTCTCACAAAACGAGTTTTCTGGAGAATAAGATTTAACTTCTGGTACTTTTTCAATGGTCCACAATTGTTTTATTATCACATCCAATTTTCACTTTCATTAGTAGTAAATTAAGTAACAAAGGAATGACGATTCGTGAAATTTATAGGAAAAATTTTTCCCATCTTCAAGAGCTAAAAGCTGATCATTCCGGGTTTTAATAATTCCCCTGTCAAGATGCAAGGTAATAACTTTGCTCCATAGAACGTTAAATTTGCCGAGAATATTTGCCAATTTCTCAGCAAACCTTAAACTTCCGATAAAATGTCTAAGGAATTGAAGCAGTTGGCAGGTTTTGACAGATTTAAGAAAGAATTATTGCATCTACCTTGCAATAAAATTTGAACGAAATTTGACGAAAACCAAATTTGACGAAATGCCCCTGAAGATGCTGTTGTAAGTGAAAATACTTAGGCAAGATTAAAATTGTGCTCGATATTTGCCTTTCATTTTTCAGAGTTCTTTCAATATTAGCTCAATATTAAAATAATTTTGTGGCATAGTATTATTGATCAACCTATATATTATGCTTTTTATATGGAATATAATAAATTTGAAATAAGTTAACCTAAACCCCATTATCCATATAGGACTTATTACCTGCGAACGGGAGTCAGTTCATATGCACCCGTTCACCGTACCGTACCTGTTCCATAAGCAGAATTTCAGTTATTAAACTAAAAAAAAATAAAAAAAATATTTGATCAAAATGTATAAAGTCTGTAAGAGCTATTTTTTAACGGTGTACTTTAGACGTCGCTATTATACCTGTTAGATGCCTTAACATTTACACTGGCAATGTAAAGTAATTAAACACAAAGATTTACTACCAAAAGAACCTATGAATATTTTTGCTGTTGTAGACCGATTAATCCGTGACAAGACATGAATAACTACCTTAAAATTATCCTTTCATATTTTACCGTTAAGCTAATAAACGGAAGTGCATCGTCGAATACAAAAACATTATTAATAACACCGAAAGGTTTTTTACAAAATAATTAATTGTTATGAACTTGAATTTACTAGTTTTTGAGTACTGCTAGTATTTTTTTAATACAGGATACTCCCTCTATAAGGAACTCGGTTATTACGAGGATTCTTTTATAACGAGGTACATTTATTAGATGTACCGTGAAATTTTTATTGAATTATAATCCTCTATAGCGAGGCACATTTGTTTATAACGAGAGAAAATAAGATCGAAAAAATAAACACCCTTTTTAACTGCTGCCTTCAACTTCTGTTGAATTTACCGACCGATATTGTGTTATCGGAAATTTACAATTTATGATGCACAAGTGACAGTGTAGTGGTTTGACCATTCGTACCCAATAAACTACGTAAAGAGGCTTAAAATCATGACAAATGAATGAATTTTACAGTTGTTTGATTGTGCTTTCGCGTCTTGAAAATTTTATTGTAGGTTAAATAGTCACACTATGACTCATAAAAGAAAAGCATTTACTTTAGAAAAAAAAATTGACAAACTCAAAGATGTTGAGAACGGTAAGAAGAAAACAGAACTTTGTCGTAAAAAAAAATTCAAGTTCCAATCAATCTACCATGCCCAAAAATAAACTTTTATTTTTTATATATTTTTATATACACAAATTTTCGAAGCAGGTTCTTCTTTTTCCAGTAAATCGAAAAAACTATGTGCCGCAACTAATAAAGAACTCGATACTGCAATGGTCAAATGGTTTACCGTAGACAGGACTGCGAATGTTACGATTAGTGGAACAGTGCTTCAAGAAAAAGCAACACAGTTTTCACAGGCGCTAGGTGATGATGAGAATTTTAAAGCATCAAGTGGATGTATGAGTCGTTTTAAGGAAAGGGATAAAATTAGGCGTGGAAAAATTTGCGGTGAAGCGAAGAGTGTTTCCCAAGAAGTCACCGACAACTGGTTAAAGTCATGGCCTACAATAAAACAAAATCATCAGAAAATGTTTCGGTCATGCGGGGTAAACAGAAACTGAGGTAGAAAACTAAGAAAATGAATATCCTGTAGCAGAGTGGTTAAGGTTACAATAGCAAGGTCAAGATTTAACCCAACTATACAATGATGACGAGTTTGCTGAATTCATTGCCTTGATGATGATTTCATTGTTTGTGATCTTCCGATGGATAGTGAAATTCGCGTTATCATCAGTGACGAAAGTGATGAAGATGAAGAAGACAATCGCCGTGAATCTACACAAGAATGTCCTAATAGACAAGATGTGGAAAGTGCTTTAAACGTTGTAGGAAACTATCCAAAGACAAAACGCAAATGAAGAAGCATACAACTGTTTCACATCTTTAGAAAATATGATAGATAGAATGATACTGGACAATTCAAAGCAGTCAAAAATGATAGACTTCTTCCAATTGTAAAAGTTTATGTTATCCTTGTAGCAATAGTTTATGTTATCCTTGAAAATACGCTTTATTCATTATGTAGTTGGAAAAAAAATGTAAGTACAGATTTCTTGTTTTAACGTATATCATTGACAATAAAACAAACAACTTTTTTTCAAAAACGCCATTCAACCACTATTTAGCTTTGAAGGGCTTATATTGCTCCGAATGACTTCACTATAGAAAGTTAATGTTTTAGAAAATATATATGCATATTCATAATATGCATGCCCAGTATTATTGTTGTCTGATATAACGAGATCGGCTTATAACGAGGTAATTAGTCTGCCATTTGAGTTCTCGTTATAGAGGGAGTCTACTCTATAACTGTAAGTTTACCTTATATTCCACAAGGAAACTGAATTCCGGTAGTTGGCTGTATACCACGAATTACAAAAAAATTTCCATAGAGTTCTACGTTACGATGTGGCCAATTCCGTTTGGTGTTGCAAATGCTGGTCTTATAAACAAATTTTCAAAAAGGACTGTAATTATATTTAAAAATCTTACCTTTTTAACTGTTAATTTATATATTGTTATCATGAATGTGTTGCTTGTGTGAGTCCATCTCAAATAGGTAAAGAAATAATAAATAAGACTTACTCACAATCAATTTAATTTATCTATTCAGACGACCGGTTTCGCTTTCTACAATATGCAAAGCATCTTCAGGTCTCGATACAAAGTTAAATAAATAATGAAATAATAAAAAACCCATATTAGGGTGTTGTCTAATAAAGATAAACAAATTAGATGTTATAAATTACAATAATTATGCCAATATTACATGTCTCTGGTTTTTCAAAATTAATAAAAAGGAATAAAAAGGTATAAAAACGTTTAAAGAGACAAGGTAAGACCCACAAATTGTTATAAAATAGTCTATTAGATTGTAATAAATTAATAAATAAGCAAATAAATAAAACATTACTTACATGCCGGTACTCTATTAATTGATGGATGGTAGAACATGGTTGAAACTATCATGTATTGTTGAATGCAGAAATTAAGTCTGCTATTGTAGTTGTTTGACAATAAACGGGAAGTTCTTGAGAAGATAGATTTGATCCAATGAAGTAGAGATAGGTGTAATTTGATTGTTTGTTAGATGAAAGTGATGTTATACACCATTGTATTATTTAAAAGTTATTTATACTTATTCGAGAGATATATTTATGAAATGTGTGTTATTTATTGAGTATTTGTTTTATGAAGGTGACAGTTTTATGACAATGAATAAAATTGGACGTACAAATTGTGTGGGTGGGCAATTCTTTCAACTAATTTTCAAATTTCTTTGATAAGGTTCTACTGGCAAGATGGTAGATTATTGCAAAGTCGAGTATATAAAATATTAAAGTATTAAAGTTAAAATCATTAAGGACAATTTAAACACACTAAAACAAAAAACATTTAGAAGGGATGAAACAAACATTAAATTTAAAAAGGGGGAAGGACTTTTATGCACTACATCTCAGTCTTGGAGAAAATGAGTTGTTTTTTTTACCTCAAATTTACCTCTAAAATCTAATAGATAACATAAAAACTCATATAATACAATATTAGATATGCCGACGATACCTTAGTCCTTGCCAATTGCAGAGAAGACCTTCAAAATCTAATGAACAAAATAGAACAGGCTTGTGATCAGTATGGATTAAATCTCAACTTTAAGAAAACTAAATATATGATAGTTAGCAAACAAAATTATATACAGGATGACGGTGTAAAAGTCGGAGATGCCACACTGGACAGAGAAGAGAAACTCGTGTATCTCGGCAGTAATATCAATGAGAGCTGGGATCCAGCCGCATAAATTAAAAGCCGAATAGAACAAGCCGAGCTGCCTTTGTAAAAATGAGAAACGTACTTTGCAGTCACGATCTTAACATTGACCTTATAGTTCGTATGACATCTTGCTACATCTTTCCTGTCCTACTGTAAGGAGTGGAAGCGTGGACTCTAACTGAGGCTATTCTTAAACGCTTGACAGCCTTTAAGATGTGGGTATACAGACAACTACTGAAAATAAGCTGGGTCGACAGAGTTAGAAATGAGGAGGTCCTTAGACGGCTAAGTCAAACAACACAACTGGTCAATATAATAAAGAAACGCAAGCTGGAATACTTCGGTCACATTATGAGACACCCTGAAAAATATGATCTTTTACATCTGATCATTCAGGGAAAGATCCAAGGTAATCGTGGTCCTGATAGACGAAGAACATCATGGCTGAAAAATCTAAGGCAGTGGTATGGAAAATCAACTACATCGTTATTTAGAGCTGCTGTCAATAAAGTCACGATAGCGAATATGGTAGCCAACATGATATCCAACGATCGATAACGGTCATGGAACTAGAAGAAGAAGAAGAATTTTCCACCATCTCTAAAAATAAAACATAACAATGAGATATTGGATTGTAACTGTTACGTTTTGAAAAGCGTTTTTAGCACCGAATATTTTCTAGTAATAATAAATTAATCTTGGTTTGCCAGTTTGCCTGTTATAAAACTTATTGATACAGAATACAGTTCGAGTAGAAAAATAATACCTATCTAAAAAATTGTATACATTCTTGAACGTTATTTTTTATTTAAATTAAGTGCAATTCCGTTATCTGTAATGGCAACAACGAATTGATTTCTGAACAGGTTTACATTGTGAAAAAAAGTGTAAAAGTTTTATATAACGGGAAGTGTACCTATGTGAAAGAATTTGAAAACGTACTATTTCGCTTTGCCCCACTATTTTACTTTAACCTTCCCGTCTCAGTCTCATTAATAAAACGTGTATCAGTAATGTTCATATTCCCTTTAAAATTATTGCTGTCAAAGGCCAGAAACAAGTTGGTGCAATTACCAGTGGTGAACGAGAAGAAACCACGACACTAGTATGATCTTTCAGTGCCTCAGTTCAATATATTCAACCTATGTTTATTTATAGAAGAAATGGGACAAAAGAAGGTTTGGACAAAAACGGTCCTATTGGGGCAATATACAGATGTTCCAAATCAGGGTGAATAACGAAACAACTATTATTGGAATGGTTGAAACATTTTCAGAGGCATATTAATGCTTCTATACTTTAATAATTAGGGTGTTAGTTTGAGATTATTATAGACAGGTTTGAGTGTGAGATCTGGATTATTCAATCTACTTAAAAATATTCTATATAATTTTATATGTCATCAGTTGACTTCCTAGAGATGTCACCTCAACATTTCCGTTAGACCATGAACCATTCTGTCTCCGGCTTCTGTACACAATGTAGCTTCGCCTATTTTTAAAAATTTTAAAGTGTTTGTTTGTCCTTGTGTAGTGTAGTGTGATGTACCATTTTATGTTTATGACATTTTATTCTTGTCGGATAAGCCGCAATTGACGAAGTAAGTCTACAAACGTTAATCACATAAAAACTTTTATCAACCATAAACTTCGAGTTTTTATCGAAGTTAATTAATTTCTTTAGTTAAAAAAACGTTTCTTGGCTTATTTCAGATGCCCCTGAAGATGATCTAGGGATCGAAAGTACTTGGGCAAGATTAAAATAATTAAACTGTGCTCGATATTTGCCTTTTATTTGATCACAGTTCATTTATTCGAGCATTCAACCTTATATCAATTTATTGATCGATATTACCCGAATTTTTTGAGTTTCAAAAATATGTATTTTTAAAATATTTGTAATTATTTCATGTTTTTGAAGCAGTAATTGGTTAACTGAATGAACTGAATGTCCATATTATAAGTTTCAGATTCGTAGAAGCCATAGCAAACAGTTTTGTCTAAGTAGTCGATATTCCCCACCTTCCCATATCTATATTTTTGTATAATTCGAACCGGCGATTTAAGAGATAACTAGGCGTTTTCAAACTTTTGGTACACACTGTATACTTATTTTCAGTTATTTTTACATATTTTTATTACTATCATATATACTATATTTTTAGATTTATTGTATGTACTTTTTACAGATAATACCAAAAGTTACAAGCTGCCGTTATTATTATTGTATTTAGTATGAAACTAAGGTGCAACCACAATCCCCTACAAATTCTAAACGCTTTTGATCCGCACTCTCGGCAAATCTGTTTCAAATTTGACCAAAATATTAGTTACAGGATCCCCGAAATTACTGAAATTCTACAACTCACCCTCTCTAACAGAAATCTACACGAAATGGGAGTAATTAAATAGGTATTTTATGGTAAATGGCTCTAGCGTTAAATACAATAGACCATAATGGTTCTGCAGGGGTTCTCTTTCACTCCATGAATGTCATATTTGCCTGCGAACGTGGGTCGGAAGAGATATTGTGACGATTTATTTGTCTGATTGTTACCTATGCTATAAGCCTTTTATGTATATTCATTACATTTAAAACTAGGGTACTGCTTAAACTTAAACAACGGCTTAATGTAATATTTTTTAAAATACCTATGTCGAAAAAAACTTATAAAAATGAGATCTACTTTATGTGATACAAAATAAATACCAATGGGTATGGTAACGCCATCTAGGAATAACCAGCATTGCAGATCTTTTGTACTTTAGAATTTTTGTGCTGAGAAACGATTATTGTTCTCAGTGAACATCTCAGTGTTCTTTTCTCGAGTATTTGGGATAAGCAGAAAATACTATCTATTGTGGATCGTCCTGCTCTGAATCCGTTTTGTTCTTCTGATTCAAAAGGACGGTATTCTTCGCATATGCGTTCATTTATAATTCCCCCATATAATCAGCTAAGCGTGCTCGTAACAGTTATACCCCGATAGTTATTCCAATCTTCCTTATTTCCTTTCTTATAAATAGATGTAATTCATCCCTCTTTCCAACTTTGTGGCACTGGTTCTCCGTGCAAGTGCCTATTGAAAATGTTAGTATCTCGAATAGTTTGTTGGTTAAATTTTTTATTAACTCTGCATATATCCCCTCTGGGCCCGGAGCACGTCCATTTTTCAACAATGATACAGCTTTTTACTTTCTTCGATGTTAATTGTTGGGGGCTCTCCTTGAATCAGGTCTTCATGTTGTTCTATGTTTTTGTATTCCGGTCTTTCTTCTACTAACAGTGTTTTATAGTGTTTTTCCCATTTTTCGGGCTCTATGGAGTGTATGGCTATTTGTTCTGTTTTGTTGGATCTGATGTTTCTTATAAACCTCCAGGATTCTCTTGATTTGCGGCCGCCAATGTACGTATCTAATGCCTGACATTTTCTCTCCTAGCTTTGATTTTTTGACTCTATTACCGTGGAATTAAATTTATTTACCATTTCTATCTTTTGTGTTCTTGATCCTTTGTTCCCAGCCATCTGTGATATAATTTTTGCTTTTGTTCTTTCATTTTCTTTAGTTCATCATTTCACCAATTATTTGTATTTCTGAGTTTGTTTACTCTTATGCCTAGTTAATGCTTCTTTGGCCGCTTGATGTATTCCTTTTCTTATTATTCTATGTAACTCTTCTGTTGTTTTATGTTTAAATTCCTGTGGTAGTTGTTGCTCCAATCTTTTTTTATACAATTCTCTAGTACTCTCGCTGTCTAAATTTGTTAGATTATACTGCAGTTTTTCAACTTCTGCTGAGTGATTTTCATTTAGAGTTTTATTTTGTTGGTGTTTACCGTTTCCACTTAGCGGTAGTATCCTTTTGGGTTTTACTAGATGGTGGTGACACAGAATAATAAACAATCAGAATGTCCACTCTCAGATGCCGCCTTTGAAGTTTTTCAGCAAGCGCGCCATGTTTTAGAAGGAAACACATAACACAGACATATGATTTGTGAGGTTATGTAATTGTTTATATTTATGTTTAATTATATTATATTTATGTTATTATATTTAACAATGTTAATATAATTGTATAGTATGTCTATGATTGCCGTAAGTCAATTAAACCGGGTTAATTTTTCTATGTACACCACATAAACAACACTGGTTCCCTCTAAAACATGGCGGAACGTCTGCGCGAAGGAGATGCGCGTACTTAATTTTCCATGGAGAGTGGGCATTCTGATTGTTTATTATTCTGTGGTGGTGACTTCCACATTCTTCAAAAAGAAGAGGGAGATATACGAATCAATAGAAATAAAAAGAAATATCAACGCTATAAATGACAAAAAAGATACACAAAACCCAAATAAAATATATTTCAATTTAATTTAAATAATAATAATAAACATCATAAAAAGCTCCTAAAGTCATAACATATCTCCACTTTACAATTTTCGAAAACATCAATGATACGCCCATATAAAAATAATTATACAGTAATGATAGTAAACCATGAGATATCAGATATCACCCTTTATTTGTGAGTTTGTTAATGTCTGTGTCACGTTTTACGTTTTGGTAAGTCATATATATACATATCTGTATCTGTAGAGTAGGGAGGGCGAGTTAAGTTTCACAGCACTTAGGCCACAATTGACCCATTGTGCATCCTCCCAGGGAGCTGTCACCCTTAGCTCATTGTCCATCCTGCCATTTCTAGGAAGGTGGACAAGTCACCAGGAGACATCTCACTTATGTGGGCAGGTGTGGGCCAGGACTCGCCGAACGCGTACTCTCGTATTAACGATAACTCTGGGCATTCACATAGGACATGCTCTACAGTTTCGTCTTCTCGTTCACACTTCCTACATAGAGGTGTGTCTACTAGCCCCAGTGTGTGGAGGTGTTTGCTTAGTTGACAATGACCAGTTAAAAAACCAACTGCCAAACGTAGATTTTTCCTGGTCATTCCCAAGTACTTCTTTGATGTTGACTCTTCAAGGTTACTTAGTGTTACCCTGGCAAGTTTACATCCTTTCCCTTCTTCCCATCTTTTTACGGTTTGCGTATGGGAGTGACATTTGACAATTTCCGCGATTGTTGTAGTTGACCAACCAAAAAGATCCCCAGGTCCTAAGAGTCTTAGGCCTGCCGCCTTCCTAGATAATTGGTCAGCAATGCGGTTGCCTTTATTCCTATTGTGTCCTTTAACCCACTTCAGGATGATGGTATTACCATCCGAAGCTTGAGTTAGTGACTCGTGACACTCCATTACTAAACCTGATGTGACACGTGGTCTATTCAAGGTTAGTAGCGCTTGTCTGCTATCTGTGCAGATCATTATAGTTTTCCCTGCTATACCTTTTTGGGTTATCTCTTTTGCGGCTATGGAAATACCAGTCAGTTCTGTCTGAACTACACTGGCATTTTTGCCCATACCCCACTTTATTCTTAGGTTCAGTGATCTGGAGTATATCCCGCATCCTGAGCCTTCTTTCATTTTGGAGCCATCGGTGTATATGCAATAGGCATTTGCCACGTTTGTCTCCATATACTGTCTTGTTTCAATTTTGTAGGGTTTGTTAAAGACGAACTTTGGTTCAATTGAGTCGCAGCCTGCCTGTAGTACTGGTAACGCATCCAGCTCTCCCCGCCAGAAACGAGTTCTCAATTGTCCCATTCCTACATCAAGGTTTGCACCAGCTGAGCGCAGTCGCATCATTGTCACTAGAGCCACCTCTTTGACATATATATCTAGAGGCGTGATGCCAATGATCAACTCCATTGCAGCAGTTGGTGTTGTTTTCATGGCACCTGTTATATTTATGCAAGCCATCCGCTGAATATGGTTTAGTTTGTTAATCGCTGTTGCCTGTAGCACTTATGGTACGCAAGCAATAGCTCCGTAAGTTAGCATTGGCCTAATGACAGCGGTGTAGACCCAGGCGATCACCCTGGGCGTGAGGCCCCAGGTGCGTCCAACCGTTCGTCGACACTGTTCATAGGCAATATATGCTCTTTTAGCTCTACCATCTAGGTGTGAGTTCCATGTTAACTTCCTGTCGAGGGTAATACCAAGGTACTTCACCTCGTCAGAAAAATTTAGACTGTAGTTTAGAATCCTTGGGGGTATTAAGCCCGTGATTCTTCTTTTCCTGGTAAAGAGGACCATCTCTGTTTTCTTAGGATTTATAGATAGTGAGTGTTCCTTGCACCATGTTTCTATTAGTCGAAGAGCAACTTGTGATCTCTCACATAGTGTGTTCTCAAACTTACCGCTTTGCAGGACAGCAATATCGTCTGCATAGGCTATTGTGTAGAAACCGTTGCTGTTGAGTTGGTCAACCAGGGTGTCTAGAACTATGTTCCATAGTAGTGGTGATAGCACCCCTCCCTGTGGACATCCCCTCGTAACCATGCCTCTAACAGAAACGTCTTCTACATTTATGCTTATTGCTCTACTAGAGAGCATACTAAATATCCATTTGCTTATGGCCAGGGGAACATTCCTAACGTTGAGCTGTTGGGTGATAGTTGGGAATGTGGTTTTATCAAACGCTCCCTCAATGTCTATGAATATACCTAGGGTGGATTCTTTATTATCCAGCGATCTTTCAATTCTTCCCACTACATGATGCAGTGCAGAATCGGTAGATCTTCCCGAAGTATATGCATGTTGATTTGGGTGAAGTGGGTTATGAACCAGAACTTCATCCCTTATGTACCTCTCGCATAGCCTCTCCATCGTTTTCAACAGAAAGGATGTTAGGCTAATTGGTCGGAAAGCCTTTGGTAGGGTGTAGTCCATCCTACCTGGTTTTGGTATGAAGACCACACGTACCTCTCTCCACTTCCTAGGAATATATCTCAGAACCAAAGAGGCTCTGAATATTTCCACGAGGTGCGGCAGAAGGATATCCAGTCCCCACCGTAGTAGGGCTGGATATATGCCGTCAGGCCCTGGTGATTTGAAAGGGGTGAAGCACGATATGGCCCATTTTACCTTTTCCTCATTAATCATTGTTCTGGCGAGATGCCAGTCGTTTGTTGAGGGTATGATTGTTTCTTCCATCCGGTTTGGTGCTGTTGAGACACTAGAACCGGGAAAGTGTGTTTTCATCAGGACATCAGCACTTTCGCGAAGGTTGGAAGTTTTGTTCCCATCTTCCTTCGTCAGTATGCCGACATGCCGATGTGGGTCCTTTGAGAGCGCTTTTTGTAGCCGCCTGGAAGCCTGCGGGAAATCTTCGATTTCCTCACAGAAGGTTCTCCAAGCAGCTCTTTGTCTTTGTCTGCAGACTTTTTTAAACTCTCTGAGATTTGATAGATAAAAATCTCAATCCTCTTTGAGTTTGGTGTGTTTCGCTCTATTAAAAGCTGTTCTTGCTATCTTTCTAAGGCGTTCCAATTCAGTGCACCACCAAGAGTTGGTTTTGCATATTTTACAATATCTGTTTGTCCTTATACATATACATTTTACAATCTTGACAAAGGCAAGGGTTTCCTGCCGAAACGTTGATTGTTATGGAAAATAAAATCTAGTTCCACATATAATATATCTTTATTCAACCTAAGTCCAAGAAACACTAATTTTATATTAAATATAATACGGTTCAAGAAACTCACAAATACAATATATATAAATATATATATATATATATATATATATATATATATATATATATATATATATATATTTATCAAATTATTCTCGACCGTACTGTGTTAAATATTATTTGTAGTCTCAGCAATTGGTCTGTGTGAAATAAAACTCTATTTGTTATTTCTCAATATTTCGTCACGATTTTGTGACTTCTTCAGGAGAAAACTGTAAATTTATTTTAATTATTATATGTAAACAAAATGAATATTTCAATACTTACAACTTAAGATTAAAAATTTTAAATTTTAATAACATATCCAATTAGATAAATGACATTTTTTTTGATTTAATTTATTTGGGAGTTATGGTAACCGCAATATTTTATAGAGTGAATTCCCATTGTACAATTTTTAGCGAATAAGTTTTAATAAACAATTACATATTGTGACAGTATTATCCATATAATAAGGTGCAAAAGTAGAATATTGAGAAAGAATCAGGAACATGGTAAATTGATCTATAAAATGTAATTGATGGTACGTAGTCAGTTATTGGTCTGATGTTGTTAGATACTGATATGAAGATCTATCATATTATATATTGTTTAGTATATTACAGTAGATATTACTTAAATGGTTGGTGTCTGTCTTATAATTGATAGATTCTGGAGTTTTATTAATGTGTACCATTTCAAGGAAAAGTCGATTTTTATAATTATCAATTTGTTCTAATATTTTTACATTATTAAAGTCAAAGTTATGTCCTGTCTTTAAGTGGTGGTCTACTAAGGCACAAGAGTTTTTTCGTAAGTTACAGTCACTTTTGTGTTGAGTGACACGTTGTTTAAGCCACTGTTGACTTTGTCCAATATAACAACTTTGACATTGACTGCAATTTATTCTATAAATTATATTACTCATTAGTGAATTTGGAGTTTTAACTTTTATTTTTGAGAACAACCTTGAATTTAGAAGTGGATTGTATTTAATTAATTTAATGTTCGGAAATGTTTTGAAAAGTGGGACAATTTGGTCTGTTAAATTTTTTATGTAAGGTATTTTTTTGTATAAAAACAATCACAATCACAATATGTAATTGTTTATTAAAACTTATTCGCTAAAAATTGTACAATGGGAATTCACTCTATAAAATATTGCGGTTACCATAACTCCCAAATAAATTAAATAAAAAAAAAATGTCATTTATCTAATTGGATATGTTATTAAAATTTAAAATTTTTAATCTTAAGTTGTAAGTATTGAAATATTCATTTTGTTTACATATAATAATTAAAATAAATTTACAGTTTTCTCCTGAAGAAGTCACAAAATCGTGACGAAATATTGAGAAATAACAAATAGAGTTTTATTTCACACAGACCAATTGCTGAGACTACAAATAATATATATATATATATATATATATATATATATATATTATATATATATATATATATATATATATATATATATATATTATTGTGATATTCAATGTCTTAGTGCGCCAAGCAATTAATTAGTTCATCAATTAAGTAATTAAAATTATTTAAATGATATGATTATGATTCTATTACAATTTTTAATTCTCTTATCTCAGGGCTATATTCGTGCTTCTATATCTATGCTTTACATGTGAAAGGTAAGGTCCAATGAATACCGGAATAATAAAAAGAATAGATGATATAACATTATATATTGAAATAAAAATAATGAAATAATTCACACTCAAATGTTTTTAATAAACAAAATCTCATATAATGATTCTCAAAATTTTGTTCTACGTACGTGAACCTTCAAAATTAATGGTACAAACAATATTAGTTGAAGTCTCAAAATCCCAAATATTATTCTAAATCTCCTAATCAAAATGTTTATGTCCTTTCTAAATTAAGGGGAAAAATTGTGTTATCAATAAAAGAAAAAACTGCAGAAAACAAAACTATCTATCTCTGGTGATGAGTGGTCCAAATCTTTGTTCCTTGTAGACTATATTATCTACTCTCAGCCGCTCCCTAGGTAATCAGCAATCTTACAACAAATTATTGCAAGTTTATCGTCCTTAATGATCTCCTTCAAATGCACGAATCGTTCAAATTATGCTAGCTTCTTCTTCTCTCAATAAACTGAATCTTTCGTTGGCCTGAGTGAAAAATGACTCTTGGAATATCTTTTCTTTACGATAAACTGAATCTCTCGTTGGCCTGAACAGTGACTCTTGGAATATAAGTAGAAAATATAACTTACAATCTTTTACTGGATCAGCTTCTATCAGATACACTAACTACACGAAAACTCACAAACTTTCACTGCTACTGCTTCCTACCTCTGGTAAACTACCCGAGAACAACAGCCGTTCGCCTTCTACCCTTGGAAACCAACTGACTATCTTTTTTCCTTTAAAAACTAACTAAAGTTTCATTCTCAAACCAAACCATCCAACCTTTTTCAATCTCATCCAATCAAAACGCGTCATACATCTCCCATTTCTTCATTTTGATAACACAAAATTTTTACCTACAATTATAAAATGTCCTAAAACTTATTTACAAAATATTTTCCTACCAATTCTAAAGAAACTAACAAAAACATATCTTTCTAAAATCTATTCTATTGTCCTAATCACTGCACTAATGTATTTGGAAAACCCGGTTCAATTGTCCTAAGTTCGCTCACGTCACTCAAATATATTTTAACAAAGAAAATAATTTATGCATAGTTTACGTTTTGTTCAATATAGGTAATCCAAAGATAAAATGACTTTCATTCTTCGAAATGTTTGTCGTTTATTAATTCGACCTATCTGAATTATTATTTTAATTATTATTTTAATTATTTGAACTTTGAAATATTTTTATATATATATATATATATATATATACATATATATAATATATATATACATATATATAATATATATATATATATATATATATATATATATTTATATATATATATATATAGATATATATATATATATATATAAATTCATAAAGTTGTCATTTGTAGCAATTATACTAAATTATATTTTATCATACCAGTTCTTCAATTTTCCAATAAATATATTAAATACATAAATATAATAACAATATAAGCTATGAAAAATACTGCCAAGTACCAAATACCTACCTTAAAAAAAGGGAACAACATTATTAGGTTAGATAAAATCTAACATGGTACCCACGGTGAGACATTCATAAGCGGTACCGATCGCGGGTTAAAAAGACAAAACAAAAGCTTAGAATCGCCACATTGTCTCAATAAATATTTTGATTCAAACTATGTATGTGTAACTAAATGTGAAAAATAAATAAAAATTTTTATTGAAATATTTTTTACTTTAACTCCGTCTTCACCAATTCTCTTGTAAATATTGCAAAAAATCATTTCCGCCTGATATCTATCAATCTGTTTTTAAAAAAGATGAAATCTTAAATTTTTCCTCATACAATATCATGTCAATTTCAAACGTCTCTTTCGAATAAGAAGTAACTGCTGTCTCTTCCTGGTATCAATGAATAAATAACTTGCGCGTATACGTATTTGTATTCCGTCTGAAATACGACGTGTCAAACAAATATAATACAGCTATTATTGTGTCGAATTTTTCAATACCTTGTCCTCTCTTTCGTTCGTATAACAGCAACGAGAAGCCGTCGTCTTTCGAGATAAATACAAGTAAATTTTCTCATTGTGACCGTGAATGGCAGAATGGGGCCCGAGTTTCGAGCTCAATACTTGTTGTATTGTAAGATGTAAATGATGGATCGGGCCGCATCATCCAAAACCAATCTTGCAGGCATTTGCTGGCCGACGGCACTCGCTATCCTCTTATTGTTTGGCCACCTCCTTCTTTTCATTCATTTCGAGCTTATTGTGGCCTGTTATAATATATAGGTAAAGTTAACGTACGCTTCATTCCATCTTAATACAAAAGACGGTCGTTACGCTGACTGAATCTTTTTAAATACCAAACAAAATTGTGGTTTATACGAGGTGTAAGAAACTCTTTTGTCGCATTTCGGCATACCTACATAAGATTTTCTTTGAGATTGCGTTAATGTATTCAAAGCATGAATAAAATTGTGATATACTTTTTACATATATGTTTACAGCTGTCACTATTAGTATTTTGGGTACTTTGGGTAATTTCCTACGGTTATGTTTTTGTTGACGAAAAAAATATACATCTAGGGAAACTTCTGATTTGCGAAATCTTTATGCGTCACTATAAATAGAAATAAATAAACAAAATAAGAAAAAAAATAACGACAGGATAAAGAAAGGATAAGGAAAAGAAGTGAAGTTATATTCTGTTCTCTTGCTTAAGAGTATATAAGTATCTCGTTTAATAAATACATGGATAAGAAGAAGTTATCAAAAAAAAGGTGGAGTCTCGTTTTTGGCCAGCATGCTTGAAGTACATCTGCATAAGACAAAACATATGACGAACCAAGACCCAAGTTTTTGTATGAGACTGGCATTTGCATAAATTGCCTGATATGATGTAAACCATACAATATAGACAAAAAGTACCCATCCAGAGTACCCAAGGGAATGGGTTTGTTTCGTATAACATTTTTCGCAGGGTACCTTCCAAAATATGATACTACGTAGCCACCCTGATATGATCTTTTTGATAACACTACGTAGCCACTTAAAATAAGCATTCCCACAAAACACCGAATTTCATTATCTACAACATCACTAGTCAAGCTGTTTTCTGCCGCATTTGTAGTTGTATGTATGTATGTATGTATGTTGTTATTATGTATGTAAATAGTATTTACAAAAGATAATTTTATTTGATCTGATTTTAATTATAGTAACGACAGTTTATTTGCTTTTCGGTGAGCCATGAATCATAGAAATCAGTAGAAAATATTGCTTAGTTAAATCATGCATTTTGCCGCCTATTAAAGTTTTAAAAGCAAATAAACGGACTTGGAATGCGTATATCTAATTACTAATTGCAACTTAAAATAATACGATTTGCGTATGTCAGCGATTTTATGTCGTTCTCTGACTACATAATGATAACAAGGCTTTTATTTAGTAGTTATTCTGAATTACAGTTAAATGTTAATTGAAAATGAAACTTCAAAAATTAAGCAAAGGGAATATTTTGGACATCTGTGCAAAAGAGAGTGTCTGAGAGTTTTGGCAAAACTGATCTCCATAAGCGTAATGTTATTTTCTTAACTTGAAACAAAGAATCGATAAAAGTAGAAAAATAATAAGAAAAAGAAAGCATTTCCCACTTCTATTTTCTGTCTGTATTCTGTCTTTTTTTTATTTGAAACTGCTTCAACCACAAGAGTTATTAGCAATGGTCGATTTTGTAGATAAAATAATTATAAAAAAAAACAAAGAATACATATATACATATAGAAGCAATAGATTTTGTTAATTCGTCCCGAGAAAACCAAAAAAAAGAATGGAACGATTGTGGTCACTATGTTCACTTAGAATGTCTTTTATTGTTATAGGTAACTATTCATGTTACCTATGGACACTCCACTAATAAGTGATGTACTGTTAGATCACTATCACACGCATAACACAAAGGTTTGGGTTGCTTCTGTACTAGGAAATCAAGTATGATCTTGGTGTGGCCTAATCGTAGTCTGGGATAAAGTTTTTAAGATTGTGACACGAATTTAAATTGAAATGTACTTCTTGCAAACATAGGATGGATGAATGAAATTTATTTATAAGAATTTTAAGATCTTCTAAATGGGTATGGTAGGTACCCTTTTAGGTTCCATTGAATAATAGAATGGAAAACAGTTTAACAAATCTCCGGAGAATAATCGCTAGGATCATCGGTAAAAATATTACAAAAATTTGTTATGTAATTTTGTTTATAATTCTAGAACAACGGGATTGAGGATATCTTGGTCTTAACATAGGATGTATTTTCTTTAGAAAGTCTATCAATCCTTCGATATCCTCCGAGTAAGTTCTGGCGACACTGAGAGGATCTGAAAAACCATGCGCATTTTCAAAGAAGTCAATAAGGTCTTTAAGTGTTAAGTATCCATTGTTGGAGTTTTCTTTAAAGAATTGACTGGTGCGTTTGGTAAGATCTTCTACTAGGTTTCCGTTGTTTTCTGGTTGAGTTTTTGGTTTTTTACTTCGTGGCTTCGGTTCAGCGAAGGCATTTTCGATATCTCTTATTGGGGAGATCTTATTTCTGATACGTTTCGTTTAAGGTGTTGTGATGAGGATTGTATCTTAATCTAAGGTATCCATTTTATTCTTACTTGGTAGGTCGCAGTTTATCGGAGTATGAGAGGATTGTGTAGAGGAATTTGTCGACAAAGGAGCTGATTGTTGTACTGCAGTTTCAGTCTCGGTAGGAGAGGAATGTGTAGACGAAATTGGCGAAAGAGGAGCTGATTAGTGTACTTCCTAGAAAATTAGAATTTTGGATTAGAGCTGATTAGAAAATTTGGATGAACAGTATTTTGGGTGTTGTTTGAAGGAGTCTGATTATTTTTATTGGGCAATGAGATGCAAAATGTCCTTGCTGCTTACATAAGTAGTAAGATTGCTTTTTGGTGGAAAAGAAAATTCGATAGTTTCCTAATGGTAAATTAATATAGAATCGGGTAATTTGTCAAAGTTAGTTGGCGCTAGTTAGTTTCTAAGACTTCAAGACTTCAAGCTTTTTACCGTGGAATTACCGGTAGTATTAGGAGCATTAGAACAAAGCTGAGTAGACTATAGATATACAAATTTGATAAAAACGTATATACAACAACGCAACAGCATCTGTTAAACTCCATGACTTTACCGGTAAATATAGAATTGAGCGAGGAATTAGACAGGGCGACACCAACTCCCCCAACTATTCACTGCAGCTCTGGAATATGCCTTTAAAAAACTAGATTGGGTTAAAAGGGGAATAATATTGATGGTGAATACTTAAGCCACTTGCGCTTTGCAGATGATATTGTCATTATAGCCGAGAGTTTAAATTAAGCTCACAAAATGATGGAAGAACTAAAACAGGCAATAGAACAAATAGGCCTGAACATAAACTTTGAAAAAACAAAATACATGACCAATTTAGTTCCAAGTGATTTTATGAGGGTAGATGGGAACGAAGTACATCAGGTCTTTAGCTATATCTATTTAGGGCATGAAATTAGAATAGGAAAAGACAATCAAACTTGTGAGATCCAGCGTCGCATAGGCTTGGGATGGGCAGCATTTGGCAAGATGCGAGATATTCTAAAAGGAACGCTACCGATTTGCTTGAAGAAAAAGGTTTACAACCAATGCATACTGCCAGTAATAACATATGGTTCCGAAACAATAACTTTAACCAAACATTCTGCAAATAAATTGAGAGTAACCCAAAGAAAAATGGAAAGAGCAATGTTGGGAATAACTAGAAGAGATATGGTACCAAATAGGATAGTGAGAGAGAGGACTAAAGTGACAGATGTCATAGAAAAAATTGCACAAGCCAAATGGAGATGGGCTGGACATATAGCACGTTTAAATGATAATAGGTGGACCAAAAGACTCATAGAATGGAGACCTAGAGAAGACAAAAGACACCGAGGCAGACCACCAAAAAGATGGATGGACGACTTGAGAAAAACAGTCGGAAATTGGATACAGAAGGCGCAAGATAGAGAACAGTGGAAGAACATGGAGGAGACCTATATCCAACAGTGGATGCAAGAGGTTGAGGAATGATGATGGTGAGTTGGCGCTATAACAGTGTATCGTCAGAAACTCAAGATATGCTTGAATGCTGGATTTGAAGTCCCTATCCTGAGAAAGTCAATTGGAGTTATTAGATATATATCTAAGTTTTTCAGTTGTTCCTCTATAATGCTGTGCGGAATAATTGGACATACGTTGGAAATATTCAATCTTTCATTTGCAGTTATTAGTCTTCGGGCTTGAATACGTTCTTGATTAATTACTACAATCCCATTATCGTTTGCTAGAAACTCATTGACTGTCTGTTCACTGGTAAAGAAGATACAAATACGATCGTTTATAATTTTAGAAATAGAATGTATTTTTCTGGAATCCACTTTACAAGTTGCTGCATTAAGGCAAACTTCAATATTTGGAAGTGAGTGAAGTAGAATTGCTTGTTGTTTGTTTGGAAATTTATTTGTAGGTTGATGAAGAGGTGTAGAATATAATTTTAATTGTTTCTTTAGAAGTAGATTTCCAGAACTTTCCATGGTGGAAGTTCCCGCTGCTGAATCCATTTCCATGCTTCTGCTAAGTAACCTGAGTACGGCCCTGGTGCTTATAATGGATCATTACCGGAAGGACTGATAATAACCTCATCGGTGATGTATATCGTTGATTTGTTATAGATGAAATAGGAAAATCAAAATTACACTTTTTAGTCTAGAAGAATTAACACTTTTACACTGCAACTTTGTTTAACTTATTTTTTATATAAACAAAATTCGATATTTTAGACAAAAAAATTCCTGATTTTCTCCAAACTAACAAGCTAATATTAAATATCAATTATTACTATAGTGTATTTTTATGTATGAGAGAATAATAAAACAATAAATTATGTATGCAAATCCCTAAACTGTTGATACGGGTGACTCAATGAAAAACAGATATTTGTCAACAAGTTTACAGAAGTATATAGGAAAACAATTTTAAATTGAGTATGACCACCAGGTATAAAGGTTGGAGCAGAATAGAATACAATAGTTGTGAGGGTTACTAATCCCTAAATAAGGTTGCCAGTGTCGGAGTGATGGAGGTTAACAGGTACTAATGAATTTGCAAGAAATGTAAGATGTTTATTTTATTGGTTATATATAACCAATAAAAGTTTAATAAGTACCTACCTATTTGCAAAATAAAGTTTAATTCTTTAGATAAAATAAAACGTTTTATTTTATCTGAAATGAGTGCATTCCACGAAGTAAGGGTTTCAACAATCAAACATTTAATTCTTTAATTCCAGGAATCTACGACAGTAATTGACTAGATAATTACCTTCTAAACTTATTCCACAGAAAATGTGATAGTGGGTTTTTCCATTTTGTAGGAAGGTCCAAGTGGCGTATTCAAAATTCTTAACAGTTCACTAAAAGTAGGTACTTCAGTTGCAAGGTGCAGTTTATTGTGTATACTAGTGTTATGGAAAATTTGGAAGTGCCGTGTAAACGCCGAAAAATTGGTCCTTTAACAGTTAATGAAAAAACATTAATATTTAATTGTTTTAAATCATTTACAGACAAACGTTTATGTGAAAGTGTTGATGAGACCGTTGAGTTAGTTAGCAGTACACTTGGTGTTGGGAAATCTACGATTTACAGAGTTATTAAAGAAGAGAAATGTGGTAGTTTTCAAATGCCACGTAATGCTCCAGGGAAACCAAAATTTCAAATAGAATATCATTTTAAAGAAGGACTTCGACGGAAAGTGCATGAATTCTTCTTTAGACAAGAATTTCCAACATTGGATAAAGTTCTTGTCTCAGTTCGAGATGATAAGGATTACCCAGAAATGAGTCGAAGTACGTTATGGAAACTTTTAAAAGAAATAGGCTTCCGCTGGAAAAAGAATCCCAGAAAGTCTATTTTATTAGAAAGAAGCGATATTGTCATATGGAGAAGACATTTTCTAAGAACCATAAAGGAAATGAGAAACCAAAAAAGAAAAATATTTTATCTTGATGAAACATGGATCAACGAGGGTCATACACCAAATAAATTTTGGCAGGATGAAACTGTTACAAGTCAAAGGCACGCTTTTGTAAATAACTTATCTACTGGTTTAAACCACCATCAGGAAAGGGACGCAGGCTGATAATAGTACACATTGGCAGTTCAGACGGTTTTGTTGAAGGTGGTTTATTAACTTTTGAATCAACTCGTACCGGTGACTACCATGAAGACATGAACGCTGATGTCTTTCAAGAATGGTTCGAACAAATGATAGATCTTCTTCCTAAGAACTGTGTAATAGTAATGGATAATGCAAGTTATCACTCCAGACTTATAGAAGGACTGCCCACAACCAAGTGGTTAAAAAAAGACTTGCAGAATTGGCTGAGTTCAAAAAATATTACGTACCATCCCGGATCTATAAGAAAGGAACTTTATTCGTTGTGTGCCCTTCATAAAGAAAAATTTAAAAAATACGAAATTGATGAAATTGCCAAAAATCGTGGATGACAGTACTTAGATCCCCACCATATCATTGTGAATTAAACCCGATTGAACTGGTATGGGCACAGATAAAGAGTGAAGTTTCAAGAAAAAATACCACTTTTAAAATTCATGATGTTAAACAGTTGTTTTTGGAGGCCGTAAATAATGTAAAACCTGAAAACTGGGAAAAGGCAGTAAATCACACTATTAAAGAAGAGGAAAAAATGTGGAAGCTGGACAATATTACTGATAAAATGATCGAGCCAGTTATTATAAATCTTGGTTCTGAAAGTTCATCTTCTGAATCTGATTTGGATTTGTAACAAGTAGCTGTAAGTTTTATATTAATATTTTTATTCATCTATTTAACATACCTTAGACGGTTTTAAAAACTCTTTTTCTCTTTTGTAATTTTTAAAAATTAAAAAAAAATGTGAATTTTTTAAAACCCTTTTCAATGTAGGCCAGTCAGTTCTAATATAGTGTGTGATAAAAGAGGTCACTTTTGTTTACATACACATAACACTTTATAACACTGAAATAATTCATTTATTTTTTACAATTATTCAAAGTAATTTTTCAATTAATCTTGAGCACGCCCATGGAGTGGTCGGATGTACCAGTTAAAATTATGCTAATTACTCTCTCGTTCATTAAAAGAAACTATCTCCGAATTCTAGTATCTTCGGACATATTTTTGATTATGTTATATACTTTAAAAAGCAAGTTGTATGTGAGTTAGTACACTCATTCGTAAACAAACATTATAAAATTAGTATTTTATTTACGTATAGCTTCCCGTCTACCATTTTATTAAACAGCAAGTAAAGAAATAAACGAATAAATTGCTAGTTGGTAAGGCGCCTCGTTGAATTATTCAATTGATGTTAAGTGAGCCGTTATTTCATTTGTAACACAATTTACACATCACAAGAAGAGGAGTAGGAAGTGCAGTCGCGCCAGGAGAGAGTAACTTTCAAGTGCAAGTTCATTCCATCTCGCTTTTCTTTGTGTAATAAGGCTTCCAGCGATTTTTATAGCTCTACACATCGTTATAAAAGTGCTCGCAGAAATAATATTTCATAAGTTGCTCGTTCAAAGCGAAAGTCGTTTTTCTTATTAAAGCTGTGATAAAAATGCCAATTATCTAACTGGTAACATACACTTTTACAGGATATTTACAATGGCTTTAAGTGTTTACCAACGCTTTTAAAATTTACTAAACAAGTACTAGTGCTGTGCTTTGTATACTTCAAATTAATACACAGATTTTCTCTAAAATCTATTTTTGATTTAATTTGGTTTAATTCTAACATAAGATCAGGGATTTAAAGGCATAACTGATGTCAGAACGTATCGCGGGCGAACTCTGACTCAGATCACTATCTTGTGGGGTCAAAATTGCGGCAGAAAATCGCGACATGGCAAAAGAAAATAGCCAAATTAAAAAATAAATGTTGAATGCATTCAAAAGTCCAACAAATACACAAGAATATGAAAATACTCTCCAAATAAAACTCAACGGAATCAGAGAGGAAGATACTGCAGAGGAAAAATGGAGACAATTACAAACAATAATAACGCAATCTGCAGAGAAAACTGTCGGAAAAGCCAAACGGAAAAGAAATGTTGAATGGTATGATGATGAATACACAACGGCAGAAGAGGAAAAAAGGCAAGCTAGGCTTAACCAAGTTCAAAAAACACAAGAAATAGCAGAAAAATTTATAACGAAGAGAGAATACAAGCGACTTGAATATGCAGAAGAAAAGAATGAGGCTTTGAAAAAACAAGTACAAGAAATCCTAGAGCATAATAACAGACATGAGAGCAGAAAATCCTATAAAAGAATAAAAGAAAGCACACAGTCATTTAGACCAAGATTGACAATATGCAAAAAACGGACGGAGAACTACTAACAAAGAAACAAAAATTATAATGAGATGGAAAGAATACTTTGAGGAAAACTAGTGGAAATGATCAACACCAGACAATATATTTTACGACGGAGCAGCACATTGAAAATCCGGGTTATAAAGAAACTAAAAAACAGTCAAGTGCCAGAAAAGGAAGGAATTTCGGCAGAATTGTTGAAATATAAAGGACTCGAACTCTGGGGAAAAATTCATTACCTGATAAAGCTGGTATGGACCAAGGAGCAAATGCCAAAGGAATGAGCAATTGGTCTTATATAGCTAATATATAAAAAAGGAGATAGGAGGGAATTCCTGAATTATAGACCAATTATATTGCTAAATGTAATATACAAAATCTTTTTTGGCAATATTTACACTAGATTGTCAGAATACTCAGAAAATATAATTAGTGATTATCAAAATGGATTCAGACAAAATAGAGCCACTACAGACAACATAGAACTATATAAGATGTATATAGACTTTAAACAAGCTTTTGATAGTGTGAAAAGAGACAAAATGCTGGAAGACCTACGAAATCTAGGTATACCAAAAAAATATATCAGCCTCATAAAAATGACGTTGCAGGGTTCAAAAGCTACAGTTAGAGTAGACGGAGAACTCTCTAACCTGTTTGACACCAACATGGGGCTGAGATAGGGACACGCACTTTTAACCATGCTGTTCAACCTAGTTCTTGAAGCAGTCATCAGAAAAACCAATATAACCGGCCATATAAACACCAAAACATTACAAATTACTGCATATGTAGATGATGTCGCCATTATTAATAGAAGCAAGACACGACTTATAAAAACGTTCAAGGAAATTTTCCTGAAGCAGAAAAAGAGGGCTTAAAATAAACGAAACAAAAACTAAGTACATGACAATTAAAAGAACACCTAAGAATGAAAATAATATAGCAACAGACAACTATACTATTTAAAGTGTAGATGCCTTCACATATCTGGAAACAGAAATCAATCAAAAGAATTTAGTAAGTTGCGAAAATGATGCACGTATTTCCAGTGGAAATCGTACATACTATCCTAATAAAAAGTTGATGACATCGAAATTATTAGACAAAAGAAACAAAATGACTATCTACACAACTTTGATTAGACCCGTAGTAACCTATAGTTGTGAAATCTGGGTAATGACGACAAAAGAGGAAGCCCAACTCAGGACATTCGAGAGAAAAATACTGAGAAAAGTATATGGCTTGGTGCAAGAGAAAAACGGCACATGGAACATTAGGAGCAACGACGAGGTTAATGAACTGAATGAAAGGTATGATATTGTAATATTTGTGAAAAATCAAAGAATGTCATGGCTGGGACATGTTCAGCGACAAGAAAACATGAAAACGACAAAGAGGATGTTACAGTGGAAGTCGGTAAAAAGGCGGAAAAATTAAAGCATAGAACAAGTTGGTTGGATGACATGGAAGATGACCTGAAAACCGTGAATATAAGACAATGGAGGGAAGGGCCCAAGAGAGATCAGAATGGAAGGACATAGCCAGACAGGCAAAGACCCATCTAGGGTTAGGGATTTCGGTTTCTTCTTGTTTCAAGGGGTGTCTTATATATCTTCCTCCTTTCGGTAGAAAATATCTATCAAAACTTTTGAAAGGTAACGACATCGATCTAGTCGCTACACAAGCAACTCTGTGAAACTTACAACAACAAAAACGGGTTAAAATACCACGCTACGAGTTGTTAGGGGCAACCTAACATCGATGTTATGGAGTAGCAACATTTATGTTGAATAAAGTTGTAACGTTAGAAACGTCCCTCTTGGCAATTATTTTAATTTATTTTTTTTTATTTTTTTCTTTTATTAACTTTATCTTTTATTTTTATATTTTTATTCTAAAAATAGTTGGCGTCCAAAGTTTTATTCAACCCTTAAATCAACTTTTTATGTACTAAATATTCTATCAACTAAATATTCCATTTAATCTTTTTTTCCAATCTTTATTTCCTTCAGTTATATGTCCTCTATTTGACTGCAGTCTGCTCTCTGTCACAAACATGGTACAAATAAATTTCTATTTCGCACTTCACTCAACAAACGTTATTTATCAGGTGACAACTCTGCCCTGCTATCTCACACTTTAATGCTAGAGAAAGGGAGATTAGTTTTTATAATGTTTTTTGCTTATTAACGCTGGGCTTGGATTAATAATTAAATTTATTTATTAAATCTTTTTCTGGGGTGAGTACTAACATTCTTAGTTGATCAATTTTTTATATATCTGTCTTTTTATAATTTCGTATTTACCTTAACCTAAAATTACAACGACGTTTTATTTTTCAATGTGTTATTCTTATATGCAGTTAGTATATATATTTATTATAAATCCTTGCCATTTTGCTATTTTCTATTTATTATTGGTAATTATTTTCAATTTTCATATAGCAAAGAAATAGTTTAAGACATATTTTAGGTGGCTAACACAAGGTTACTTTTTCTAGTTTTTTTTGCCTTATGTCAACCATGCAGCAGAAACTGCAGCTTCCAAGTAGAACCCAGTGGCTACCAACGATACGTCTTTTCTGGAAACCAAAGTTTCTGCTTACATATCTTCTTAAATCTCAAAGATCACTTTTGATATTTCTTCTCTTGGCGATAAAATAACTTTGCTGGAAAACAAAGGTGCCTGCAGATATTTCGTCTTATAAAGAACTCGTGATCACGAAAGAAAGAGAACACTGCAAATAGCTAGTTGCAAAACGCTGTTTGATGTCTTGAATATAAATCAGCTATTCAGGTGAAGTTAGGACTGTAAAAGAGGAAGAAGATGAAAACAATCGTGGTTATTTGTGAATAAATGTTATGTAGTCTATTCACTTTAATGATCTTTGTCTTTGGTATGTTTAACTGCAAACCAAATATTGACCGTTCGTTTATAGCCAGTCGTATGAGCCCAATTAACTCTTCTTGACTATTTGTAAGAAGGTCTGTGTCATCTGCAAAACGTAGATTGTTTATTTTTCGGCCAATTATTGAGATGCCCTTTTTCCCATATATATTAAATAATTGTGGAGTTACTATACATCCTTTTCTGGCACATTGTTCGGGATGGAATTCGTTTAAGAGGTTATCAAGCGGTTTAACTGTTCCAGCAGTGTGTTCGTATACTTTAGTTATAAGCAAAATTAAGCGCTGTAGTACGCCTACTTCTTTAGTATCTGCCATAATTGTTGACATTTGATCCTGTCGAATAGTTTGCGATAATCTATAAAACAAATGTATAGTGGGATATTTAATTCCCTAGATTTTCTATTGGGGTATTTTTCTTTGTAGGAAAGTTTTCAGTCTTTTATTGATTATGTGTAGCATTATTCTGCTGGCATATGAGATAAGAGAGATGGTTCTGTAGTGGTCGGTATTGTCTTTTTTATGTTTTGTCGGTATTGTAGATTTTGCCCAGTGGTCAAGACATTGCTTGGAATGTCATATTTTGTTACAGAGCACGTGAATCAATTTTAGTCCGGTTTCTTCTGTAGCTTTGAGCATTTATGCTGTTATCATATTTGGACCTGGTGCTTTGATATACTTAAGTTTACTGATCGCCAGTCTTATTTCATTCTCGAGTATGTAAGGTTCTTTTTCGATTTTTTTAGGTTTGAACAGGTTTCTGGCATTAATCATCCTTATATAGACTCCGGTAATATAATCTCTATCTGATGTCTCTGCTACATCTTCTCTCTTGATTCTCAGGGTTTTAATGCGGTCTTTAACGGCTGTATTGTATTTTTCTATATAGATCCCTTGGCTCATAGTTCTTATCATGGCTCTCAATTTCTTTTGCATATTCGGTGATAATACTGTTATTTATCAGCCTTGTATCTTTACTTTATTTCTGTGATGAGGTCATTTAAACTGACTTTTTCCCTTTCGCTATGTACACCACTTTGACAGAGATTTCTTCTATTCTCAACTATTTTAAGGGCCTCCAGTGTTTCTGTTTTATTGAGTTATTAACTTTTGGGTGGTTAATTGGTGTTGTTACACCATGTTGAATAGTCTCGCATATTCCTTGTGATGTACCATTACCAATAGAGGGCATACTTTTTTTTCACTTCTTGGTATGGTCAAAAAAGGTCCAAAAGGTCGTCCTTCTTTTCTAGTTCTATCCTCGTTGTCTCTCTCCGTTTGTTGGCACTTTAAGTTTGAGCTTTATTTTAGTAACGAGGAGAGTATGAACTTATCTATATATCGTCCTTTGGTAAGATCTGACTGTTTGGGTTGATGATCATCTGTGAATATTAGTGAGGATATAGTTAATTTAATTTCTAGACATACCTCTAGGACTTTTCTAAGTATAAAGTCGGCGTACATGGTGTTTAAATCGAGTATTTATAATAGCCAGAACCGTGGATTTGGTTAACATCGTGAAGGGCCGTCAGCTGCAGTACTTGGGACATATAATGAGAAATCAAGGCAGATATGAGCTACTCGAGTACATTTTATAATGTAAAATTGAAGAAAGAAGAAGAATATCTTGACTTGCTAACCTGAGATCATGGTATAGAAAGACCTCAACACAGCTATTGCGTATAGCAACAAACAAAGTCATCATAGCCAGAATGATCGCCAACGTTCGGAACGGACAGGTACCCTAAGAAGATAGTTATATAGTTAATAAAGTAGAATATTTATTTGGGATAACAAACACGATTAAACGGTCTCCTCTTTCGTTTAGTTGACCTATGCCAAACTTTCCCAGTACACTCTTTAGGTCATCACCACCGCATACAAGGTTAGCTCGTTATTTGAAATGTTCATCATCATCATTGGCTTTTACAACTCTTCGTGAGTTTTTGCCGCGTTTACTATTGCCTTCCATTGATTCCGATCCTGTGCTATTATTTCCCATGGCCTTAATTCCATCTTCTTCAGGTCTTCTCTGACTGCGTCTTTTTACCTTTTTCTAGGCCTTCCTGTCGATCTTGATCTTTTACCATCTGGTCTTTCCAAAAAAACATATATAAAAATCAGTCTGTCGTCATCATTCCGTATCACGTGGCCTGCCCATCTTAATCTATTGGCTTTTATGTATCTTACGATATTTCCTTTCCCGAAGAGAGTCTATTTGGAATGTTGGTTATTGTTATTTCCAAGTTTATGTGGTTTGTCCTTCAGGTTAACAAGAACTATTCCATCGCTCACAGCTATAAATTAGACGAAAGACTTTTAAAATCTTGGTGAGATCATAATGGTAATAACTGTATAGTCCTGGGTTTCACTGTCAGAGAAGTGAATATAATTGTCATTAGGTCATCAAAGCGCTACTTTGACCCGGACCCAAAGTATCGCCAGTGGTCACCTAGACTGCGTGACAACATCCGAGGCATTACATATCACGCATAACTTTCTTCAAAATGCAATGCATGCAATGAATTCCCCTGCCAATGGTATTCAGATCCGGGATCATTTTCTATGTAAGAAATTGTTGGGTCTCTTCTAGCTAATTGGCCAATGAAACAATCGTGCCGAGCCATTGTTACTTTTTAGCCACTTTGTCTTAGTCTATTCTTAAGCGTTACTAGTTTGTGATACCTAGCATAAGTTTTTGACAGAACGCCCTGTGTTACGCCTACCACTGCCGCTATGTCCCTCTGAGACATTCCTTATTCCACAAGACCAATAATATCTCCCCTTAGCACCTGCGTTAACCCCACATAAGGCATATTTTCGTTATTTGAACACACATGTAAGTTTATTTATTTTCGTTTAATGTACAAATAAAGCAAATAATCTATAACGTACCGAGCTGTGTTATCTAGTTCTTTTATCAGTTTGTTAATTTTTAATAAAAACCCTTATTCTTCGCAGACTAAGACAAAGTGGCCAAAAAGTAACAATTGCTCGCAACGATCATTTCATTGGCCAATTAGCCAGAAGAGACCCAACAATTTCTCTTTCACAGCTTCAAAGGCAACTTTTGGAAGCTACAGGTGTAAGTATTTCAGTTAAAATGATGAAGAAAAAGACTTCGTATCCAAGGACTATACAATAGTAGATAGTTACGGAATCCTTAGTTATCTAGATAGCTCAATATTGATCGCATAAATTGGTGTCTTTAATACCAAAACTGGAACATTAGAAATTGACAAAATGTGCTATTTTCAGTCGAAACCAGGATTTGTCAAAAATCAGGTAATCGATGAATTCGACGAAGTATAAACGGAAATTATTAGATCTCTCTATAGATATAAAGAAGGAAGTATCATGTTGATTTAGTTCTAGAACCTATAGTTAGGCTCTGGAGAAGTGTAATGAGAGACAATTTAATTTTCGTCTACATACCAGCAGAGTGATTATAGACTTCCTTGAAGCAAAAGATATCACTGTTCTGGAGTGACCTGCTTGCTCACCCGACCCTTAACCCTATAGAGCAATTGTGGAATATGCTTAAAAGAAGAATTAGAGCTCACCGGAAGAATCCACAAAACACTGCACAGCTACTACAAGCTGCTCTTAAAGAATGGAAACACGTACTACAAAATATTGACAATTTGTTTAGAGCATGCCCACGCAAATTGAGCTTGCATAAGGGTTAGGTGTGGCTACACTGACTACTAAAAAAAACAAATAAATAAAAACAATTTAAACATTAGTCGTTTCACACTGAAAATTTTTATGTTATTAACCTTAAAATAAGTGGTTTCAATTTATTATTTGAGGAGTTTACCATTTTTTTTTAATTTTTATGTTTTGTTAATTAAATTTTTTTAAATAAATATTCTTTGACTTCGTATGGTTCTCTTTTTTCGCTTGAAATAATAAGAAATACGAGATGATTCCATATAATTTTGGTTGTGTGTACATGGTGATTCCATATAAGTTTGGTTGTGTGTATATCTTTTACATAAGAAATTCTTTGTAACAAAATGTTTTAAATAATAGTTGTAATTGTATAATGTTAGATTATTTAATGTTATGAACATTCATCTTATCTGCCAGGTTGTCAAAAATTACTACTCCGATCATCGAATTAATCGTTATAAAATAAAACATCTACCTCTAAAATATTTTGACGTTTAAACTACCCTTTTAATGATCAGATGCCTTTATAATTGCCCATAAATTTCGAATTCCTTATTAGCGGTACCTACACAAAGGGCCTAAGCGACAAATTGTTAATTCAAAATTCCAACTTCTTAATCTTTTTATATGCTTTAAATTACCAGACCGTATACCTCCAGGAAATACCTGGCATGGCATTCGTGTTGTACATGTGAGAAAGAAATTATACGGCTGTTATTGAGGGATGCGTGAAACGTATTTCATAAACTTACATTAAAAGTGTAATAGCCCGTAGGTGTCTGTGATAGATTATTCGTTGTTTATCCCAAAGTGCCTTTAGCGTTGTTAGAAAAATTTTTGTAGTACCTATGATATCATAAATCATTAAGATTTGATAGTCTATTGTACGCTATTACTTAGCGTACTTAATTAAACTATATTTGACTACAAGTAACTTATTTTTGACTTGGAGATTGAAGTATTCTTAATCTTCCCAATTAATTAGTATCATTTGCGGGAAAATATATTTATAGCTGTACTTAAATATCTTGTTATACTACAATATTTCCTGATTCAATTCAATTTTTTCTATGATTTCATCTATTTCTTAGATCTTTCAAACTGTCTGCAGAACTTTATTTTTTCCAGCTTTCTGTGTTCTATTACATTAACTGTTTTTTTTTTCAAGAATATTTTGAATGATATATGAATTTTTATTAGTAGGCATATTAGTAACTACATAATTTATTAAATATGTAACCAATTTTAAACCAACACTCCGAGTAAAATTTAGATAATTACTGAGCCAGTCAAAACAAATATAGGGGAAGGGCGGGAAAGATGGCATACTTGATTTATTTTCCATATATCTGAGACATAAATATAGATAAATCATTCCTTTTGATGTATAATGATAGCCAGGTCATTTTTCTACTATTCTAAGTAACAAAAATCACTCATACAGATTTATTAAAAAAAAATCAAAATCAAAATGTAACAAAAAACCATTTTGCCCGCCCAGTGCGGACAAAATGGCATACACATAAACAATAGTGTTAAAAACAAAAATAATTATAAATTTTTATTTTTACGAAGAAAAAAATTTAAATTAAACACTTTAGTTCATACAAAGTTCGCAAATAAATTGTTTTGCTTTTTTTGGAAGTCCAGCACATTCTGAATGTGACCAGTTTTGGCAAATTTGGCATCTTAACCATCCTTCATTAGATTTGGACCTACTAAACGTATCATTGCAGTAAATGCAAGCGCAGTCCTCTTGTTCATCATCATCAATACTAAAGGGTTCTTCTTCATCACTTGATATATTGTTCAGTATTCGTCTGGTCACAATATTTCTCTTGCCTTTTCTCTTCGACTGATGTCTATCTTTGTTCACAATGCGTCTTCCATCACTTAAATCATTGACTATTTTTCTTTTCACGACGTCTCCTTTTCTGCTTTTTATTTCTTGTTATCTTGGATTTCGTAGGCGAAAACCATGCAACCATCCTTTGCCAGCCATCTGGGCCACTTTATTGAACGGATGATTAATCTTTATTTTTTCTGCAATGCTATAGGCTAGCTTGCATAAGTCTGCTCTTGTCACGCCAAAAAACCGGGATTCAAGATACAGAATGTGGGCAACTATTGCAGTCTCCATATCTTCGTTTAAAACTATTGCCAGGGAGCCCAAATGTTTTTTGCTTCAATGGCAATTTTATTTTTATTACCTGCTCGACGTCGTAGTGTTGAGAACGGTACATGAAATGTATTGCTTGCTTTAAGCCAACCCATTTCGGAATTTCGGACTGCCTCCAAAGCTCTTTGCATGTCTTCCTCACTCCAACTATTTCTGTTAGACTTCCTTTTATATGGAAAAACCATCTGCAAAAAAAACTGAATATGTACCTAAAAAATAGACGGGCAAAATGGCATAGTATTGTTACAAACATGCTTTCGGCATGACTCATATAACGGTTGCATCTTGAAACGGCTTCGAGAATCATCACCAGATCTCTCGAAGGCAAGAGAACGTGCGCGAATTAGAGGTGGGAACTTTCTAGAACATAGTAACTTAGGTATATATATGTAACGACCTTAGGAGTAAGTTAGTTGATAAGAAGTAAGTAAGTATCGAACTGTAAAGTTATAAATAAATATATTTATATCAATTCGAACCGCTCGTTTTATTTAAAAACGGTACAGTTGGTGTCACCGTGTGAGGACAATTGATTTGAATATAAATTCAACGGTGATTTAAAAAAAAAAGACTTTTGAACTTTTGAAAAGTATTGTTTGTAGGGAACATCCGCGTAGTTCAGTTGTGATCGTTGTACGAAAGAACATTTAAAAAGTACGTGTGTGCCTGACCAAAGATGCTGTTAGTAGAACTTTCAGTGAAACAGTTGCGTGAGCAACTAGAAGAACGCGATAAAGACTGCAGCGGGTCCAAGAAGATCCTCCAAGAACGACTGAAGAATGTTCTTAACAATAATGGAGATGACCCAGATACATTCCAGTTTCAATCAGCAGAAGAAGCAGTTTTAACAAAAATAATTGATGGAAAATTTGAAAATGTCTCACAAATGATCGAAGAGAGTTCTAAACAAAATGATAGTAAATTTGAAAATGAAAAATGATGATAAATTCGAGAACGTTTCCAAAAGATTCGATGAAACGTCTCAAATTATTAAAGAAGTAGCTAGACAAAACGACGAGAAATTTAAAAATGTATCTAGAAGATTCGACTAGACTTCACAAATAATTAAAGAAATATGTATTCAGAACAATGAGAAATTTGAAGAAGTCTCTAAAACATTCGAAAAAGTAGAAGACAAAATCAAACAGTTAGAGAGCATGATAAGAAACACAAAAATGCTACCACCAGTTAACACAGTGGTCTTAGAACCGGTAGTGAAAGAAGAATCACCTAGAGACGAAACGACACATCATATGCGATTTAAATTGCCACCATTTGATGGAAAGTCTTCTTGGTCCATATACCTTAGTATATACCTACATTGGAACCGTATTTCTTCCGATCCGATATCTGGCGACGTCGGCCGACGTCGGATTAAAAACAAACTCAAGGTATTAAATCAGAGTGCCTATACTGCTTCGTCACGGAAGCAGTATAGGCACTATGATTTAATACCTTGAGTTTGTTTCCAATCCGACGTCGGCCGACGTCGCCCGATATCGGATCGGGAGAAATACGGTTCCAATGTAGGTGTACACTTAGACAATTTGAAGCTATTGCGACAGCCAATCATTGGACAGAACAAGAAAAGGCTGTTTCCTTGACTGCTGCTTTACGAGGTGATGCTGCAGATATCCTACGATTGATTCCCAAGGGTCAAGAAAAATGTTACCAGACCTTGTTCACTCGACTAGATAAACGTTACGGAGATGCCCATCTGCAACAAGTCTACAAGGCGCAACTAAGAAGTAGAAGTCAACGAGCAAGTGAAAATTTGCAAGACTTTGAAGCAGATGTTGCTCGTATAGTGCGGTTGGCTTATCCGGAGGTACCAGACAACATTTTGGAAGAAATTGCTGTAGATACCTTCGTCAATGGGTTAAAAGAAAGTGAATTACAGAAAGCTTTACGACTAGCAAGACCGAAAGTTCTAGATGAAGCGCTCGCTAGTGCCTTAGAACATGAAACAGCTAGTCAAACTTCACGGAGCCATCGAGTAAGAATCATTGAAGAAGGCGACGAACCAAACGATGAACGTCTGGAAGAAATGGTACGAAAAATAGTTCATAACACGATGCCGAAGAGACGCGAGCCCAGATGTTGGAATTGTGGTGACGTAGGTCACATTCGCCGTAATTGCAAGAAAGTGATACAACAGTCGGAAAACTAGAACGGGTCGACACTAAGGGGCAACTGCCGACCTCGAAAAACACAGCCCCCATAGTAACTGTGAACATTACGTCCTCCGGTGGAATTCATAGCTTGTACATCGAGGGTCGTATTAATAATAAACGTAGATCGTTTTTGGTAGATACAGGTGCAACAAGACCTATTGCACGGCCAAAAGTAGTACAAGGCCATCTTAAATTATCGCCTGCAACAGTAAAGCTTAGAACAGCAACTGGTGAGATAATTAATACATATGGCGAGGCTAATATGTCAGTATCCATTGGCCAGACCACAGTGAAACATCGAGTATTAATTGCAGAGATCTCCGACGAGTTCATATTGGGGATGGATTTACTACGGAAAGTTGGGGCTGTATTGAATGTCAAAGATGGAGTTCTCGAGATCAGTGGTGAAGAGTTGCCGTTTCATGAAGACAAAGAAGATGTTATCAGCTTAATGACTACTTGCGACGTAACAATACCCGGTAATAGTGAGAAAATTTTGATGACCAGACCTGATGGTTACTGTCGAGAGGGAAGTTTAAGGATGGTCGAAGATATGAACAATGCCGAGTTCCTAACGCCAAAAGCTTTGGTGAAAATTCGAGATGTCGTTCCTGTGGGAATTATGAATTTAAAGGGAACTGCTATTTTGATAAAATTTATTTGCTAAATCTGAACTGCTAGTTAAGTAAAAGAACTTTGATCGGACAGTGTGTTCCCGTGGCTTCGATTTGTTCCATGAGTACTAATGAGAAACCGTCGAAATCTAAGTATCCAAAGGAGCTTGTTGAGACGATGATTAAAACGTGCCAAGATCTTGATGATGAACGAACTAAAAAAGTGAAGTCTATGCTGATAGAATTTCAAGATGTTTTCGCCATTGATAAGAACTATAATGGCAAAACAAGCATAGTAAAGCATAAAATTAATACCGGAGACGCTCAGCCAATCAGACAACAACCTAGACGACTTCCATTTGCGAAAAGAGATGAAGCCGAAGACATCATCAAAGATATGACCAAACAAGGGGTAATTGAACCATCAAACAGTCCATGGACATCACCAGTAGTGCTAGTAAAGAAGAAAGATGGTTCAACACGTTTTTGTATTGACTACCGACAGCTCAATGCGGTAACTAAAAAAGATAGTTATCCTTTGCCGAGAATAGACGATACGTTGGATACCCTTTCTGGTTCTCGTTGGTTCTCCACACTCGATCTAAAAAGTGGATATTGGCAAGTAGACATGGAGCCAGCCGATCGTGAGAAAACTGCATTCTCGATAGGATCAGGGCTTTGGCAGTTTACAGTTATGCCCTTTGGTTTATGTAATGCTCCGGCCACATTTGAAAGATTAATGGAGGCAGTTTTAAGAGGACTAACATGGAAAACATGCCTGGTTTATTTGGATGATGTAATTGTAGTTGAAAGATCCTTCGAACATGCCAATAATCTGACTGAAGTCTTTCAACGATTGCGGGCAGCGAATTTAAAGTTGAGTCCGAAGAAATGTCACTTGTTTCGAAGAGAAGTGAAGTACTTGGGACATATTGTAGCAAGTAATGGAGTAACAGCTGATCCTGAAAAACTTGCAGCAATTAAGGATTGGCCAGTACCAAGAGATAAACACGAAATTAGAAGTTTTCTTGGCCTTTGTACATATTACCGACGTTTTGTCAAAGGATTTGCCAACATCTCCAAGCCATTAACAAAGTTGACAGAAGAAGGCAAAGAATATACATGGAGCGAAGAGTGCCAAAGAGCTTTCGAACACTTACAAATGGCTCTGATCAGCGCACCGATTTTAAGCTACCCTAGACAGGCAGGAAAATTTGTGTTGGACACCGATGCAAGCAACAGTGCAATAGGAGCTGTTCTCTCCCAAATCCAAGATGGGCAGGAGAAAGTAATCGCTTACTTTAGCAAAGTCTTGTCGAAACCAGAAAGAAACTATTGCGTTACCAGGAGAGAATTGCTAGGCGTAGTAAAGGCTTGCGAGCATTTCCATAAATACTTATACGGCAGAAAGTTTCTTCTTCGCACGGATCACGCTGCTCTAAAATGGCTCCTACAATTCCGTAATCCAGAGGGCCAGATGGCAAGATGGTTAGAACGATTACAAGAATATGATTACGAGATCGAACACAGGGCTGGAAGAGTTCATTTAAATGCTGATGCGCTTTCGAGAAGGCCGTGCAGTGAACATTGTAATCACTGTCTTAAATTAGAAGAAAGACTTTGCTCCGTGAGACGAACCACCGTCATTAATGATCAATGGCAGCCTCAACAGCTACAAGACGCTCAAGCAGATGATCCATGTATAAAAAGAGTATTGGATTGGATGCGTCGAAGTGAAAGGCCTTCTTGGCAAGACATTAGTGCATGTAGTCCTGAAGTCAAGTGTTACTGGAGCCAATGGAATTGCCTAGTGCTAAGAGATGATCTTCTTTATAGAACCTTTGAGAACGATGATGGTACAGAATCTAAGCTTCAGTTGATTGTACCTAAAAGTAAAGTGTCAGAAGTATTGCGTCAGTTACATGACGGTGCATCAGGTGGACACTTTGGTATTACGAAAACTCTGCAAAAGGTTCGAGAACGGTTCTATTGGGTGAACTGTAAAGATGATGTACGAAGATGGTGCCGGAAATGTGAACTGTGTGCAACCAGTAATGGTCCAGTTGGTAAAAAGAGGGCACCCATGAAACAGTACAATGTTGGTAGTCCTATGGAAAGAGTAGCAATCGACATTGCAGGTCCACTTCCAGAGACAAATGATGGAAATAAATATATCCTGGTAGCCATGGATTATTTTACGAAATGGACTGAGGCCTATGCGCTACCAAATCAAGAAGCTACTACCGTTGCAGAGGTATTGGTTAAAGAATTCTTTAGCCGATTTGGTGTTCCCTTGGAGATCCACTCCGACCAAGGGCGAAACTTCGAGTCAAACCTTTTCCAAAACGTTTGTAAATTGATTGGTGTCAATAAGACCAGAACGACACCACTGCATCCTCAATCAGATGGAATGGTCGAGAGAATGAACCGAACGATGGGTAAACACCTGTCCAAAGTTGTATCAGAACATCAAAGAGATTGGGACCAGCACATTCATTTATTCCTAATGGCCTACCGCTCGGCCGTGAATGAAACTACCGGCCAGACTCCAACCTGCCTGATGTTAGGTCGTGAAGTTCGTTTGCCCTGCGACCTAGAGTTTGGCTGCAGACCTTCCGAAGAACATGTTGCAAGCGAAGATTATGTCGACCGCCTAAAGTTAAGAATGAACAACATTCATGAACTTGCCCGACAACACATCCAGTTAGCCAGTGACAGAATGAAAGATCAATACGATTCTCGATGCAAGAATGAAAGCTATGAAGTAGGTGATCTTGTTTGGCTTTATAATCCCCAACGTCGTCGTGGCTTGTCTCCTAAACTGCAAAGACAATGGGAGGGTCCATATGAAATTAAAAAGAGAATAAATGACGTAATATACCGAATTAAGAAGTTGCCGAAAGGTAAACCAAAAGTAGTTCACATAAATCGTCTTGCACCTTATGCTGGCTCAAATGAAACAGAAGAAGTACGAATCCTTCAACATGAGATCAAAGATAACCGGCGACCAAGCTTTAACGAGTTTATGTCAAATTACGCAGAGAGAAAGAGTGCTAGATTCGGCGTGACGACAGAAGTTCAGCAGGATCTTTTTAGTGTTCCGCATAACGTCTCTCTAGCCCACTGTGTTGCCCAAGATCTTGAGATGACTAAAGGAATCTCATCTGTATTTTATAAGAAATTCGGTCGCTTGGACGAGCTAAAAAACCAGCAGCCTAAAGTTGGAAGAGTACTGAGATTAGAAGATGGTTCTCGATCTTTGCTGTATATGGTGACCAGAAAGTCATATACAGACAGGGCAACCTACGAGGATATATGGTGTGCTCTAACTAATTTGAAGAAAATTGTCTGCAATTACGACATTAAGAATTTGGCCTTACCCAAGATAGGCCATGCACTAGATAATCTGGATTGGAAGATTGTCAGAAGCATGATTGAAGTAATCTTCCGAGAAACCGGCGTAAGAATTACTGTGTGTTGCACTAATCCGAAGAGAACGTGTCCTTCAAAGACAGTAGACTGTTATTTCTTTCTGAGGGGTTCATGCAGAGCTGGAGAGTCCTGTCGATTCCGCCATCCTGGGCCTACATATAGAGTCGCTGATCGGGACGCTCAGATCTAAGAGGGGAGCAGTGTTACGAACATGCTTTCGGCATGACTCATATAACGGTTGCATCTTGAAACGGCTTCGAGAATCATCACCAGATCTCTCGAAGGCAAGAGAACGTGCGCGAATTAGAGGTGGGAACTTTCTAGAACATAGTAACTTAGGTATATATATGTAACGACCTTAGGAGTAAGTTAGTTGATAAGATAGTATCGAACTGTAAAGTTATAAATAAATATATTTATATAAATTCGAACCGCTCGTTTTATTTAAAAACGGTACAGTATGTTATTTTGCCCGCCATAATGCTATGCCATTTTGCCCGTTTTGTATTTGCCGACTACTGATAGTTGAAAAAAATTAATAATGGAATAAACACAATTTTTATTTAAGGTCACATGCAGCGTATAAAACGTAATTACCAAAAAGTGAAATCAAAAAGCGCTATATCCTTAATTTATATACACTGGTGTATTTCGATAGCATTCCCCGTATTCAGACCTTGTATATACTCCATAGATATATATATATAAAATGTCTATGACCTACACACAAGGCGATAAAAAATATTTGTCAGTTGGCAAATCTTGACAGCTACATATACCTTGGACATACGGTAAAAATTAGCAGTGA
This sequence comes from Diabrotica balteata, assembly GCA_918026665.1. NCBI lineage: Eukaryota > Metazoa > Arthropoda > Insecta > Coleoptera > Chrysomelidae > Diabrotica > Diabrotica balteata. Next base: position 112,138,094 of record OU898280.1, on the reverse strand, counting down.
TAATCAAACTACTGAGCTTAGCAAAGAATAACACTGGGATGGGCAGCATATGGAAGCCTGCGTGATATTTTTAAAGGTGATATACCTTACAGCTTAAAAAGAAGAGCCTTTAATAAGTGTGTCCTGCCTGTCCTTACATATGGCGAAGAGACACTTACCTTAACAAGGACATCTGCACGAAAACTGCAAGTGACGCAACGTAGAATGGAGAGATCATTGTTGGGCATAACGTTGCGAAATATGGTAAGAAACGAAGAAATCCGTAGAAAAAGTGGTGTAGAAGACATTATAAAACACATAGCCAAAATTAAATAGAGGTGGTCACGACACGTCGCTAGAATGAAGGATAATAGGTGGACCAAAAAAATCTTGGAGTGGAGACCGAGAGCGGATAGACGAAACCCGGGAAGACCACCCACAAGATGGACTGACGACATAAAGAGGATTTGTACCAACTGGATGGCAGAAGCGCAGGATAGATCAGAGTGGAGGTTTTTCAAAGAGGCCTATGTTCAGCAGTGGACGACAATGGGCTGATGGTGATGATGATGAAATCTTGAATTCCGTCTGTCAGTGTTACTTTAAAATAATAGAGAGGCAACATTTTTTTGTATATCTTTTATCTATTTAAAGTGTAATTTTAGTCCTAAAATTCATTACCTGTTGTTTAAATCTCTCTGGGTTTTTTTGCCCTTATAAACTTTTCTTGTCCACGTTTTTTTTGGGTGAGACTTCCCGAAATATGTGTTACCAGAGGAAGTAAAACTTCAGTAGCAACATGGCTCCCACTACGGAGAACACCACACCTATCTGAAACATATTCCATGTCCAAACAAGTATATACATATGTCCAACTACAACTACAGCAACAAGTTAAATTTTAACTTATAGATGAAACCTACAAACCATCGAAGTACATGAAGACAACCGTAAAATTTGAATAAGTATCATTTTTAAATTTTGTACGGCTTTATACAGGATTTGCTTTTTTTCTCCTAATATTAAATTCATCTCTGTATAATAAATATAATTAGTTATTATCGCAAGCCGATGATAGATGAATGCACAATCGGCTAAAAACGTTAATTAGAGTTTTTATTATTAGAATTTATTTTTATATTTATCCATTAATTTATTAACCGATAAAGCCCAACTTAATGTAAACATTTAAAAATTCATAAATATGGAAAAATAAAAAATAAAATAATTAAAATTATAAGACTATAAATAAAACAAAAAATACAGAAATACTTACACAGCACAATCACACAAGTCAACTAATAAAACAGATTAAAACAGGAAAGTCTTATACGAAGCTAAAATATCAATTGTTAATTAGCCAGTAGTACAGGACATATTAACCTTATTGATCTCGAGGAAACATGAATATCAATTTTATGCAATATTTCCGACCAGAAACTCTACCATGTAAAATAATAAAAAAAAATTAAAAAAATAAATAAATAAAATAAAATAAAATAATTAAATAAAAAAATAAAAAAAAATAATAAAAAAAAATCTCGTCGCATGCGACGGGAATACAATCAATTGCCATCTATAGCCACTTATTAAATTTTTAAAATAATAAACTTATTGCCTGTAAATTAAGTAAATCCTATTATAAGTATGTAAATTAACGTATGTATCATCTGGTGCACTTCTGACCTATACGATATAAACATTATATGTACTATAGGCCTTCATCCATAAAGCATTTTTAATTTATAATGTGTCTATTATCAAATATAGTGTTATTTGATATCTCGTATGTCGCTAAATTTTCATTAATAACAAAGCTACTGTGTAGTGCCCTTTTGGTAGTCACATTGTTTGTTTTACTATCATAATATGTTCGTTATATATCTACCCTTTATTTGCTATGCCACCTGTTAGGATTCGATCTGTTGTTCATTTTGTACCTAACCAGAGACTATCTTTAAGTCAATACATCGAAATTTCTCCTATACTAAATTTATTTTTATCCACAGTGCCATATGGTCTCGCTTATGTTGCTATAAGTTTGTTAATAACGAAGATACTGTGTAGTGCCTTTTTGGTAGTCACCTCTTGTTTTTTCTTTTTAAATATATATATTCAGGGATTCTACAGTATTCACACCTTTGCCTCGCTCAATCGTTTCCATATCTCTGTGTTGTCCCATTCTCCATGGTTTACCATCTTACTCTTGGCGTCGTCTACTTCGTTCCCCCAGAATCTTCGTTTCGTCCTCTTTTCCTCCTTACTATGGGGCTCCATTCAGTTATTCCCTTTATCTTCTTTAATATATTCGCTATATCCTCCCCTTCCATCTGCTATATCACATGTTAGGATTCAATCAGTTTGTATTTAGGCCGTCTTTAAGACAAAAAATCAAAATTTGTCTTATGGAAATCTATTTTTATCCGTAGTGTCCTATGATATTTGGTATGTCGTTATATGTTCAATAATAATAAAGATACTGTGTAGTACCCGTTTGGTAGTCACCTTGTTTGTTTTTTTTTTCTATCTTAATATATTCGTTATATCCTCTCCTTTTATTTATCTTATCACACGCTCAAGTTGGACCAATACCAACGGAGGTATGATGTTATACCCTTTCGGCAATGCCGCCATGTGTGTTTTTTTATATCTTAACATATTTGCTACCCCTTTCTTTACCAACCATACGTCACGATCTGATTAACTATTTTACCCCCACCACAAAACGCTTAAAAAATGAGCAGAATGAACCTTAGCATTTTCTTATAGGATTTTACCATTTCAATTATTTTGCTTACTAAATAGTATCTTATAGTTATAGTAACCTAAATGTTTGGCAATTTTGCGAAAACATGAAGTAGTCAAATTTGCGGGTAAAAATATTTGAATCATCAATCTGTAGAATGAATTAGCAATACTCAACCGACTTGTTTCAAGAACAAAACACGATTGAAATGTCAGTTGGTAGTTAAGATGTTTCCTGGATGGCGCTAAGGGTTATCGTCTTAGACAACCTGCGTGACGTGTCATTCTAGCCTTTTACACAACAAGGAGTGCCACGTAAGCTTATTGCAAGTGAGGATGAACAAACGAACGTTTTAAAAACTGATAAATTATTATTATTAGATATTATTTGAAGAAAGCCATGGCTTTACATCTGTTTGGATTTATGCCTGTTCAATTTTTCACGTGCGAAAAATCACGTCATCTTTTCGCAGTATTAATTACTATCATTCTATCATAATTTTGAAATCATTACCCTACTCCAACCATTTCTACTCTTACTTCAACCCCACTGCTTTATAAATACAGATAGTTTTTAAAAAGCAAACGAAAAAACTCTCTCTTGCCTGTTGACTATCGCTAGTAACAAACGGATTCTCTCTACTATTGACTGCCGCTAGCAACAGACATTATCTCTCTCTCTCTCTCTCTCTCTCTCTCTCTCTCTCTCTCTTTCGCTTATAGTTACGCGAAAAATACCGCGAATCCTCTTTTGAATCGTATACAGACGCAAATGTGCTCTATCTCGTGATCTTAGTGTTAGTACCGTAAGACACGTGCATTATTGGTAAGACTTTTTATATACTTGATTTGCTATTATCTGTATAACCCTTTACTACATATCCTAATTTATTTTGAACCAGCCCTATGTAATAACGTCCTCATACACTGAAATTATATTAATAGTTGTACACATAAATGTACACCTTTTTTTGTACAATGCCATTATCTAACAACAATCTTGTATATTCTCTTAATCTCTTTGCTAAGGTGATCCTTAACGTCGGATAATTCTGATATGACACAAAAAAAATTTACGTATTGTATGCTAATATATCCTCTTAGTCTATTTGTTGAATCTATTTGTTTCTTTTTCTCTATGAATTTCTGAACATTTTCCTAATGTCAACCATTTTCTGATATTCTTCGCACATTAATTTTTTCTCTTAAGGACTAACTGGTTGCTTTGTGAAACACACCCTTTCAGAATATTGTTTTGGTATTCAATATTTTCATTGTATTTCCCTTTGCAGTGAAACTCTAAATTGTGTATGGACTCGGAAAAATTAATTTACTTTAATAAAGCCAGTGACAAATTTTATTAAAATTTTAATATCAGATATTAATTTTATATTATTTCACAACACAAAAACTTTACAAAACTAATAGAACGGCACGTCCTGAGCAGCACGTAACAAATCCAATAAAATTTAGCCACAGCAATTTAATTAAACGTTTTTTTTTTCTCTCGCCTACGCACGTCAAATTTAATCAGCTTGAAATGATATTACTAAACAATATATCGAACATAAAAACAGAGGCTAAAGACTCAAATATATTAATTTTATCCATAACTATAGAGTAATATAATACGTTGCTCTAAGCATCATTTACTGATGTACTCTCAAATATCAGGTCCATTTGGGCACCCATGGAATACAAGGAAAAAAATTAAATAACACAAATGAAATGGACACAAGCAGTGGCGGCCCGTGAGATAGGTCCATGGGACTACCTTATATTTATGAAGAAACATATTTTTTATAAAAAAAACTTGAACATCGAAGTAAAGCACTTCTGTTATAATTGGTATATGGCATAAAAATTAAATTAAAAGTTTCAGAAGGATTAAGTTCAAAACGTTTTCGGATTATTCAGTCCGTCTTCAGTGGACTTGCAAAATATCCTCAAAACCAAACAGTCTTTGGGTTTAAAATTAATAAGTTATGTGGGAGTATACCGATGAAATTACATTGTTTATGGGAAACATAAATCCCTGCTTGAAAGAGTTTTCTACATTCGAAATGTAGGATTGTTAAATACCAACTCTGTCAATATTTTTTAACTTTATAATATCTTAATGCCTGTTTATTAATATTTTTGTGTGTATTTCTTTTATCTTAGCTTCTATAGGGTTTCCCAATAGGGACGTCCTGTTTTTGAAATGTCTTAGCGGCCATTTTGAAAATGATGGAACTGTCACTTTTTGACGTTTGTATTTAGTATACTCTAACAAATTACCATGGCAAGATATACGCTTGAACAACGTTTGGAAATTATCCTAAAATTTTATGCTAATAATCGTTCTTTTGTGAATACCTATCGTGCATTACGTGAAAGTTATGGACCAAATGATCGTCCTGATGTGCTTGTAATTACAAGATTGTTCTGACTCAAGAACTGAAGCCACTTGACCATCATAAGCGTCGTTTGTTCGCTGATTGGGCTCTAGACAAACTCGAAAATGATGCCAATTTTTTCAAAAAAATAATCTTTTCCGATGAAGCTCATTTTTGATTAAACGGCTTTGTGAATAAGCAAAATTGTCGTTTTTGGAGTGAAAATAATTCACATGAGATTCTTGAGAAACCTTTGCATCCAGAAAAAGTCACTGTGTGGTGTGGTTTATGGCATGGTGGCATCATCGGACCTTATTTTTTCGAACATGGTGTAACAGTTAACGGTGAAAGGTATCGAACGATGATAACGGATTTTTTGTGGCCTCAGTTGGATGAAATGGATTTGGATGGCATGTTTTTTCAACAGGACGGTGCCACATGTCACACTACTGCCCCAACCATTGATTTATTGAAGGAAAAGTTCCCGGAAACATTGATTTCTCTTGATGCTAGAGATCCCAGGAGAATTCAGCAACTTCGACCAGATGCTTGGCCTCCAAAAAGCTGCGATTTAACACCATTGGATTATTTTTTATGGGGCTATCTTAAGTCATTGGTCTATGTGAATAAACCACAATCCATTGAAGACTTGAAGAGAAATATAGAGTACACCATTCGTGAGATTAATGCGGATATTTTGCATAAAGTGACCGAAAATTGGGTTCATCGGATTCGCTCCTGCAAACGTAGTAGAGGGGGACATTTGAATGATGTGTTATTCAGAACATAATTGTTATCTAATATATTTTGCAATAAACTTTTCTTTTTTTGATTTACAGCAATTTTTACCGTTTCGTTAAAAAAAAACATCAGGACATTCTTATTGGGAGACCTCTTACTATGTTGTGTGTATTTCTTTACCTTCGCCAGCCACAGCGAAGGTTATTCGACGGGTTGTTATTGTGCCATTATCATACTGGCGCGTATAAAAAAAGAAAAATTTGATGAGCAGTCTAAGTTAGTGCCACAAATAGATATCAATCCTTGTGCCGGTCTCGAGAAGGACGATCTACTGGTAGATCGTAAGATAGTATCTATTTATTTCGAGTTTTTTTATAAGCTCGCTTGTTGCTTTTATTATGTCTGTTATTTATCTAAAGTTTTTGTAGTTATACTTAAACTTTTAGTACGTAGTGATCGTGGGTGAATATAGTATATAAATGAATCGGTCAATTCAAAAAGTGCATAAGTTCACAATTTTCAGAACCTAACTTTTTGTGCGGGATAGACTCCACTAAGATAAACTCACGTTGTGTGCAAAAACGACACCAGTCCGTACATAATCTGTCGAAATACTCTAGAACTAAAATTGAAGGTCTGTGCAAAAACAACGCGAGTCCAGGACATATGCAGTTTTTGCTGTGAATTTGTAAACATAATTTCTAAGAATTTGGCTGTTAGCCAAGATCGTATAATTGAGTCGTTTATGTTACCATGTTTTTCTTTCAGTTGTCATTAATGTGTTCTATTGTGAGGTTAAGTGCTTGACAACGATTAATTTAAATTTATTGGTTTTTTGTTATTTAAACAAAGAAATAATATGCCTACTTCATCTGACGATAGTATACATGAACATTTACCCTTAAAAAAAACCTAATCCAGATAAATACAGAAGGAATGTTGTACGTTATGCCAAAGTTAAAGGTTTACAACACACTAACTATAAAGGACTAAATGCAAGTAAGTAATAATCTATGCTGTTATGTAGGTTTACAGAGATTTGTTTATTACTGTTTGTATCAGCAATAGGCAATTTTTTATAGTGTTCATAATATAGTTTACTTACTTACATATGGTGCAGAGACATTAACACTAACCAAGAAAGTAAGGAATAAAATTTGTGTTACCCAAAGAACCATGGAACGATCGATGTTAGGCATTTCTCGTAGGGATCGGATCACGAACAAGAAAATAAGACGGAGAACAGGAGTGACAGATGCCATATAAAGAATTATGACCCTTAAGTATAACTGGACGAGGCACATAGCTAGAATATTGGATAACAGATGTACACAGCAAATAATACAGTGGTGACCGAGACAAGAAGCACATCGAAGTAGAGGTCGTCCACCAACAAGATGGTCTGATGACATAAAACGAATCGACAAAAATTGGATGCAAACAGCACAAAACAGAAATACATGGAAAAGACCGAGGGAGACCTATATCCAGCAGTGGAAAGATCCGGGTTAAATGATGATGATGAATATAGTTTAACATTTCAATAATAAAACCATATTTTTTTTCACAATAATAAACAAACTACAGTAATGTAATATTGTCGTTAAGGTTCTTGTTATGCAAATTTTAAAAATATAAACTTAGTGTCAGTTTAATGACCACTTGTTCCAAGGATAAAATCGCCCTTTTTGTAATACTAGTAAGAGGTTTAATATCACTATACTGAAATTTTTTACCTACAAACTTATTTTATGTTCTAGTGTAATAGAAATGTTACCATTCGTTAAAAATCTCTTTTCTCCAAAAATGAGCAAGATATATTCTTGCAGCAAAATATCGAAAAGGTGCTTGTTCAGAGACACCGTGCCCGAAAAGAAGAAGCAGTGTTGAAAGAATTTCAATACATCTATCATGTTCCAAATCGAAAGAAGAAAAAAAGGTCTGTAAAAAGCCTTTTACTTCGATTTATGGGATATCAGAAAGTTGTGTAAGAAGAATTTGCAGCTTGCTTCTTCAAACTTATTTTATGTTCTAGTGTAATAGAAATGTTACCATTCGTTAAAAATCTCTTTTCTCCAAAAATGAACAAGATATATTCTTGCAGCAAAATATCGAAAAGGTGCTTGTTCAGAGACACCGTGCCCGAAAAGGAGAAGCAGTGTTGAAAGAATTTCAATACATCTATCATGTTCCAAATCGAAAGAAGAAAAAAAGGTCTGTAAAAAGCCTTTTACTTCGATTTATGGGATATCAGAAAGTTGTGTAAGAAGAATTTGCAGCTTGCTTCTTCAGTCTTTGAGCCCCCGTGATAGAAGAGGACAACACACGAAATGGAATACCAAATCCCCTAAAGTTAAAAAGCTCATTTATGATCATATTTTGTCATTCCAGAAAACCGACACACTATGCAAGTAAAAAATGGAATACCTTGATCACGTCTAGATGTCAAAACCATGCATAGTATTTTTAAAGAAAAACATCCAAATGTGGATTTTAAGTATAAATACTACACAAAATATTTTAAAGAACGGTTTTCTTTGCGCTTTGGTAAACTCCAAGTTGATATCTGTATTAAGTGCGAAGAATTGGTTACAAAAAATAACAATCAGTCCCTAGGAGCACATGCCAAACGTACCGCAGAAGCTGAACTAGCGATTCATAAAAGAATGTCCAAGAAATTTCACAAGATACATTTTGTGAGAAATATTTGTGGAAATCGAGAGGACGCAGTTGTTCTCACGTTCGATTTTACGCAAAATCTTTCCCTGCCCTGTATACCGATACGAAAGATATTTTATCTGTGTCAACTATGAGTGAACTACTTTGGTGTAAAAAATGTTAAAACCAAGACATCTGTGTTTTACGTTTATCATGAAGGCCAAGCCAATAAAGGCGCTAATGAAGTTTTCCCATTTGTTGTCCCATTATTTTGAAACTTTTTTACCCGATAATTCCAAAAAAATTGCAAATATCAAGTTCAACACAGCATTTTAGAACAATATAAACCATTTTACGAGAAAATTTTCCAGTGTCCTACCACTGAGCAGGCTGAAGACGTAGCCCCTGAGTCAGATAATGAATTTGATTTTGTTCCATAATAGTATTTTTTAATAATTTCCAGTTTTTGTAGTTACTATACTTTCGAAATAAAAACATAAATGGTTGTATCTCTGTTTTTTTTTCGTTTCATGTAAAAACAGCGTTAGTCCAATATTTCAAAAGTCATTTTTCAAAAAACCTTAATTTTTTTCGAGACGATTTAGATATTATGATTAATTTAATTTAATTTTTTCGAGACGATTTATAGATTATTATGATTAGAAACACAATTACAATATAACTTTGGATTTTGAGGTCATCCATTTCATCCATCTTTCAACTATTTAGTTTTTTTGCTCTCCTGTAAAATTAGGAATATGTGACTCGTGTTGTTTTTGAAATGACCGATTCAAATATTATTTTGATTATTTCGTAGGTTTAATTGATTCAATTACCATGAACTTAATTAGTATTTTAAAAAATTGTTTTGGTGGTTTTTCGTTATAAAAAAACTACACATTAAAGAACTCGGTTAGCCTCTACCCGATTTAAAAATTGAACAACAAAATGGAAGTGAACAAAAACTTCGCTGACGTAAATTTAATAAAATTATTTATGATATAAATAGCTGTGTGTGTGGTTGAACAAACTAATAAACTGTTTTGTTTTTATGCATTTTGTTTGAAGGTAAGGAGACTAGATCAACTATAGGCACCGATAATAACTAAAGGTTTTTAGCTTTTCAATGCTTGGTAAGTTACATATAGTTAAATTCAGCTTATCGTGATACTCTAATTAAACAAAATGATAATTTTAATGAGAATATTTAAAAAGTGAAACTGGAACAAACCATGAAGTGGAGATATCCAGGAGTGGCTAGTATACCTGTTAAATACAAAGCACGTGGTGTTCGTGTGTATTAAGGTATAAAAAAAGCGCTTATAAAAACTTAAAATTTTTATTTTAAAGAAGATCTTTTCGGAATTGTATCATTCCATCATCAGTTTACTAAAAGAGAGAGTAAAAATACCAATATTAAAAACAAGAAAGTTAAAATTTAAATATACAAAAAGAACAAGTTGGTTTTTTACTACTTACATAAAAAGTTGTTGAAAAAAACATTGTATGGCCACATAAAAAACATTCGGATGGACATCTGGATTTAAAAAGTAATCTTCATGTTATTTATTCAGGTAAATGCAATAGACTCTTAAATTGTGTATTAATAAAAAATGAAAATGGGGGCATCTTATATGACCCCCTGTACCTGGTGAGGTTTTATCGGCTTACATTACCTCTGATCTGTGTTGGAGTCTAGGGCTAACTGATAGAAAGATGGTATGAAAAATCAGTTAGTACCCGTCAATGTCAAGTGGAATGATGAAGTAGGAGCAAAAGTCATTGTGCTTAAGTTTGTGAGTAGGCAGTTTTTAGTGAAGAATTGTGTTTTGTGTGTAGTAGGATCATTAGCAATTTTTGGTATTTTAAAAACAGGTGGGAGAATGTAAATCAATGAGTGACTGCGATGTAAAATAAATTGGTATACCAAGGTAAGGAAAAATTTTCATTTAGGTAGTTAATATTAATAAATCATTTTAAATGCGATAAACAGAATGTTATTACCTAATTGTTTCATTGTATGAAGTAAGTATAGATAAAAGTTGGATTGAAATTTATGGAAGATGAGTCGAGGAAAAAGAAAAAGAAAAAAGAAATAAAAGAAAAAGCAAGAAAAGGAAATAGGAGGTGAATGTAACGATGTAAGCTTTGGATATTTAAACTGATTGTGATAAGAGATTGATAGATGTAAAATGAATATTTATAAGGAAATGTGTATGATAAGTGAGCTATGA